>QEPC01007674.1:70130-82277 GCA_003113815.1 Sphenodon punctatus | reverse complement strand
TCCTCACTCAGTGCTCTTGTATACCTTCCGAGATTTCATCTGGGTGGTCATAACCTTTTTTCTGGTGATCAATCGCCTCAGAGGTGCACCTCATTATTTCCTCATCTGTGGCTTGCAGGAAATCCTTAGTAATTTTAGGTAGGAATGACCTGTTCATTTTAATTAATGCTAGGTGCTCTAGATTTAAATTGGAAAGACTAGTTCTTTTATTACCTCCAATTGCGCCTGCACAGCTGAATAAACTTTCTGATGGGATACTGCTGGCAGGACAACCAAGGAGTGTGATTGCCAAAGTGTAGAGTGCTGACCAAGTGTCTCTTTTTTCTGCCCAGTAAATGAGTGGATTGTTATTCATGCCAACCACACCAGCAGACGACAGATACTGGTTGTACATATCCTTGATTGCAGCAAGTGTTACTGGTTGGTGAAGCAGATCAACTCTTCTTGGTCATCGAGTGCAATTACAAGGAGGCCATACTTTTCAAAATTTGCCCACATCAAAGAAGCCTGAGGCTGTTGAGTGTTATCTTCGAAAATGCTCTCTGCTTCATCCTCTTCAGATTCATCCGTGTTGTTGCCATGATCTCCTACCATCCATGTGGTGATTTTTTCACGTGCAGCGGCAGTGGATTCTCCCCCCCCAAGACTGTTTTAACCTTCTTGAAATGTGGGTCCAGAGCTGTTGCCATCCAGTACACCAAATCTTCTCCAATCTTCTCAAATTGGTTGCTCTGGCGGATAATGTGACGCAAGATAATGCGAAGACGTTTACCCCTCTGTCCATCCACCTGACGATCAAAGGAGGCAGCGATGTCTTCGACTTGGCTCCTTAATAATACAAGCGAGGCCAAGCTCTGGCTGACTGTCGCATTGGCCTTGCTCACGAACTCCGTCATGGCCTGAAAAGGCTCCAGCAGAATAATGAGATTTTCTATTATATTCCACTGTCTGAGATTTATCTGCATATCTGAGGCTTCTTTTACAGACTTTGCGACCACAGTAAAGAAAGTCTCGATTGCAAGTCTTTGTGAATGCAGACTCTTCAGCATATGATATGTGGCGTTCCAACGCGTGCAGACATCGATATGGAAGAAATGAAGTGGAAGGTTTCTCTTCTTATGTACCCTCCGTAGCTCGCGGTGCGATGTTGCCGATCTACGAAAGTGTGCCACCAATTTCTTTGCACGCTCTACTGTGTCCTTAATCAATGGATCCGCTTTGAAAAATTTCTTTGCCACGAGATGCAGTGAATGCACCATGCAGGATACATTTTGGAAACCGGCATCTGAAATGCCTTTCACTATATTTGCCCCATTGTCTGAAACAACGCACCCAACGCAGAAACCAAGGGACTGTAACCACTGCTCTGGCAGTTGTAACAATTTATCCCAAATGTTTTCGGCAGTGTGTGTCTCAGGAAAGTGCTCCAAAGCAAGTATGGCTTTCTGTCTCACCAGTCTATTCTTGGGGTCATGATGAATCCAGTGGCCAGTAACAGACAGGTACTACATGTGCTATGCACTGGTCCACATGTCTGTTGTAAGGTGCACAACATTGCCCTCACAGTCACGCATAGCATCTGATACTGCTTTGCATGATGCCTCGTAGAGTTTGGGAATAGTGTTTGTAGCAAAATAAAATTGTGATGGTACCTTCCATCATGGTGCCATTCCCTCCATTACTTCACGGAATCCCTCGTTCTCAACAAATGAGAAGGGATGCATGTCGACTATAATCATCTTGGACACCAGTGCGAGGTAGTACTGTGTAGTAGGGTGAGATGCTGGCCATTTCATTTGATTTTGCACAGATTCTGGCAATGTTGTCTGCACAGTCGTAGCACTATCAGTGCTTCTAGATGGATCAGAGGTTCTTGTCGTTCTGCAGTGTGTTTCACTAGAGGCGTTGAGAACAGACTTGTGATGGTGCTTCATGTGGCTATGCATGCCACTAGTACCACGGTGACTCTTACCTCCTTCTTTGGCTCGTGCTATTTTCTTGCAGCAGTATTTGCACTGGACTACAAATTTATTTCTGTCACAGGCAGTGAAATGTTTCCAGACGTCTGACATTTGCACTTTTCTTGCATCTGTATGACTGTTGGTGGTTTGGGTGATTGTTCCTTGCTGTGACAATGAAACACTGTCGTCATTTGTTGATGTTGAGGTAGCCGGCAAACATGCAGGCATAGAATTTTTAGTAATGGTTCTGCTATGAGCCACTGGTGATGGACTGCTGGCGTTGGTTGCTGTTGTCGTGGTGGTGCGGTTGGAGCTGGTTGATTGACTTTTAGACAAACATCTGTTGAACAGCGGTGCTATATTTTTCCTTATTCTAGAGTGCAAGGTCAAATCATTTCCTTGGACTCACTGTTCCACATTTCTCGGGTTGTCATAAATCCTGGTTCTTTTGCGCGGTTCACTTGGCAGTTTCGATTGTGCATAACTCAGGGTGTATGTTGGATCTTCATAGTCATAGCTGTCGGCGTCATCGATAATGTCAACATCATTTGTGGTGACATCATCAGCGGTGACATCACTGTCTGAATTGGCATCACGATGCGCAGCACTCACAGTGGCGTTGTCAGACACACCCAGTAGTACTGCCTCACTTTCCAGAGCGTTTTCTATTTCTTCTGTATCTCTCGCTGAAGTAGACAGTAGGCACTGGGTGTTGTTGCATCAGTGTGTTACTGCCTCCTGCATGCATTATTGAGATTCGTCAGTTGTGCATTCGATTTTGAGCGGAAGCATTTCATCATCATCGTGCTGTGACAACAATTGGCTTTCTATAGCGTTGTCCGATTCTAATTATTATTGTTTTACATCGGACGGTGTGCATTTTGCAAGATATTCCACCAGTGCCTCATGTGAAGAAAGAAAGTAATGGCAGCATTCAGAAGTGCCAGACTGCGGCATTGATATTTTTGCTGGTGAAATATGCTTTGATAGCAGCGGCTGAGACAATTCTGCAACATCAGACTGCTGTGGGGACTCTGGTTGCAACACAAGAGGAGGCTGTGAGTGTGCAGCTCATGATGCAACAGCTGGAGCATCCAGAAAAGTTTTTGGTAATTGTGGTGGGCAAGACTCAGAGTGCTGCTTCTTCTGATGGTTCTCTGTCTACTGTACCCTTTTTTCCCCATTGCAAAGCGAGGAAGTAAGGCTCGGACAGTGACTTCTATTGTCACACCCCCAGTTACAATTGTTTTCAATGTGATTCTGAGACTACCATTTGACAAATAGCAGTATACCCACTCAGGCCTCTCTGTAGTGAGTGACTCCCTCTGGCATGCACCCCCATCCTGAGTCCAGCGCGGTGTATGCTGTTGATGTGTGATGTGTGCATGTGCTTTGTGTGTTACTTATTTACTTGCTTAGTTTGTGATAATAAAGATGAAATCAACATTCTTCATCAAACATTATGCTTGCTGCTAACCTAAATTCTCATCCACTCTTCAGATCAACTCCCTGCTACATTTGGCAGATAATCACTTCAGCAGCATTCTCTCCATTACAGAATGTAAGTAAGTGTAATAAGGACATTGCTTTAATATATTTTTTTTAAAACAGCCTACTAATCACTAATTGCTTGCCTTATTCCATTAGGTAATGATGAAGAACATTTGGTTCATTGGTGGTTCCTACATCACCAGACTAGAGCAATTCTGCCGCACAGAACACACTGAGGTCGATTTGAATTTGGAAAATGTTACAGTGTGATGGATCAGAAGGGGGGAGGGGGATGCGATGGTCTAATGTATTGCCTGTTTTAAAGAATGAAAGGCAATTCATTGCCTCCATTTCTTCCCTTCCTTCATGCATTGTAATCCACTCTGATGATAACGATATTGGAATGCTCAAAGGCGTTGAGCTACTAGAGTACATGAGAAACTATTTAATGGCAATCTGTCAACTTTTTCCTGGTTGCAAGCAAGATTGTTTTCTCTGATCTCATTATTCGCAAGTGCAACAGATATAGCACAAACATGAAGGCTATTAATAAATGTGTTTGAAATGTTAACAAGTCTGTTGGTGCTTTCATTAAAGATATTGACATGGTTTTGGTCTGTACATGGATCTGTACAGTACAAGTACAGAACCATGTACAAGTACAGATCTGTGTACAGAATACAGATCCATACTGTACACATACTGAGGGTGTGACTAAGTTGCCAAAACATGAATGTTCACACAAATCATGAGCTGGGAGCTAAAAATCATGAAACTGAAATAAAAAGAACCAAAGTGTTTCCAGGGACTATCACATTTGTGGGAATGGGAAGAGGCAGTTGAAGAACAACATAAGGCTTCAGCCTCATAAACAATATTCTTTGCGATGGCTCTGAACATTGTCACAAATGCCAATCCTTTGAAAAGTACTGTTTGGAATGAGTGGGAAGGTGCTTTGTTTACTGCGTGTGGGCTCGAGACTGTCATCGTTCGTGTGATTGTTCAAACTAGTAAACTGTGCTTGATATGACTGTGTGTATAATGGTGCCCGAGCACGTCCCATTTGTGAGAATGTTCAGAGCCAGCTCGCAGAACCATTGTTTACCAGGCAGCGACCTCGAGGCATGACTCTCTGGCGGGTATTTTTTCTTTTTTTAAAAAACACTGCCAGCCTGACTTCCCTGTTTCCATACACTGCAGTGGGTTGCGGGAAGGGCCAGGGAAGGGCCACCGGCCCCCCTCCCACACCGCATAACCAAGGGAAGCTTGCAATAGGGCTGTAGCACAGCTGTAGGGCAGCTAGGGTGGTAACTTGGGGAGGCATGAATTAGGTGGTGGCCCTGGAAGTTCAGTGTGTTCTTGAGCCGCGGGGCACCGGCACAGTTGATGCCGAGGCAGCATCCCCAACCCTCCTAGCTCTGTAGTGAGTGTGACCACCCTGGCAGCCACCCCCTCCCTAGTCATACATGGGCTCCATCTCTAGTCCCGGTTACCGTCCCCCCCTTCTGGGACAGTTGAGCGTCTCTCTCTCTCTCTCTCTCTCTCTTTCTCTCAGCATATACGCTCCTTTGGCCTGGAAGGGGGGCATCTGGTATCTGTGGAAGCCGCCAGAGACCCTGGAGCAGGGACTTGAGTTGGGAGCACATGGGGGAATAGGCGGGGGGGGTGGCTTTCCAGGAGAGTCACTCAATAGAGATCCAGGAGGGGGGGCGGTAGCTGAGGAAGCCGCTGGAGACCCTGGAGCAGGAACTTGAGTTGGGAGCACATGGGGGAATAGTCAGGGGTGGGGTTGCTCGGAGAGTCACTCAATAGAGAGCCAGGAGGGGGGGCAGTAACTGTGGAAGCCGCCGGAGACCCTGGAGCAGGGACTCGAGTTGGGAGCACATGGGGAATAGGCAGGGGGGGCTGCTGGGACAGTCACTCAATAGACATCCAGGAAGGGGGGTGGTAGCTGCAGAAGCTGCCGGGGTCCCTGGAGCAGGGACTCAAGTCAGGAGCACATGGGGGAATAGGCAGGGGGGAGGCTTCTGGGAGGGTCATTCAATAGACAGCCAGGAGGGGGGGAGGTAGCTGTGGGAGCTGCTGGAGACCCTGGAGCAGGGACTTGAGTTGGGATCACATGGGGGAATAGGCGGGGGGGGGCTACCGGGAGAGTCACTCAATCAATAGTTAACCAGGAGGGGGAGGCAGTAGCCAGTAGCTGCAGAAGCCGCCGGTGGGCCTGGAGCAGGGACTCACATGTGGGAATAGGAAGGGGGGTGCTGCTAGGGAAGTCAGTCACCGGAGAGCACGGAGGGGGGGAGACGATAGCTGCGGTCACCGTTTGCCCACCGTTCACAACTAAAGAATCGGGACAGCTACAGTAATAATGTTTGCACAAATTATCCAATTATCAACCCAACAGCACAGTTTTCACAAATTATCCAATGATCCCACCATCCAACCAACAGCCATTATCATGAACAACAAAATGAACATATGCACAAATGGAGCAATAAACATATATGTAAACACTAAAAGGCTAGCAGCAAAAAACATATGTGTACATTTATATTTAAAAAAGGATAATGGAAAATGCAAAGTGTAGCTGTAGCAGAATTACTTTAGTTGCTTTAGCACTAAATTAGCAGGTAAATAAAGCACAGTTTAGCAAAATTAGCAGAAAAGTTCAAGCACTTACACAAAACTTTATGTTGTGTGTAGTCTGCTTATCCAAAATTGATGGTATGAATTAGGAAGGGATAGGACTCTATCTCCTGGAGTCGCGATGCGGTGTTTTGTCATGGAGCGCAGAAAATCAGAGTGTGTTAACAAACACAGACACTGGCGTCGCACCTATTTATACTTAATGGTGAAGGTGGTACGTGTCTCTCTTGGAAAGCCCTAGCCAATGAAATTGGGCATGCGGGTGTCTGTCAACAGGGTCTGAGAGTTGATCATGCTGCCGGGTCTCGCGGTACTGAGTATTCCTGGTGGCGTAAACATGATACAATGCTCAGATAACCACAAAGATTCCGCGATCGATGGAAAGGGGAGTTGGTGCCACTTCTTATTGAAATCCGCAAAAGTTCCGCTTCCGTTGACCAGTCGCAATGCTGCGGCACCATTTGTGGCAAACCGCAGCCGCAGCCATCGGAAAGCTGTCTCTGCCGAACTGTGGTGCGATGCGCGGAATAGGGGTTTCCGTTGGTAACAGCTGCAGCAGCCGCTACAGCCCTACTTGCCAGTGCCAAGGATGGGAGAGCCTGGTGCTGGAGACAGGTGAATTGCATGGGTAACCATGGTGCCAGCTGAAGAATAGATGATGGAGGAACCTGTTGTGTTTTTTTAGGATTTGGTGAGGTGGCTTCAGATTTGAGAGCTGAAGTAAGAGGGAAGTCTCAGCAATAAATCTATCTAAGACAGATGAGCCCTATCTCCTCCTTCGATAACCTGTTTAACCAGGACTGGAATGAGGCACAGTTTAAAGTGTATACAAAAATAACAGCCAGTACTGTCAACCCCATTCTGAAACTAACACTGAAAAAACAAGGTCCATGTAAGGATTGTGGAGAGGTTTAGAGACAAGATCCCTGTGGCTGTGGGGGCGGCAGCACAGTTTCCCCCTGGTTGAGATGGATCAAGAGTGGCTCATCCGGCTGCCTCGACTTGCTCTCCTCCCTTAACCCCCTCCAATCTGGCTTCCTCCCCCTTCACTCTACTGAAACTGCTCTCGCTAAGATCACCAACAATCTTCTTGTGCCTAAATATAATCTACTCCATTCTTGTCCTCCTTGATCTCTCTGCTGCGTTCAATACTGTTAACCACTCACTCTCTGTTAACCACTCACTCTTGCTGGATTCACTTCACTCCCTTGGCTTCCATGGTTCCTCCTCGACTGGTTCTCCTCCTACCTCTCTGACCACTCCTTCAATGCCTCTCTTGCCAACTCCACCTCCTCCTCCCTTCCACACTTAGTTGGTGTTCCCCAAGGCTCTGTCCTTGCCCTCTCCTCTTGTCTATCTATACCCTGTCCCTAGGCAAACTCATTGCCTCCCATGGCTTCCAATATCACCTCTACGCTGATGATCTCAAGTCTATCTCTCTACTCCCTCTCTCTCTCTCCATCTATTCAAGTTCACCTCACCAGCTGTATCTCTGACATCTCTACCTGGATGTCTCAAGGTCAACTCAAACTAAAACTGAACTCCTTATCTTCCCCCGTCATCCTTCCTCTGCCTTTTCCCTGTCAATCCTCATTGATGGGGTCACCATCCTTCCCGTCCCCCAAGCCCGTAGCTTAGGCTTAATCTTTGACTCATCCCTTTCTTTTTAACCCTACATCGACTCTGTTGCCAAATCCTGTCGCTTCTCCCTCCATAACATTGCTAAGATTCACTCGTTTCTCTCTGTCTCCTCTGCCAAAACCCTTGTTCATGCCCTGGTCATCTCTCTTCTCGATTACTCCTTCTCACTGGCCTCTCCCGCTCTCAACTTTCTTTCCTTATCTCTGTCCAAAACTCTGCTGCCAGGGTCATCCACCTCGCCCATCACTTCAACCACGTGCAGCCCCTCCTCTCCTCTCCTCTCCTCTCCTCTCCTCTCCTCTCCTCTCCGGCTTCCCCTTCCTGAACGAATTCTGCACAAGCCCTAGTCTTCACCTATAAAGCTCTTCACAATCTTGCACCCCCCACCTCTGTGCTAATTTCTCTCCATACTCCAGTCCGTGAACTCCACTTCTCCTTTGTCCCCTCCCATACTTCCCCTGCTCCCCTAATCGCCATAGACCCTTCTCCCTAGATGCCCCCCATGCCTGGAACTCCCTGCCCACATCCTCCTCGCCCCCTCCCTCCGTACCTTCAAATCCCTCCTCAAGATCCACCTCTTCTGCTCTGCCCTCCACGACTTCTTGCTCCCCTCACCTAACTCCTGCTGATACCATCCATCCAGTACAATCTGTTACCTAAGGTCTGTGTACTCATATCCTCACCACATGGACCAACCAGCCATCATTCTTGATGTAACCAAGCCAAGCGCGTGCACCTGGGACCTCACATCCTCATGAGTGTTACACTCCTTGTCTCTCCCTCTGTTCCCCTTCCTTTGTCTCCCCCCCCCATCTCTCAGATTGGAAGCCCTAGGGCAGGGACTGTGTCAATTCAATTACTTTGTAAAGTGCCAAGTACATTGCTGGTGCTATATAAATGCTTGCTAATAATAAATAAATAAAATAAATAAATAATAATAATAATTAATAATAATAATCCCTTTGTTTAGCCCAGGGGTGGGGAACTTCAGGCCCAAGGACCAAATGCCACCCTTGGCAAGTTTTTATGTGGCCAGTCCCAGGATCTGGCCCCTGGATGCAGTCTCTACCCCAAAGCACTAAAAAATGGAGATCAGGATAATGGAACAGAGATGAGGGCGTGTACATAGGGGTAGGGGAGAGATCCATGGCACAGATCTAGGATTTGGGCCCTCCTTTTCTTGAATATACCCGTTAAGCACCCCCACCCCAAACCTCTATGTGGCCCTCAGAGCTCATGTTAATTTTCAGTGTGGCCCCCAGGACAGAAAAAGCTTTTCCCCCCCTGGTCTAGCCTTTCTCCAATAGCATCTTGAGCACTGTGATGAGGGGAGGGCAGAGACGGTTCTAAAACTGCTACTTGCCACACGTGCCATCTCCCATTGGTGAAGACGGACAAGGCAACTCAATGAGTTTTTGTTAAAACACTTCAAGTGCATTCATATGACAGACAGGTACAGAAAAGGAGCAAAAACTGGAGCCCATTGTCTCAGGCTATTGTTGAGTACTGTGGTAAGTTCCCCATTTCTGCCCAAGAGCAAAACCTCCTGAGAATATGGCAGTTGCTTTGTTCTTGCCCAAGACTCAGGGCAGAACCGTGACTTGGATTGCAAGATGAACCAAGAGTAAGGTCAAAATTCTCCCTGCCCCTCCCCTGCTGTGGGAGAGTTTAAATCCCAGCTACTTCAGCTCCAGATAATCACATCCAGCTTCCATCAGAGCCATGAAGACAGTGGGAAGTTTTCTCCTCGTGGGTCTCTTCACCCTCTGGGCTGAGCTGCTGTCTACATCTGGGCAGAATGGAGGTGAGCGCAGAGCACAGCGGCGCCGGCTTCCAGTGTTTCTTAAAGGCAGGAGGCAGCAGGTTCCAGTCCCATATAAGAGCAGAGGGTCAGCAGGTTTCTGGGTGGTGGGTGATTGCGGTAAACTGAAATTTCATCAGGACAGCAGCTAGAGAGACCCCTCATACACAAACGCATACACTCAGAAACCTACAATAAAGTCAATCCTTTGTGTGTTTGTATGTGTGTGTATTGGGAGATGGGATTATTTTTCTTTTTAAAGGGCTTCCACTTGTGCTCCTCATTGTTCAGGTCTCTAGTGGTGGTGCTAGGTAGAGGCAAACAAAGCACTTTCTCAGGGCCCCAAGCAATTCCTCCCAGCTGCCCGTCTTGCTATGTTGACACCCCCAGCAAGCAGATGCAGCCATGACAAAACATGCTGTTTCCAGGTCCCCACTGCCACTACGGTCCACAATGTGCCTGTGTCAGCTCCCTGTGTAGACTGCTGCTGTGACTGGCGCTTGTCAGTTAGTAATATGGTACTGGAGTGGGAGGTCATTAAGTGCTTTACATACTTGGGGGTTACTTTTACATCTAGGTGTACCTGGGCCGCCCACATTAGATCAAATGCCCGCAAGGCAGCCAGATCAGGTTGCCGCATGTTGTGGGTGGCGAACCTTTCGAGGGGGGTCGAGGTTTCCCCCTTTTTACATACGTACCGAGTAAAGGTCCTCCCGCAAATGACATACGGCACTGAAATTATCCCCTTCCCAAATGCAGTTGATTTAGTTAGAACTCAAAGTCAATTTTTGAGGCGCTTGTTGAGGGTAGGGAATAGCATACCAGGTGCAGTGGTCCGTGCAGAAACAGGTACCGTATCGATAGATTATTATTTAAAGCTGACATTTATAAGGTTTTGGCTCAGATTGCTGGGCCACTACACTGATATGATCTCCGCAAGCTGCGTCATAGAACAATTAGAATTCTATGGGATCAGAGCTTATCCCTGGACAATTTATTTGAGTTTCCTGCTAAAACATATGGGCTTTTCCTTGGTATATTTTTGTGGGACAGACCTTGCAACATTTAAAAGAGAGATCTCTATTAGGCTAAAGGACATCTCTAGCCAGGAGGATCTGGCTGTTGTTAGAAATTGGAGAGTTGCCCCTTGGTTAGGGCAGGTTAAGATGCTTTTTGTCTGTGAGCCCTATCTTGACCTTTTGGAAAAATGTAACTCTGAGAAGGATGTATACCCAGCTTAGATTTCAAATCATAAAAACAGAGGTTCTGGAGGGCAGATTTGTGGGGAAGGATTACAATTTGCGTAAATGTACATGTTCTCTCGACGAGATAGAAACCATAGACCATTTCCTCCTCAGATGCCCGTACTATTCTAGTCTCAGAGATACTTGGCTCTCCAGACTTGTTTCAAGTAAATCTACTGCCGACCAGGGGAACCTTTTCCAAACCTTAATTAGTCTATCCGCAAAGGAAGATCTGTTAGAGGCCTCCACATATGTGAATCTTGCTCTTGGAGGACGAACTTATGTGAGAATCAGACTCAACCTTCCATGAGTTGGATGTCCTCTGGGCTATGGAGTTATTCAGATCAGGTGCACAAATTCATGACCAGTCATTTGTCTAGGGTTCTGCCCTGTTAAGATTGCAGCCAAACTCAAAATTTATTACGAGCCTCTCAGCTATGGATCATTCACCCCTTTGGCTAAACCACAATTTGATTTTGGGACTTGAGATGACTGGCATTGCCAAGGGCAGACTTATCTATTTATTTATTTATTTATTTTAGGCAGCACCGTATTTTGTGAGGTGTTATGTAATTGAATGGATCTGGAGCTTATGCTCCTGTGTTTAAATTTATGTATTTGCATTTTGTGGTTTTATTTCTATATTTTAATTAAATGTTTATATTGAGTTGTTGTTATGAATTTTGTATTTTGGCCATGGTGAAATGTCCGTGCCTAACAATAAATTTGTAATTCGCTGTACTAGAGTGGGATGACCTGAAAGTCACTGCTTTGTTATGGTCACAGCTTGCTTGCCTTTCCAGAAGCATGTTGTACATGAGCGTGCTTTATGAAGAGCAGTCTTGAAATTCCTGCATCATGTGCTGTCAGTTAGGTACAGGGCCTACACATTATTAATTGTTAAGGCCCTGTAACAAATTTGCCCCAGCTCACTCCCTGCCTGGTACCTCAGTTTCTCCCTGAATCCAGGCCCAAACTAACTCTGAATTCTTCAGGTAACAGACGCATTGCGCTTGCTCACTGCAGGGTTCTACCCAGGGCTGCTCTTGGCTGTAGACTCAGTCCTTGCTATTACAGCTCTTACAACTCATAACTACAAACAATAAACAAGACATAAATCTTGGTCCAGGGATTCCCTCCCAGACCCCTTCCTGCTGTCTGAAGGCTGTCCTACCAGCCCCCACCCTCTCTAGGCTTCCACATGGTTCTCTTCCTCCCAGTTAGGGCCCCAGAACAGTCTTAATATACTCAGGACTTCTGGTCACCTGACCAGTGTTGAGGAAAAATTCCCTCCCTGATTGAAGAGTGGAGGCTGCACTGGATCCAAAAGATTAGTTTATTTCAAATTGATCAAAAACAAATA
>QEPC01007674.1:28987-63123 GCA_003113815.1 Sphenodon punctatus | reverse complement strand
CTGCATTTCCAAACACTTTTCACCAGGATTAATGTTGCAATTCCCAGTGTTGCCATATGGCATTCTTATTTCCCCTTTGGCTGTGATGCTGTGACTTGATATCTTTGTATTCCATTCAATAGCGCAGGCAGAGCCTGTTTCTGTGGAAGGGTTATTGTGAGCCATCTTTCTTGTGCCCTGCCCCCACCCTTTGTCTGTCCCCCCAGGATCCTCTGGGTCTGTATAACCATGTCTTTCTCCTTTTGGGGAGTCTGACTTTGTGACATGGGTGTGAGAACCCCCCAGTGTCCCCTCAGACTTCCCCACACCCAACTCTGGAGGAGTCAGGTTACCAAGTGTAGAGGTGTGACTCTGGACACTGTTAACCATTTCCTCTCCTCCAGTCTGCCTTCAGGAGCTTTTCCCTGTTCCTTTAGGACTACAGGGTTGTGCCTTTCTATCCCTGGGGAAGAGATATCCCTCGTTCCCCCTTCCATCCCGGGAAAAGTTTCCTGTACCTTCCCGCCTGCTCCTGAGGTAGAATCCTCCACCTCCCAGCTTGCCTGTCTCTGATTGGATTCAGGTAGCCGCTTCCCCCCTTCTCTTAAGGTAGGACAGAAAACCTCTGGGTCCTTGTGCAACCCCCTAGGTTGAGTAGGAGCATTTTCAGCCTCTGATTCTCCCCCTGCGGTGGTTACTGTGTTTGATTCTGCAGGATAGGGTCCCTCCTGTGTAAGGTGGGTTGCCAGGTCCTGGGCTTTAGAATCAGTTTGACCCATTTGCTTCACTTCCTGCAGTTTCACTTCCTGCAGTTTCCCATGTGAGACAAAGATTGGCAGTTCACTCCCCGAATCTTGTCTTCCCCTGTCTTCTGGCTGGTTTGGGGACTCCTGTGTGGGGTTTTCCTGTCCCTGAGTGGAGGTCACCAGGTGGGGTACAGGACCTGTAAATCCCTCCTGTGACCCTTCCCCTCCACTAGGGTTGATCTTCTGCATCCATGTGTTTATATCATTGCCCACCAAGATTTCATTTTGTGCTTTCCTTGGGAGGACAGCCACCTGGATTGGTCCTTTTTCACCTTGCCACTCCAATTCTATAGTGGCAGTGGGCAAAATATCTGTGATCCCCATTGCCAGTGTGACGACAACCTTTCTATGAGTGTTTATTTTGTGTTTTGGGATCAAATTTTCCCGCACCATTACCATTTGTGCCCCATTGTCAATTCTCCCCACACAGTTTATTCTGTTAACTTTAGCAGGTTTGCGTAGTAACTGATCTGCTGTGGGTGTGTTAAGAGCCATATAGCAATCATTAACAACTCTGGGGACTGGTTTAAGTACAGACACAAAATCTGCATTAACATTCCCAATAATTTCCTCAGCCTGTCTGTTAGGGCTATGAAACTCTCTTTTGGGGGGGCATTCTCTTACTAGATGCTCTGTTTGTTTACAATTATGACATTGTCTTGGATCATTAGTAGGGAATTGGGAGGTGTGTGCCCTTTGGAGTTTAGGTGACCCCTGTCTCCCCCCACCCCCATTCTCATTTGGTTCCGTTTGCTTTTCCAGATTGTGGATTGTACCCATTCTGCTTATGGTAAAACCCTTGTTTGGCTTTTTCCCCATTATTTGGCTTTCTTTCCCCATAAGCTGAAATAGCATTTAAAATATACTCATCTGCCCTCCTCCCAGCCTGTTTGACATTTGTTATCCCTTGATTAAGCAAGTATGCTTTGAGATTAGGGGTACAGTTATTTAGGAATTGCTCAAGGATTACGAGGTCCATTACTTGTACCTTTGTAGCGTTTCCTTGCTCATCTAACCACTTCCCCCCGTACTGATGCAACATTTTGCCCATATCTGAGTAAGACATATCACCTCCCTTCTTAAAGTTGTGTAGTTTCAGGCAAAAAGTTTCTGGAGTTATTCTGTACTCCTCGAGAACAGCTTTTTTGAATTCCTCAAAAGTCACTGCTTCGTTTTCTGCAAGCTTTAAGCTGTACACATCTCTTGTTTTCTCGGGGACTTTAGGTATCACCAAACTGATCCAGGAGTCCTCTGGAATTTTTTCCCGTTGAAAGATGTGCTGGGCAGTTGTAAAAAATGTATCTATGCATTCGCTTTCTTTGTATATGGGCAGGAGTGCTGAACAGTCTCTGATAAGTTGCCTCCTGTCTCTTTCTGGGATGCTTCCCAAGTTGCCTAGTGGAGGAAGTTGAGGGTTTTTCCCTGCATTTAACTGCATTTTGAGTAGAGCAAGTTGATGTTCTCTCTGTTTGTCATTTTCCTCCTCTTTCATCTTCTCCAGTCTGAGTTCATGTTCCATCCTCAGTCTGACCATCCTGAGTTCAGAGTCTGAGCCTTGTCCCCCTGGCTGCTGGTCATTTGGGAGGGGATTTTGGGGCACATTCGGCAGTGCATTTCCATCTGCACCTGCATCTGCTGGTTGCAGGTTGGGTGGAGGGGAACTTGGTGAAGGGGGATTTGCTGCCCCCGTCCCATTGCTGTCTGTGCTCATTTCAAAGTCCCGGATCAGCTGTTTCAGTTGCTGCTTTGTTTCCCCCCTTGTTTGGAGGTGCCTGGCCTGTGCCTCTTTTTCCAATTCTCTATTCACGAGCTTGGAGAAACGCTTTGGCAGCCCTATTTTGGCACTTTCCCTGGCCTTAAATTATAACTAAAACAACAAACGTAACACACTCTGTTTAAGGGTCTGTTTATTCCCTTCTCAGAGCTGATTTCCCAACTCCTGGGATTTTCAGTCTCTGGAGGTTTTTTGGGAATGTACTCCACTCAGAGGAGTCCAGTCACCTGGGAATGCTCCGCTACTGTCTACAGATTGGTCCACAAGCTGAGCTTTACTCCTTACACGTTGGGTCGCCACTGTCATGGGTTTGGGAGTCCGCACCCCCACTTTATCGGGTTTGAGTGACTCAGTTTCCCTTGCGCACAGTTCTCTTGAATCAGTTTCTCTCACTGGCTAATTCAAGTGTGCCACAATGAAACTTCTTGTCACCCAAGGGCCTGATCCTTCCCGTTTACAGACTCTTTACTCTCTGGGTTCGCAAGAGCTTGAGGGCTCTTGTAGCTCACTTGTGTTCCAATATTAGACTCTTTCCACTTCTTTATGAAATAAGAAGTAACTTTATTGATTACATAAACAAGATAGTTAAACAGAGTGGTAATTAGAAATCAAAGGTAAATATAACGCATTCCTAACTTATACTGTTGAGTTCCTAAGTTATTCATCTTACCCTAAGCAAAGTCCATAAGTTCTGGTTTCTCAGCCATAAGGAGACTGACTGGGCTCTGGCTTCTTATTTGGCAAAGAGCTAAATCATCTCTCTCAGTTCCTGCTGTCCCAGCCTGTTGCTGACAGGCTGCTCATTCGTATGTAGATCTCTCTCCAGCAGCTTTGCAAGCAAAAGTCTCCTTTCCCCTCTGGGATCTCTGTCCTTATATAGCATTTAACTTTCTTTGTCTCAGATTTCCCGCCTTTGGGGAATAGTGGGTCACGTAGCCAACCCAGGTAAACATGGAAGTTAATTTGCATCTCCACAGGGCTGTCTATCAAGCCAGATGTTCTGAATACCCTTTCTGTTATCTGTTTGCATTTCCTGTGTTTCCTCTGGTGCCAGAGCTTTAATGTGAGTTCTATCGTTCTCAGAGTTAACATTACAAACATGTGGAACCTTTGACATTACATAGTGTACATGTATAGTAACATTGCATGCATGTGAAACCCTTGGCACCACACATTTACCAAACATGTAGTCCCGTGTTACACGTGTGTGACCCCATGTTTCTCTGTGACATCCCCTCCTAAGGCACTAAGTTTAGTTTCCTAGCTCAGAGAAGCTAGGAGGTCAAACATCTGGATCACTCCAGTCATGCATGCAATGGCACCAGCACTCGACTGAGGCTTCCGAAGTTTTCAGAGGACCGGTCTTCATACTTGGAACTTGGAACTTCGGAAATTCGGAACTGAGTACAGGAATCCCAGGTGGATTCTGAAGAATTTGGGTATTTGTTAAAGGAAACAACTAGTCAAACTGGATCTGTAAATTCAAAAAGCATGATTATATATTTTAATGTGTTTGTATATGCTGTAGATGTAGAAGCCACCCCTGAGCCTTAGGGGAAAAGGCAGGGTATAAATCTGAATTAAATAAATAAATAAATATTATTATTCGGTATTTATATTGTGCCAGCAAAATACCTGGCACTGAATAATCATTCATTACAGATAGGTCCCTGCTCTGATGGGCTTGCAACCATGAAACAAGCTCTCACCAGGTTTCCTTTGAGTGCTTATCCCCATTTCAGCCAACTCCACCTGGACGTCTGCCCACGCTGAGCACCTCAACCTCTGTGTCAGGAGCTCCATCTCTTCCTTGTAATACAGGGCTGGTTTATATTGTTACAGTGAACGGGATAACATGTCCTCTAGTAAAATCCAGAGTCAGTGCATGGAAGACAGAAAATATCCAGGCAAGAGACCAAGTTGTGTGTAGGTCTCTGTAACCAGGCCACATTATTGCCTCACCAACCTGCATTACTCAGTCACTCTCTCTAAACCTTCCTACTTGTGTTGCCATGAAATACTCCCCTTCTTCCAACCAATTGGACAGGTTGCCCTCTCAAGGGTCCCCCATTCTGCAGGATGCCACTCATTTTAGCCCAGAGTTATTTATCTTCTAGTAACCTGGGGATATGGCAAATTAGCCCAGAGCAAGGAGAACGTTATGTGACTACTCCAGAAATTACTCTAGGAGTCAATGGTTCAGGTGAGAAAGCCCCACAGCCAGCATATGGGCCTCTGTGGTGTGAAAGATACATGCCCAATGGAACAGTATTCCGGTCCTTGGCAGACAGAAATCATTCCCTGGAGCCTTGTCAAGCAGAGTTATTATTTATCCTAAATATTTCTCCCTTGCAGTGAAACCTGGGAACTGCCCAGTGGTCACGATAGTTTGTCGCATGTTAGACCCCCCTGACAAGTGTGAATATGATCAGCAGTGCCAAGGGACAAAGAAATGCTGTGAAGGTTTCTGCGGCAAAGATTGCGTCCTGCCAGAGAAAGGTAACGGGCTCACTACATCATCTTTATTCTCACTCCAGTTCTAGAGGCCTCCCAGCCAAGATTGCAGTGGAAGGGAGAAGGAGGGTCTAACTGGAGAAATATTAGAGCCCAGATCTTTGCACACCACTAGTACCGTGCTGATCCGAGCTCAGGTCTGTGAAGTGACACTTACTTCACCAGAGAAAGATCGGGTATCTGTCAAGGAAAGCAAGAAGGAAAATACACATTTGGTTTTAGAAAGTGCCCTCAGCTAAAAGAAGGTGATTGGATTTGAAGCTGCCTAGATGTCAGCACCAGGTGCCAAATAGATTTCCAGTCTATGAAGCCAGGCTTCTCTCCAGGCATTCCATGGACTCAAAGACCCCTGTGGAGGCTCAGAGTGTGGCATACACCAGCCATGGCAAATGACTGCTAGAAAAGCACAACAGTACTTGGTTCCCTCATGAGTGTGTGTCTATGGCAAGGTTTTCCCCAGTCCCCCTACCCTCTCTCTGCCAGGGGTTTTGTGACTTGAGTCTGTGCCTTAGTTTCCCCAGAAACAGACACCAAATGTAGAGTTCCTTCAGTTCACCGTATATTTCCCAGACTCTTTATATCTCCTGTTCACTGCAGGCAGGGCTTCACCCACAGCTCCCACCTAGCAGTGGACTTCAGTACAAAAATTTAAATGCAAACATAAAACTTACACACAAAAATCTCCTACTCCAGGGATGGCCTCCCAGGCCTATTTGTTCTGCCTGGAGTCTGGAGACAACACCTTCTAGCTTTCCCTGGTAAACCTCTGTCTCGCTTAGGCTGGCTTCCTTGGTGATCTCCCAGGTAGGGTGGGCTCCCAGCCCAGTCTGAAGTATACAGGGCATCTGGTCACCTGACCCGCCCCAACCAACCATGTACTCTTTTCTCTCTCCCCAATCTAGGGTGGCCACTGACGCATCCCCAGAATACAGGACATGAGGGGAGAGAATACAGGACATGGGGGGAGGAAGAGCACAGCTGGTTCAGGGCTTCTTCCTCCAGCCACGGCTCAGCAACAAGTGCTGGTGAAGGGGTGGGGAAGGGGATTCAACAGTATTGGCAAAAATCCAGGCCATGGGTGTATATTTTAAAAATCCACCCAGATGGGTTTTGGTGGATCAAAAAGTGGTCATGTCCTGGGAAATCCAGATGCTGTGGTAACCCTAGGACTCCCTCCTCCCCCAGTGCTGGGATCGCTGGCTCACTGAGTCCTAATGCTGCCAACACCGCTGTTCCCACCCAGAAGTCATGAGATCATGACTTCCAAGGATGGGGATGGGTGAAAGTGGCAGCGCCGGCAGCATGTGGAAAATACAGGACAAAAACACATGAATAAAGGACAGTGCACAAACCCTTCAAAAAACAGAACTGTCCTGTATAAAATGGGACCAATGGCCACCCTACCCCAATCTCAATGCACCTGGGTCACAATGTCCCTCCATCTTGCCCATGAAAGCTGGCTGGAGGCACCACCATCCGCAGCAATAAAGTGCAGATCCATATGCTGATGAGAAGCTGTTGCTTAAGACTGGAACTGCAATGCTCTGCAGAATGGTGACTTTCCATAGAATGCCTGTTCTCTGCTGGGTCAGAGTCCTCCGCACACAAGGGGCTCTAGACGTGGTTTTTCTGTGCTGCCGTGAGCTGCTTTCATAGTACAGTAATATGGAGTCCTCTCCGCTTACAGATATTGTCAAAGATTCATGAGTTTCACATTACAGAAGAGGTTAGACTAAAGGAAGTCTCTCTCCTCTGCTCTCCCCTTCCTCTTTTTACACCCCACAGAGTGCATTTTAAGTTTTCTACACCAATTAATGTCCTTCATTGCCATTTGCGGTTTGCGGGGCTTGCTTATGTTAAGCTGAAGGATTATATCAATGTACATCACCCCATGGGCACTCTTGCTGATGGTGTACAAACATTGCCAATGCACCGAAAGGAGACAGGACACCAAGTGTTGGGTTTAAATGGCCACACTCTTTATTAAACCAAATTGTATGAATTGCAATCAGGTGGGGGAAATTGCCTAGAGTGATGTGGGTCCAGTACTTGAGCATCACCCTAACATCAACCAAACAGTGGTGGTTTCGATGTACATCAATTAATACCCCTCAAACCAAACAACGTCTCCCCCTCGTCGTGGCACTTGCCGCATTCAAGGATGACCAAACTCCTTCTGGAGCTGAGTAAGGAGGAATGGGTCTGCAGGCAGGGGACTATACGTCTCCCTACCGCCCTCGCTGACCCCCCTCCCAGGGACTCCACCCCACCGGTTGCCATAGCCCATCTATTCTGGTGGGTGTGACCTCCCCATCTCTTAAGGAGATGACTCGTGCTTATCAACTTCTAACCTATGATTTAATCCTCAATACTGGACCCCTGCCACTAAGGGCTCGCCGGGTACACCCAGACAAGCCTGACCCCCACCTTCCTAACTATTGCAACAACTTCCTTACCCCCTCTCTAAAACCTGTCCTAGCTTTTCTTTCAGGGCCTTCAGGTAGTGCTCGTTTCCCTCAGATGACAAATGTACCCCATCTCGGCTGAACAACTCTGGCCGTTTGTGGAACAGGGCGTATGTCAGTAAGGACATATGTGCTGACTTGATGTGCACATCTGTGACATTAAGCACCCTATCTGTATTGTCCCTGGCTGACTCGGACATGAGTTCACTCACACGGAAGGCCCCGAAGAATGCTAACTTAAACGCTGTGCTAAACAGAGAAACTTCGTAGTTATCATAACAAACATGAGGTAGGATCCCGCAGAGGTCCAGCAGGAGATTAGGAGTGATGGGTGCTCTTTGATCATGGGTCTGGCCCCGTTCCCTGGCCCAACTCTCCAAGAGGTGCCTGGGGAAGAAACCCCTGTCAGGGGGTGGCTGCCCCACCAGACTACTCTTGAAACCCAACGCCGCCAATTTTCCAGATATGGTGCTTGGTGCTTCCCCATTTATTTATTTATTTATTTATTTATTTCATCAATTTTTACCCCACCCCTCCTGCCACGCAGCTCGGGGCGGCTTCCATCAATTAAAATACAATAATAAAAATACAGTAAAATCAATTTAAAACAATCATAAATATTTAAAATATTAACAGGGCCACAGAACTAATAGGTGGGGGACTAAAGTCTCCCTACCCACCCTCCCTCCCAAAGGCCTGGGCAAACAGCCAGGTTTTACAGTTTTGCCGAAATGTTAAAAGGCTAGGGGCCAGGCGAGCTTCCTCCGGAAGGGAGTTCCACAGCCGCGGTCCCACCACCGAGAATGCCCTCTCCATCGTGACCCCCCGCTTAACACGGGGGACCTCCAGGAAGGCACCCCCGGCAGACCGCAGGAGCCGCTCTGGGGCGCGAAGGGTGAGGCGGTCCCTAAGGTATGAGGGGCCGAGACCGTGTAGGGCTTTATAGATCATAACCAAGACCTTGAACTTGGCCCGGCACACTATCGGCAGCCAGTGCAGAGCTCGGAGCACCGGTGTAATGTGCTCCCAGCGGCCCGTCCCCATAAGAAGACTGCCACTAAGGGCTCGCCGGGTACAAGCCCAACCCCCACCTTCCTAACTATTGCAACAACTTCCTTACCACCTCTCTAAAACCTGTTCTAGCTTTTCTTTCAGGGCCTTCAGATAGTGCTCGTTTCCCTCAGATGACAAATGTACCCCATCTCAGCTGAACAACTCTGCCCGCTTGTGGGACAGGGCGTAACTGCAAATCTGATCACCTCCCAAATTTACTAACCACTTCCCTACATCCTTATTGATGTTCTTCCAGGCTTTATCTATCTTTCTAAGGTGAACCCCTCTTCCCCATGAAATTCGTTCTACCAGATCTGTCCATATAATTAACACAGCTGGGAAATGCCACTTTACCTCCCATAACTCCCCTTTGATCATCCTAATGAGGTGTACTACATTGACTTGGGGTAAGTCATTCTCGCCCAAATGCAAGATGATGACGTTGGGAGGTTGACCCCTATAAGGCCTACTGAGTATTGGCAGAAGGTGATCTCCCATCCAGCAGATCTCTGCGCGTGCCGACAGGCCCAGCTGTGTTCTCCATCTGGTGTGGCTGGCTTCCTTGCCTGCCCAGCGCACCAGACTGTGTCCCACTATCAAGATCTGCTTCCGACACCGAGGTGGTTCACATGAGAATGAAAGGAAAATTCTTTAGGCCTAGCTGTGGTGCAGGGGCCGGCGGATGTAAGACCGGAAGGCACCTGACCACCATCAATCTACTGCTCTTATACTGTGGTCTGACAACCCAGCCGCTGTTGCAAAGCTGGCAGCCCCTATCCGGAAGGAATGAGTTCCATATTGCTCAGCTGGCAAGCCCACTCATGCCACAGCAGCATGCATGACAGACGTGAACTGGTACCTTGTTAGCAGTTGCCCACCCACATGCCAAAAAAGGGGGATGGGGACCCTTGGGCATATGGCCAGATATGCCTCAACTGCCTGTACTGGGCAGAGATCAGTTCTCTCTGACCGGGTAAGCCTAACCACTTGCCCCCTCACCCTTTGGTCTGTTTTAGAGCGGGGGATCAGTAAGGACATGTGCTGACTCGATGTGTACATCTGTGACATTAAGCGCCCTACCTGTATTGTCCCTGGCTGATAGGGATGGGTGAACAGAACACGGTTCGGATGTTCAGTCGTTCAGTTCGAAACCCGAGTTTGGGTTCGATGGTTCGGTTCAGCCGAGTTCAGTTTGGCCGAACTTCGCCGAACATTCAAAAATAGCGCAACCGACACTGAAACAAAATTGAAACCAAAACCCAATTTCCGGCCCTGGAAAGACATTTTTCCTGCCCCCGAACTCATCCGAACTCATCCGAACATGACCGTACTGTACAGTCGTTCGAGAGTTCGGTTCAGATGTTTGGTTCGGACGTCTGAACAGACCGAGTTCAATCCGAACTCTGAACATCCAAACCGCGTTCGCCCATCACTACTGGCTGACTCGGACACGAGTTCACTCACACGGAAGGCCCTGAAGAATGCTAACTTAAACACTATGCTAAACAGAGAAACTTCATAGTTATCATAACAAACATGAGGTAGGATCCCGCAGAGGTTCAGCAGGACAGTAGGAGTGATGGTTGCTCTTTGATCATGGGTCTGGCCCCGCTCCCTCTCCCAACTCTCCAAGAGATGCCTGGTGAAGAAACCCCCTGTCAGGGGATGGGTGCCCCACCAGGCTACTCTTGAAACCCAACGCCGCCAGTTTTCCAGCTATGGTGCTTGGTGCTGCCCCATTCCGCCTGAGCTGGACGGCGAACTGGAACATCTGCAACTTGGGGATCGGGAAACCTAATTCCCACCCTTGCACCTGCCAAAATTCCTGATATTGGCAAAATGCCCAGTCGTAGGCGGCCTTTGTTCATGGCGCCAGCGATCCCTGGACTGCAAAGTGGAGTTCTAGGACCCAAGGCTCTACACCGATGGTGGCAACAGCTCTGGGTTCACCTTGGCTCGGCGGGCCAGCAGATGGAAATGCTCCATCTGTAAATGAGAGAGGGCATCGGCGACACCATTGTCAATGCCAGGCACATGTCTGGCCTGGAAAAGAATATTGTAATTGAGACAGGTGAGCACGAATGCCCTCACTACCTTAATTACTCAAGGAGAGCGGGAGGACAAGGTATTTATGATGCGCACCACAGCTAAGTTGTCACACCAGAATGGCACTGTGTGGTTTGCTAACTCTTGTGGCCACAGGTGCACTGCGACTACGATGGGGGATAGCTCGAGGAATGTAAGGTCCTTTGTGACCCTGGAGTTGCTCCACTCATTAGGCCAGGGGGCCGCCACCCACCTGCCCCTAAAAAACACCTCAAACCCGGAACCACCCGCCGCATTGGAGTGCACCTGTAGCTCTGCCTCAAGCAGCAGCTGTTCCCGCCAAAAGCTAATGCTGTTGAAATTTGCCAAGAATGACGCCCAAGTTCTCCTTCATTTCCCTGGTAAGCCTAATGTGGTAGTGGAGGTGGGGGTGGTTGCCCCCCAGTTTTGCATACAGGTGGGGGGGAAAGGCCTGAACAGGTGCAGCCACCCTGCATGCAAAATTAAGGCTCCCAATTAGCAATTCAAGGGTATGGGCTGTCACCTTGGTAGCCCGCAGGCACTTCTCCACCTTTTCCTTCAACGATCTCAACTTGTCCTGAGGTAGGTGCAACATGGATGCAACCATGTCTAGCTCTGTCCCCAAATAGGTCAGCCTCGTGGCTGGCCCTTCAGTCTTCTCTGGAGCCAGGGGGATCCCCAGTTCGTCCGTCGTCCTCTGGAAGGTCCGCATGAGCTCCAAACACTCGATCGTTCCAGCCCGTCTGAAGAAGAGGAAGTCATCGAGATATTTTGTGACTTCCCCCGCATTGGCCCACTGCCGCACGATCCACTCGATGAGGGTACTTAACTTTTCAGACGCTGAGCAAGAGATGGAGCACCCCATCGGCATAGCCTTTTCATAATAATACCATTACGTCTTTAAAATGAAAGCCCAGAAGCGGGAAACTTTCAGGGTGAACTGGCAGCAGACAGAAAGCTGACTTGACGTCACACTTAGCTAACATGGTGTGGGGATTGAGGATCCCCGGAAGGGGGGGAAGGGGCCAGGAGTTCACACAGCGCACACGCAATCCCAGGGGGCCAGGGGAAGCAGCGAGGTAGTGTCCATGGAAAAACAAACCCTCAGGATGGAATATAGCTTTTGGGATGATTAGTCCCCAGCCTACCTTATCATTGGGAACTGGGAGAGGCGCACGCCTTAATGCCGCTAGGAATACCTTGCACACAGGGAGACGGAAGGGGCAGGATGGTGTAGGGGGGAAGTGAGGGCTGGGGGTACACGGCCCGGGGGGAACAGGAGGAGGACAGGGCTTGTATCCAGGGAGAGGGCCCAGGCTATAGTGCTGCTCACCCCGAAACCCCAAGGACCACAAACGTACCTGATTCCACGTCGAACTAACCCCAATCACTCACCGCACACGCACACCACAGTCACTCCATGTCCACTCTCACACCACTTCTCCCATGCAACAGCTCTGAATCCACACAAGAACACAAGGGGGGAGGGGGACAGTCTCACGGGCATGGAGGCTCCGATCACCAGCAAGGGAGCTGCAACAACGAGAGGCCTTTATACTATGCCTCAGGGCGGTCCCTCAGACGCTCTGAGTGGCGCAGCGGCTGAGGCGTGCCCTCTGTGGTCAGCGTCTTACGTCTAGCCCCGCCCCCTGGATCCCTGATCGAGCACGGTGGCATCGCCAGGCTTCTACGTATGCTAGCGGGGGCAGAGTCGTGCCTTGCTGGTTTGGGGGTGCTCGGGGCGGCAGGGTCCGGGGGGGCATCTCGGGGGGTGCTTGTGCTTCTGGTCCTGGGGCGCCGCTGGTTTTCTAGGCACGCAGGCGGCGCGAGGTGGCAGGTCCACAATGTGGGGACCTGACACATGGCACCTGGTCCACACTGCTGTACCAATGCAAGTGCTGAGACAAATGAGGTGTACTGAACCGAGACAAGCTCCCTCGGGATGGAGTCATCTACCGAGCCACCCCGCGGGTGGGACAGGTGATGGATCAGCCGGAACTCCCCCGGGGCCTTCTTTGGTACCACCCCCAATGGTGAGATGATCATGTTGGAAAAAGGAGGGGTTTGGAAAAGCCCCGCCACCCGGCCCTCGACTCGCTCCTTATCGATTTTCTTCTGCACTACTGTTTCCAATCCCACTACTGATTTTAAATTCGGGGCAACCTTCCACTGCAGAATGTTCCCTGCTGGAATCCTAAACCCTAACCTAAAACCCTCAAGGATGTAGGCTACCTCTTCCTGGTCGGGGTATCCCAGGAGGGCAGACTCGAGTCTGTCCAGCTTAACTGGCATGGGGGCCCTTACCCGGGCCGCCATTGCCATCACAGCCTGTTCCCTCTTTTCCTGCCCCACCAGGAAGGGTTTTTTCCTTTTGTCCCTGGTCTTCCCCGGGGACACGCTGCAGCAGAGTGGAAACCCGCACAGTTTGGGCAAGTGTGCCAAAACCTGCAGGCAGCCTAGGAGCACCTACCTGTCCAGCTATACTCCCAGCACTGGGCTGACGTGCTAGCCGGGCTCTTTTTTCCCTCCTCCCAAAAGGACTCAACTGCAGAGGAGGCACCACCTTTAGACAGAAAATGGCCACTATCTGAACAAGGAAAGTTGCCCAAACCACACATACAATTTAGCCACAAGTCATTTGCGTGCAAGTCCCACTGAAGCCTCGGGGTATAAGCAGCTAAAGAGGCCTAAACGCCTCGTCGTACCTGAGCTAGGTCCCAGTGGGGCCTGCCTCATATGCCCTCCGCACGATATTGGCGTATTTAAGTAAATTGGCCAAGCGCCCAGGAAATGCCTGGATTTACCCCATGGTAAATCGCAAAGGCAGCCATCCAATTGGACCAGTTCCTCTCCACTTTTGGGCACTTCATCCGCTCCTTTTATTTTTTGTCCTCCTGCTCAGCAGGATCCACTATGGGATCGCTAAACAAGAGAGCAAAAATGTCAATGTATTCGCCCCTCCATATCCATTCCCTGGTGGCTGGAGGAGGTGGTCACCTATTGGGGTGGAGACATCCATGTACCCACCCCCATGGGGGGCGCTGTCTAACAGACTCAGGCACCTGGGGTGCCATGGATGGGGAGGGAGAACTGACGTGGACATGACCGCCACAGAGGCCCAGACTTGGAGGGCCTGTCTCCCCAGCGCAGCAGCCCCACCCTGACCTCCATTGGGAGGTACCCACGGGGAGTAGTTTAGGCCCCCATGCGAGGGGCAGGTGGTACCATGACGGGCACCCATGCCCCATTCCACCATAGTAATTGCGTTCGACCAGCCTCACCAAGGGTGGGAGGAGCACTGTTGGGAAATCCCCCCTCTGTTAGCCCCTGGGGCCTCAAGTCCTAGCTTCTGGTAGGGGGGTCACCACCTCTCCTTGGATCTGCTGCCCACTCGTGTGGGGTGGGCCATACTGGGCTGGTGTTAGTGGGGTGCACTGCTGGACCAATGCCTGGATGGGCAGTTCAATGGTCTAGACCCTTGGGAAGAGATTGTCATCCTCCCTCCTCTGCAGCCTCGCATTGCTGTCCCCAATTGTTGCTTCAGGCCCCCATACCTGCAATACATGAACTGGGGCTCCTCTGGCCTTCCCCCAGAGGGGGGCGTGCCCAGGGTGGCTGAAACCCCTAACTGTCCCCTCCCAAAATGGGGTGGAGAAGGATCCCCCTTGAGAACCCACATTTGCCTGCCAATTCCTCGTGGCCCCCAGTGTCCCGACCTCATCCATGTGGCCCGAAGGGACCCATAACCCAGGGGACCCCATTGGAGTGGGGCAAGCCCCTGCGATCCCTGCTGTGTTGGGGTTGGTTTGCTGCCCACAGGGTGCCCGGTTGCGCACCCTACCAGCTGCACCCGGGTCTTTCAGATATCAGGTGGGGGGCACAATACTCCTGCCCCCCATGCCTTGGGCCACTCTGAGGCAGCCCCCCCCCCCACTAGGTGCTTCATTTCCCCACCTGGGAGCTGAGGGGTCCAGAGGGACGGAGGGCAGAGCCCCAGCCTGATCTCCCGCCCTGCCCGGCCCCCCAGCCGCCAGGGTCCTCAGTAGGGCCTCGCAGCCCGCCAATCTTTTCACCGGGGGGGTCCTTCCCTCCCTTCAGCCCCCCCAGCTGCCAAACCTGGAGGCTGAAAGCCCCTCACCCCTTGCTGCGGCCCCTTGGTCCCCGGGGGTTCATCCGGCTCCGACGCCATATTCTCAGGTGCCTGCCGCTGCTTATTTGTGGTTGTGGGTGTCCTTTTTTTGGCTTTTCCCATCCCTGGGCCCACTGTCCATCCGATCTGGCAACTACAGGGCGGGGGGATGCTCGCAGCACGGTACACTGACTCACTACGAGTGCTGCTATTCAGTTTGGCTCCCGCCTGCAAGTGAGGCTGGAACCATTTCTTGCCATGGAATTAGCTCCAGCCCCTTAGGTCTTGCCCAGGGGGAGGCCCTTCAGCCTATCAGTAGCACTGGGGCTGCCTAGCAACCCAGGCTGGGTTCGATCCTTCCCTGCGCTCATTCCAGCACGGTCGTTTCACTGCCTGAGGATTGCAGCTCCAGCAGGACTTGCAAAACTCCCTGCCCTGTTCCGCCTCCTGTTCCAGGCGGGTGCGGCAAGGGGCCTACTGCCCCCCACCCATGGGGGGCGGAGCGGAGGCAATTCTGTGGGTGCTCTGAGGCTCAAGATGGGAAGGTAGAGCACCACCATGTGCTCCCCTGCCTATGGCACATTTCTTAGCAGAAGCAAAAATTGGCACCTCTGCTTGGGTAGCTTTCTCAAATAAATAAATAAATAAATAAATCTGTAAGTCAGGGGTGGAAAACATTTTTCCTCCCCAGGCCAGGGGTTGGGGTGGGCCATTGGGTGTGCTCAGGATGAGAAAAGAAGAGGAGACTCCAGATTATGGATCTATGTCATGGATCCATAATCTGTCCATGTCCTCATCACCACTCCTTTACCCCAACCTTACCCCTTTCAGTGCTTGAGGGCCAGGACAGGATACATCAGGGGTGGGAAACCTCAGGCCCAGGGGACAAATGTGGCCGGTGGCAAGTTTTTATGTGGCCCTTTTCAGCTTCCTGGATCTAGCCCCTGGATCCAGTCCTCACCTCCAACCACTGAAAAACTGTGCTCATGGTAAGGGAGCAGAGATGAAGTCATACACAGAAGGGTAGGGAGCAGAGCCATAGCACAAATCCTTGACCTGAGCCCTTCTTTTCTTGGGTACACACTTTAAGCACCCCTGCCCCCAACATTATGAGGCCCTCAGAGCTTGGACTAGTTCTCAGAAGCGGCCCCCAGGATAGAAAAGGTTCCCCACACCTGGGATACATGGTTCAAACCCAGGAATTGGAAAGAGGCCAGATAAAAACTAGTCCCACAGGTTCACCACCCACCCCTGCTATAAGGAATGAATGCCTAAGGGTGTGTCGCCCCAAAACATTTACTCTGCGGTTGCCACCATTTACCCTGGGGGTTGTTTGGAAATATGTTCACATAAAGAGGAGGAGTTAGTCTGCCCTTTAACCATTAGAGGAATATTATGCTGGAGGTTTTAACGTTTGCCTGGTTGTGTGAATGCATCACAAGCACACTATGCCTCCATGGCATCCCAGAGCCTGCCCTTTGTGAAGCATGTGGAATTAACCACAATGCAAAGGGGGGAAAAGATCCCAAAGCGCTGTACCCTGGGGTTTGCTCCCATCATGCAAGGCAGCTGTGCAATAAGGAGCGTCTAATACTAGTTGGGGAAGGTTTTTTATGTGTCAGTTCCCAAAGGCAGCCATTATCCTATGTGTTTCCTAATCTAATCTTCTTAACTTGGCAGGGAGAGATCCGACCCTGGAGCCTAGTTTTTAATTACCTTGTGACACAGGTCTGTTTTTCCACAATATTCCTCTCTTGTAGATAAACCTGGGACCTGCCCAAAGACTGCCTCGCTCCCGAGAAAGGTAACAGGCTGAAGATCATGGTTTCACCTTTGTTCTCACTCCAGGGCAAGAGCGCTCTCTGCTCCAGCTGAGATTTTGATGGAAGGGGGACTGAAAAGGAAGAGAATTATAGCCCATGGTGGCGTCACCCACGTATCGATGCAATGATCAGAGTTCACGTGCATCGGGGCCTCACTTATGAATCTGACTCAGTATCTGGCATCTTTTCTCCTTTCCAGCTTCAGGGCCAAGAAAAACTGAAAGGGAAATATAGTCTTGACTTTGGAAAGTGTGCAATGCCCTCAGGTGGAAGAATACACTGACGTTAGGGAGAGTTGTCTGGGTGGCAGGACCAGGAGCGTCTTTGGGGCCTATAGAGAACACATCCCTGGGAGGCTCAGAGTGGGAATTCAGTCAGTCTCGGGTTCCATAGGAGCTGGATGTAGTGTATGATAACCTGGACAAGGATGGGGGACCTCTCAGTTGGAGCTCACAATAAACAAACGTGATACTGGCCTATGTTGGCCCACTATGGCCTGGGTCTCACCTGCACATGTGGTCCTGCACTGCCAGATGTTGACACGAGACTGCCCCAGGGTGAGTAGGCATCTGGCCTGGGCTGCACTCTTGGAAAAAACTCTGAGGCGCATACATAACCCAGTCACCCCAGTCACAAGTGCTGACACCAGCAATAGGAACAGCAGCTGCTACCGTTGCCGCTGCCACCACCACCACCACCACCACCACCATACTTTGCAATGGCTATTTTGGATTGGCAATGGTCAGGGACACATAAGACTTCTGTATAGCCCTGGAACCTGCAGTATTTGACTTAAATACAGTTCCCGGCCTTTTATTTATTTTATTCTTCAATTTTTATTTTGCTCTGGTTCTTATTTTATTCAATTTGTTTGGTTTTTTAAAAAAAAAAATTTGAGAGGCCCAAGGATGAAAATGAGGATGGAAGGAAGGTGGGGATGGGAATGGGGCTGGAAAGCAGCTTGAAGTGGGTGCTGTCTGAGGAGGGGATGGGAATGAGAATGGCAGGGGACTTGGGGTGGGTGTTGGCTGAAGATGGGGTGCTGGCGAATGAGGGAGTGGGAACGGGGATTGAAGGGACTCAGGGAGCATTGGTGCAAGACTGACTTGAGGGAGGAGTGGTGATGACAGGGAGTCATGGGTAGGCACAGGCTGAGGATGGGAACAGGACTGGGAGGGACTTCTGGGGGGTGCTGGCTTGAGGGAGGGCTGGGAATGAGACTTGCAGGGAGTCAGGCATAGGCAAAGGCTGGGGCTGGGAATGAGTCTTGAAGGAGGTTTGTGATGGGTGGTGGCTGGGGAGAGGATGGGAATAGGGCTGGGAGTGACTCCTGGTGTGTGCTGGGGGTGTGGGACTGGGAAGGGATTTGGAGAAGGTACTAATGTAACTTGTAAAAAGTGGGGGAGAGGAGATGGCAGGGGTGGGGATGCGCTAGTTTGTGCGACGTGGTAGCTTGAGCGCTAGCTTGTGCCCAAGTGCCCCCGCTCTTGCCTGTGTGTACAAATCCTGCATCCATCAACCTTGTTTCCCCCATACACAGCCCTCCCAGTACTCATCTGTCCCATTCTCCCCAACCCAAATGAAAGGATATAGGGAAAGCTTCAGTGTTGCCCCCAACCTGCAGAGGAAGAGGATTGGGGCTGAAGGACCAAGGCAAAGTGTGGGTGCACAGAGCCTAAGTTGTAAGCGAGCACAATATGTGAGACTGTACCACATCTTTACTGCTTACATGGCACAGACGTTAATGCTGGAGCTTTAACTTACTATTTCCATGCTTTTTGAAGCATGGTTGAATTTGTGAGTAGTTTAACTTCTCTCTTAAACCAAAGGATTTTTTGAGTATTTAATTTCTCCATTTTTTGAAAGGAGAAGGCACTAAATAAATGCCCCCTGCTGGTGCAGTACCAACTTGAGTTTGATTGTCAGCCAGGCAGCCAGTTTCCCTTCCAGTTTAAACTATCAGTTTCACCACTGGTATTTTTTTCACACCTGGGTGTAACCATGTCAATTTCACCAGCAGATGGAGGAGGGACTGGAGGAGGAATATTGCTTTGCAGATCCCTCCTGAATGGAGCTGCAGTCTTTGTCCATCACATGCCCTGCAACATGGGGTGAAAACAGACATGACGCTAACCACCCTTGGTGGTCATTTATGCATGTTTCAGGGCACCAATACAGCCCTGCAACATGCATAAATCACCACCAAGGGTGGTTAAAGGGTGGTTAGCGTCATGTCTGTTTTCACCCTCAGCTTCCCATCCATACCAAGGGTTCTTTCACCCACCATTTTACCCAGTTCCCTGTCATTTCAGCTGCTCCCAATGGCTTCATACCCATCATTCCACCCAACCTCTTCATCATTCCAGATGCTTTTGTCTGCTTCTTATGTCATCCCACCCAAAGCCCCATCATTCCAGCTGCTCCTGGTGGATTCAAACCCGTCATTCCACCCAACCCCCTGTCACTTTAGCTTCTCTGAGTCTCCATCTCCCAGTCCATCAAAGTGGTACTAGGTAGGATATTTCATCTACAGTGGTTGGAATCTTGCCTCCATTGAAGTCAACGGGAGCTTTCTTATAATTTCAGTACAGGCACTATTTCATCCAATGCCTGTTTTTATAATTTACATGTCAGCCCAAAGGTGTGTGTGTTAGAGTATTCATATATTATGTATAATTGCATCATTATATTTTTAAAACATTATTACATTGATTACATAAATGCATTGTGTATTACATACATGTATCACGTATTAGACATTGTTATTTGTTCTGACTGATTTTCCTTTTTCTTTTTCCAGCTTAAATTGCTGCCTCACCCTTAAAATTAGTATGTCCAGGAGCAGTCCTGTCACTTGATCCCAGGGCTCACGGACTCCTTGCAGGCTTGGTGTGGAGTCCAGTCTCTGGCAAGGCTACAAATAAATAGATTTCTGCAGCAGCTTTCCTTTGCCATTTGCATTTATTGAGTCTCATTGTCTTTTCTCCAGTTGTTTATTGAGCAATGAATTAGCAAAGCACTGAGCCAGGTGGAGCTTACCAGATGGAGATAAGACCTGGAGGTACATCAGGAAGTGAAGGTGGCTCTTTATTTAATCCCTGGAGGCAGCTATTTCAGAAGCAAAGATCTTGCTACTCTCAAAGAAAAAGTATCTAACAGTATCCTTGGGGTAATGGGAAGATCTCACAAGGAGTCTGAAGTGAAGTCACAGCCTGCGATCCAAATTGTCCCATCAAAACAGCCATTGCTACTGGAGATACAAATTCAAATTCTATTTATTGCTATTCAAACAACAGTCACAATTAAGTAAATAAAATATAAAATACACTATAATAAAACAATACACATTCAAACAACACTTCATACCAGAGACACGTCAGGCTCTATTTAAAATCAGGGAAGCCTCTGCATCCAAAGACACGTAAACTAAAAAGCAAACAGTGCTTGTGTCTCATGTTTGAAATGCACAATCATCATAGGTCACACCTACAATGCGCAGAAAATGCTTCAAAGGGCAACAGGATTATGTGAAATCCTAAATGGCACACCATAAGTGCTGCATAGAGTTTTACAAAGGGAGAAGAAGAGGCATGCACAGTTGAGGAGAGAGCAGGAAGCACTCACCATGTGGCATTCAACAAAAGACACACCAAAATGCAGAAAAAGCACTTTTGACCAAAGAATATTAACGTAGGCCTGAAGATAATGGATGAGAAATTTTAGCCTAAAAGGGTCTCTGCAATCATTAACACATTAATCATTAACACAACACAAAACTGTAATAAAATCTTAGGAGTGCTCTCAGACACCATTATCATTACTCGTGGACTCCAGCAGAAGCACCAACAAAGTATTGGGATATCTAAAAACACCCTTAACTGATCCCTAAAATTAAAAGGCCAGATTCCCTGCTAGCATAAAGCATAAAGCATTTACACCAGCTGAATAGCTAGTTCACAGTGGCTTTATGAATTTCATCACAGGCTCAAAACATGGGAAAATAAAGGAAGAAATTTCAATAAGAAATTCATAGTTAATATACCAAAGCAATAGAGGGTATATCACCAAAGTGTTCAGCATTACTGGGGGGGTTAAGCAAGTATAGTTTTAAAAATCTCTTACTCAATACATAGTTGAAAGCTTACACCAGCATGATAGATTTGTTAAGGAACTTTATACTCATTATAAAACACAACACACATGTAACTTACCCGAAAAGTTTCATATACTTTGAATAGTCTTTGATTTTGAACCAATACAATGCACTTATTTTACACTGTATATCTAGCAATTCACTACTTCGTCCAGAAGTTAACAAGTCTAGTAATTCACTATTTCATCCATAAGATATAAAGCAATCACAATATCTTCTTGCATCAGCTTGAACATTGCTTACTTGGTGTCAGTGATTGAAAAGCAAAGTTCCATACTTATTCTATGTGCCCTTGTCTGCAGCAATTTTAAAACACTAAACAAAAGATGAACTGTTGGCATATGATTGTATCTCACATCTGAATTACGAATAAGCTAAGCACAGAACTCAGTCCTGTTTTATGGGATCAATGAAGAAGTAATGGGCTGCATTCTTTGAAAAGACCACCAGTTAAATCTACTATAGTAAAAACTTCATTGCTTTGGGGTTCTGGAAAAAATCATAGCTTTTAACATGGTTTTGAATGTTCACATGATGTACACAGTACATGTAGCCCAGTATCTCCTTGTGACACTTACCACACCACAAAAACAACAGCGAGGCGAGAAGTTTCACTTGTCCCACAAAACATGGTTGAACCCTGTTTTCCCAGTCTCTCCACCCCTCCCCCCATTGCCCAGTCTCTCCCAGTCCGAATCCCTCCCTCCAGCCCCATTCCACCCCCAGTCTCTCCACCCCCAACCCCAACCCCACCCCCACCCCCGCAATTTACTCACCGCCAAAAGTCAGGCAGCGGGATGGCATGCTGTTCACTTCTTGAGAGTTTGAATCGAGGAGTCACTGAGCATGTGGCCAGTCCCTGACTGCCTCGCAGCCACACTCAGCACATCGCGCCTGAGCGCCTACAATTGGTGCCCCGGTGACATTTTAAAATTGAGCCCATAGGGCTCTTAAGAAAGCCTGCCCCTCTGTATCCAATGGGAAATTCAGTTTCCCATACGTGCGCTTGGACTGTGCTCTGAAACACCCAAAGCACGCTCACAATAGTTTTGTCCCTTCTGAGACTGCAGAATCCAGAGCGCAGTGCAGCCAGTCCCCCAGCCCCACCCCCAAACACAGAAAAGTTAGTGTGTGTGTGTCCACTCACTGGCTATGCTGACAGCTCACTGCACAGAGTACTGCCTGCTGCGCTGCGGGCACATGCACAGTTTCTCGGTGTGCCCCCCCCCCGTGAAATTGACATTGCTGCAGTGCCAGCCGGCAGAGAATTGAGAGAGAGAGAGAGCGCCGGGTGCCGGCTTCTCTCAATTCTCTGGCAGCCGGTAAAAGGTAAAGGGGGCAGTGCCCCAGGCACCCTTGGCTGAGCACCACCACTGAACCTACTGTCCCTCTTTCAGGAGTCATACACCCTCTTTCAGGAGAGAAAGAGACAAAAAGATCGATATTCAAACGACAGGCACCTATTTCCTTGTGGCCTCCCAGGAAAAGTCCTTGAGAAGACAATGGGGCAATAATGGGATGACAAGAAACTAAGTGGAATGAGAAGCAGGGGAGCGTCTCTTCCTCTTTATACACTTGGAATGTTGGGAGGTCTGTGTGTGTGTGTGTGTGCGTGCACACGTACGCACGCACGCACGCACGCATGCAGGTGTATGAGGAGCTGAGCTTATTCGCTGTGGTGGAGCTTTTTTGTTGAGGTGATAAGGTTTGTCTCTCATTGACTGCTTGGAATGCTGGAAGGTACAAACATACCTTTTCACATAATACACAATAAACTTGTCAAACTGCTATGTTGTGACACCCTACAAGATTACTGAATTCTGTCAGAGACAGGATGCTGGGCTAGATGGGCCATTAGTCTGACACAATATGGCAGTTCTTATGTTCTTACGGTAGAAGTGAATAAGAGGATGGATCGTTTTGTATATATCCTGTTCTCATACTCTTCCCCTGGAAGCATCCAGTGCCGAGTGTTGTGATTTATACTCTTGTNCGCCTGAGCGCCTACAATTGGTGCCCCGGTGACATTTTAAAATTGAGCCCATAGGGCTCTTAAGAAAGCCTGCCCCTCTGTATCCAATGGGAAATTCAGTTTCCCATATGTGCGCTTGGACTGTGCTCTGAAACACCCAAAGCGCGCTCACAATAGTTTTGTCCCTTATGAGACTGCAGAATCCAGAGTGCAGTGCAGCCAGTCCCCCAGCCCCACCCCCAAACACAGAAAAGTTAGTGTGTGTGTGGCCACTCACTGACTATGCTGACAGCTCACCGCACAGAGTACTGCCTGCTGCGCTGCGGGCACATGCACAGTTTCTCGGTTTGCCCCCCCCACTGTGAAATTGACACTGCTGCAGTGCCAGCCAGCAGAGAATTGAGAGAGAGAGAGAGAGAGCGCCGGGCGCCGGCTTCTCTCAATTCTCTGGCAGCCGGTAAAAGGTAAAGGGGGCAGTGCCCCAGGTATCCTCGGCTGAGCACCACCACTGATCCTACTGTCCCTCTTTCAGGAGTCATTCCCCCCCTTTCAGGAGAGAAAGAGACAAAAAGATCAGTATTCAAACGACAGGCACCTCTTTCCTTGTGGCCTCCCAGGAAAAGCCCTTGAGAGGACAATGGGGCAATAATGGGATGACAAGAAACTAAGTGGAATGAGAAGCAGGGGAGTTTCTCTTCCTCTTTATACACTTGGAATGTTGGGAGGTCTGTGTGTGTGTGCGTGTACACGTACGCATGCACGCACGCATGCAGGTGTACGAGGGGCTGAGCTTATTCGCTGTGGTGGAGCTTTTTTGTTGAGGTGATAAGGTTTGTCTCTCATTGGCTGCTTGGAATGCTGGAAGGTACAAACATACCTTTTCACATAATACACCATAAACTTGTCAAACTGCTATGTTGTAACACCCTACAAGATTACTGAATTCTGTCAGAGACAGGATGCTGGGCTAGATGGGCCATTAGTCTGACACAATATGGCAGTTCTTACGTTCTTACGGTAGGAGTGAATAAGAGGATGGATCGTTTTGTATATATCCTGTTCTCATACTCTTCCCCTGGAAGCATCCAGTGCCGAGTGTTGTGATTTATACTCTTGTTCAATAATGCTTCTGTGAGACAGCCTTATAAACATAGCAACTATATTCCTTAAATAGCATTGTGATATATTTACAAGGACTGACTGACAATGGCCTCCGTTCTTGAGCACTGCCTCACATAACTGGCCTGACTGTCTCCTAGTTCCAATTGTCTTAACTGTCAATTCCAACTGCCAACTACCCTTTACACAGTCCCGCCCCCCCCCCACGTTCCCCCGGCCACCCGCTCTCCTGGAGACAGGCGGGTGCAGCAGCTGATCCAGCCGCTGCGTCTGATTCCCACCCGTGGTCCGGGCTGTGGTTCAGCTAACCATGCTTTCAGAGATGGTCCCCGGACCATCCTCGAAAGCGTGGTTATTTTCATTCCCGCCGGAGGTTCACTGTGGTGAACCTCTGGTGGGAATCAAACAGACGTTATGGGACCTTTTCCCACCACAGGGTATTGACTGTGGTTGAGTGTGATCTTGTAACGTCTGAAAATACCCATAGTAGTTCATCAATTTCAAATTTGAGGTCTTTCAGTACCTTTGCATGAATACGGTCTGGCCCGGGTGACTTGCTACTGTTTAAAAATGTTGATATGCAATAAGACCTTTTCTGATGTGATGCTAATTTCAGATAATTCCTCACATTCATTACCAACAACAAAATAGCTCTGGTGTAGATATTGCCACCTGATTACTGCCAGGTCATTGGGGTCCCCACTCACTCTGGGCTGTCCCCCTGACCTCATGATGCCCTTGGCAGTCCCAGGTTTCAGAAAATTAAGAATTGGGTCTAGGCTCGTCTTGGCTAAGAAATTCTGCCCTGCTCAATACACAAGTGCATTGAACACGAGAAGCCCACATTTGGAGTTACTGGGAAACTTTATATTTGGAGGGTTAAAGCCAAAAGGCACAGAGCAAGTATAGAATGAGCAATAAGAAAATAAAGGCAAAACAAACACAAGGCTAGCTATACACTCAGTTCTCTGGCTAGTCATCACCAAGTCAAATTAGGGGTCTTGCTTCATAGTCCAGAGTCGTTTCAATGTCTCCCATCTGGGTGACAAGGCACTCGTTTAGGGTCCATTGTCCATGAATAGGGTTTTGCTGGCCCCGGATGGCCAGGGTGGTTGCCTCAATAGCTCATTGAAGCGCCATTAGCTACATCCTGATTCACTCAAGCCCGGTATCCCTGCACATGCCTGGACTTGCTGCTCCAGGTGTGAGTCACACATTACATCATTTAGTTGGCCCCAGCCCCATTCCCATTCATGGTACATGTTACAGTACATTAATAATGCCAACTTTTTATAGACCTTCAAACAGCATTTGATTTAATTCCCAGAGAGCGTCTATGGATGAAGCCATTAGATTTATCAGTAGATAATCAGCTGTTATATTTAATCCAATCATTATATTCTAAAACTACTTTACAAGTAAGGCTCAACCAGAGGGAGCTTTATCTGATGCAATTAAAACAAACGGGCGTGAAACAAGGGAGCTTGTTAGCTCCCCTGTTATTTAACATCTATTTAAATGACCTAGTATCGGCTTTAAATAAAACTGATTTGCATTTACTTTTTTGGGGGGATATCCCGATTCTCTGTCTTCTTTATGCAGATGACACTATACTGTGCTCTACCTCTTTGATAGGGTTGCGCAGACATCTAGGAGTCTTTTCTGCTTACTGAAAAGATAATCTGCTTAAGATAAATTATGGGGAAACAAAAATTATAGTGTTTTCACAGAGTAGAGTCTGGCATAGATGGGAACTGGATGATCATTTACTAGAACAAGTGTCGGTTTTTAAGTACCTGGGGATTGTATTTCAGGCCTATGGCAGAAGATTTGCCCATTGTCAGGCAGTATTGACCCAAGTTACAGCTGAGGCAAAAGTAATCTAATGATTCTTTAGAACTAGAGCTGGCCATTTGGCCATTCCGGCTATAAAAGTGTTTGTAGCCAAGTGTATTTCTAGATTAGTTTATGGAGCCTCTTTATGGGCATTGTAAGATGGTGCTATTTTAAAGAAAGTACAAACAAAATTGCTCAGAGCAATCTTGATGGTCCCTAGTCGTATTTCTAATGAGACTTTAAGATTCTCAAGAACCCTTGTAATACAGGGCTGGTTTACATTGTCGCGAGAATGGAAATTCTTCATTCTCATTTTACCCCTAATCAGGAACAATTTTGTTATGAAGTTACATGCAGCCACTGTTATTCCTTCCACTAGTCCCTGTGTTCTGGTTAGGACAAGATCTAAAATAGCTTCTCCTCTTGTGAGCTCCAAGACAAGATGAAAACTAAATTTTTCATATGTGATCTATAGAATGGAATTCCACTTTGGACAGCATTTATGGCACTGCATAGTGCACAGAAAGGTAGTCTCTGAACAGGTGATGTACACTTATTATGAAGACAATCTATTAACATCTTCTCTAACACAATCAAGTTATTCAGGGTGCGTGTATGGAAGAGCAAGCTGTAGCCACTTCCCTTCACAGACTGAGAGATAGTCAAGGAATAGTGTACAAGTAATTGCTCTTTAGTAATTTCATAACAAAATCGCTCCCTGCCGCCGCACCGCTTCACGGCTCCTGACAGTGTGGAGTTACAGCTTGAAATTATACAACAAATGGGAACCTTAACAACTATGCCACCATGCCATATTGGTGTTGCAGGAGTCGAGAGATGCATGGATGGGCTCCCAAGAATGTTTTAGTTTTTAAAATTTATTTAAAAGTTTTTGAATAAGTTTTTTAAATTGTAAGTTTTTAAAACTTATTAAAAAAAAATGCATAAAAACTGGAGTGATGATGTAATAATTAGTTCATGGTTAGGAAAGGGGTTGAAAATACTACTCATAAGGCTTTTGCTCTGCACTGTATGAAAATGTTCTAGTTTTCAAACAAGTGGTGTAGTAGGAACCACCTTAAACGGTTGCTTTAAATACAGAACATAGTGGAAGGGAGGGAGCTACCGCTTGCCAACAGCTGTGTGAATGGTCCCTTTAAATTTGCCGCTTGCTTTTGTGTTGGTGTGAGATTTGCCAACAGTGACAATGGCTTTCCTGGAGTCAACTTTGGCTTTTTCAATGGCTTCTGCCAGGTAAACAAAGGGCAGCGTGCTCCGCTATCAGCATGGCAAGAAACCACACACCGTGTCATTCATGCAGTAGCGATGGAGCGCCTACTAATGATTGGTAAGTTGGCTCTAATTGAGTTTTAAGTTCAAGTCTGTTCACGTTGACTGCAGCAAACTTTCTTACTGTTTATTGGATAATTGAAATTTAATTCTTCAACAGGGGAAGCGCTTTGGAGATGTGCCGCGTATGCCATCAAGCAGCTGGGCACCATAGCGATGGTGCTGCGAGGACTGGCAGTTCTCCAGGACTGGCTGGGTGAGTATGACAGGCGTGCTTCGTGGACGTGGACCTTACCTTAATAGGCGATAGTATAATGTCTGTGCTGTTTGATAATGTGCATTACAGGGGCGGGGGTTGGCTCCTATTTGAAAGATTTGAGCAAGACCGTGAGGAATGGAGGGAGGGGATGGAACACCTGCGAGCCCTGATGATGTGCATGCTCCAAAGGCTCGAGTCTGCAAGGCAGGATGCTGCGGTCGAGGAGGAGCTCAAGGTTGATGAGCCCTTCATAATTTTGAGCCCTGATTAATCAGAGAAGAAATCAGCGGGAGAAATAATTTTTAAAAGTTTAAAAATCGTTTTTAAAATCTGAGAGTTTATTATATTAATTTTGTTACAATGTTATATTTTTGTACGTTTTAAATGTTTTAAATGTTTTAAAATGTTTTGAGTATGTTTTGTATAGTTTTATACCTGGTTCTGAATCTTTTATTCAATAAAAAAATCACTTGTGAATGAATAACAATATTTTTCACTTTTCATTTTCCAATACATCCAACAATGCTACTTTGTGTATGCATATATATATTTGTGTATATACACATCTATACATGCATATATATACACATATTTGTGTATATACACATCTATACATGCATATATATACACACACATATATATATATGTATTACACGCAGAGGCATAAACATGTGTGTGTCTGCCTCTGCATACATATATGCAGAGACATACGCTTTTGTACATACACACACATATACTCCAGGTCATGCACACATATTTATATCGCAAATCAAGGAATCATGGAGGGGTCATGGTTGATGCATGGTGGAGGGGTCATGGCGGATCAGGGTGGATGTGTGGCCTGTAGGGGTGCAGAGGGAAACTATGCATCCATAGTTGATGGGATTGGGAACTATGCATTTGAATAAATAAATGGGGATACCCATCAAATATGCATTATTCAACCTACCATTTGTGGATTAGCCAATGGGCACTACTCATTTAGTATCCCACGAGTACCCATTTTGGCTTTAAAATGGGGGAGTGTGTGTGTGTGTGTGTGTATGCCTACTTACTTTATAAGACAGATGATTAGAAGGGACTTGAGCAGAAAAAGAGTGGAATCTTGTGTACAGCTACCCCAAAGCAGAGATGCCGAGCCACACGAGATGGACTCTTTTAAAGCTCTAAATGTGTAGTGGATATTAGGTGCTGGACTTGGACCTAGGAGACAAGGGCTCAAATTTCACCCTAGCCAGTGAAATCACTGAGTCGCCTCCCTTGGCGAAGTCACAAGTTCAACCTCTCAATCTCAGTTCCCCATCTGTAAAATGGGAATACATGTGTATCTGTCTTCCCCTGTGCGTTCCCCTCATCCTTGTCCATCTTTGAGTGTAAGCCCACTGGGCAGGGACCTGTCTCATAAAATCACTCTCTCTTAGGGGATTAGTTCACTGTCCTTTATTAACTCAACAATCCATATACAAAGGCTCTTATAAATTATAAGAGGCAGGAATGGCAGTGCCAGTGGGGCAGATGGAGGTGGGGGGTGGGGATTGTTCTTAAGAGCAGAAGAATATAGCATCCAAAGGCAGTTGAGCCAGACAGACCAGCCAGCCAGTCACACTAAAGAGCACACAGTAGTATGGTGGGGAGGGAGGAGTTTCCTGTAACTGAATAGCATTGGATTAATGCTGTTCTCATTTCAAAGGGCCATCACAGCATCAATTTGCAAATTGCAACAGTCACACACACACCCTCCCAGTCCCTCCCTGCCTGTATATCTCTACTGTTTCTCTGCAATCTAGATAGATGCAGATGCAGTGCACTAAGGGTGTTTTCTTACATGACACTAACCACAGGGTAACCACAATTAAACATTTCAAACTATGTACCAGGTACATAGTTGGTGCTATATATAACTAATTACTAATCGCAGTATCAGTTAATGATTGGCTTATATCAAGATTGGGGACTGAGGAAACAGTACCCCAAAAACCAAATTTGGTTAGCTGTTTGGTGTTAACTGTTAACATAGCAAAGAGATAGGTGTGGCAGCGGATGTGTGTTGCAGATGAATGTCATTCACTCAGCTCATCTTGTGACTGTGACTCCAAGGGCTGTGGGGGGGGGGGGCATGGTTTCACATGGCCAACGTGAAATAAAGCCTGCCTCCCTGTGTTAAATGCCTGTGGCTGTCAGCTCTCAGTCACAGGGAAAGACTGTGCTTATTGGTGTGTGTCTGTTGCTAAATAAATGACCTGTGTGGGCGAGGTGGGGCTGGTCTGTCCGGATACAGCTTTAAGCCGTCTCTGTCTACCTGGTGGGAGCATGGGAGGGGACGGTCTCGGGCGGCGCTGTGCGCCTCAGTAAAAGCAGTAGAGAGACGCAGAGTGATCATTCTTGTTTTAAGTTAACTAAACAAGAAATAGTAATTGTAGACTGACTCAACATATACAAAGCACTGTATGGACTTTATCATTCATGTCTTTGGCATTTAAAGATAGAAATATAATTTTTAATTAAAAAGTAGACAAGAACAGTATTTAATTTGAAGTGACATTCTGAGCATGACCACATACACAGGTTTACTGCTATAAAAAAAACAGTCACGGCACACTAAGAAGGCAAACTTTCAATGATGCAGATGAATGTCATTCACTCAGCTCATCTCTCAGCTGTGCTGTGACTCCGAGTGCCTAGAGGGGGAAGGAGGGGACACTGCTCGTTGTGTCCCGATAACACAACACAGCAACAATTTTATGATTAACATACAATACCAGTAATGTAAAAGTAAAAAAAAATTTTTTAAGTAACATGGAACAGTGGGGATTTGAGTTGTGAACAACAACACTACTATTGTATGGTTGTTCACATTGGATCGAGAGATACTCCAACAGAGTTCTGTTGTTCTTCTGACTTCTAGACTGAGGAAGTGCGGAATGAGGATTGTAAGTTTGTAACAAACTCTTCTGCATGGGCTTCATTCCTTCAACATTCTGTACCAGTATGATGATGTAAAAAATGACTCAGTCAGCCAATACACAGGTCACCTTAAACTCCCACCAGGAGTTTTGCTCCAAAAACTTTAGTATGGAGGTCAATTTACATTTACATAAAAGATCAATTTACCATTAAATAAAAACACTGTTCCTTGAACTCCCACCCAGACCATGAGCATGTATGTATTTGAGAAGAATGGGCAGTGAATGATTGCGGCACAGAAAGACAACACAACACCAGCAGTCAGCACAGCACTCAAATGCGCAGCAACGCAGCAGCACTGCTGCTGCATACTCCCTTCCTTGAACCGTGATAAATGCTCATGACTGTCTCTCATATATTAAACTGGTGAAAGACAGAAAAAGGTCACCGATTGTACGCAACAACGGTGATGATCGGAAAAGGCAATAAAGCACATAAATGCTGCATCTGCGGATTCTTGTAGCTGCAAATGCAGAATCACGGAGGTTCCGACCGGAATTCCACAGGGTGCAACATCGGATGCCGAGTTTTAGGAATGGAATTGCGGTGCGGTAAGAGCTCCTGCCGCATCAGCCCTAGCCATGTATGGGGGGAGCCATCAGACAGGCACACACCCATCTCCACGCATGGAGCAACCCAGCTTTTCACCAGTTGCTCCATGCATGGAGATGGATGGGTTGCGAGAGAGCTCGTCCACCCACCCACCCACCGCCACCTTTACGCGGGCACCCCCCTCGTGTTCACTGGGTGGACATGCCGCTGAGTGTCTCATGTAAAAACAGCCTCTGTGGCCAAACAGAAGGAATTTGCAGGGAAGTAGAGAGGAGAGTCAAAAGCTGGAGAGGAGAGGGATTTGGGAAAGGCTATGGGAAGAGCTAAATACAGTGTCTGGCAAATGAAGAGTCTAGGAGTTGCATGTGTCTGCAGGTAGCTTTCAGGTGCAGTTAATGGGATAAAATGGAGAATAATGAGCCATCTCTTCTCTGGGTGTTTTCAGACATGACGCTAATCCCAGTTTAACCACACTTGAACATTTCTTATGCATGTTGCAGGGCTGCATAGGGTATCAAGACAGCCCTGCAACATGCATAAGAAATGTTCAAGTGTGGTTAAACTGGGATTAGCGTTATGTCTGAAAACACCCTCTGACTCCTGGCTTCAGCACATCTCAGTGGGCTTTTCTGATCACACTTGTCCTTGTCACATCCCGATTCTTTGATGGGAAGAGGGCAACCCAAGGACCAGCAGTGTTGCTAGCATTACTACCAGCGGAGGAGGGAGGGGGTGACCCACCAACCACCCTAGGGCTCAGGACAGTCATACTTTAGCTGTAACAAAAACACACACCCCAAGTAAAAAAACCAACCAAACAAACAAAAACACAACTTGCTGGTGGTGTTTCTTACAGTTAGAGATCACTGTGGTTCTCTGGCCTCCCTGCCCAAATTATTTTTTCTGTTATTCAGTATTCACTATCAGTTTCTGTTGTATCTTATTGTTGCAAACTGTCCCATCAAGCCTTTGTGGTGACTGAGGTACATGACAGTCTTCAGACCTAGAGACTCTTTTGCAGAAGTGTATAATTGTGTTTTGGGTGCTGTACCTACCACTGGCAGCAGAGAGCTGAGAAATTGTTGGCTCCTCCTTACATTTCAAGCTTGTTGAGAAACTTTCTAAAGGTTTTCCTAGTTGCTATTAATGATTTCAAGTTCCTGTTACGCCAGCGTGAGGTGGTGTCATTCTGACTCCTGCAATGAATCCAGCTGGGCCTGATGTTTCTTTCCAGCCCATTTCTGTGATACTAAGGACATCTGCAGAGGTGTTCCAGAGAACGGTACCCACAAGGGATAAGAACTGTAATGGGCTGGCCACTAAAGAGATCACCCAATAAGATTGTTTAGTGGGATTTCAGCAGGAAATCCAGGAGACAGTGAATCCAGACTCTACTAAATTATAAAACTATTTATTCCACAATTAAAGTATGGCCTTACATTTAGAATTAAGGAGATGGGTTAGCATGCTAAAGAACATAAGCAATGAACAGTGGCTCTTAAACCTAGGAGCTTGTACAAGAAGTGGTACCACATGTTAAAAAAATTAAAATAGACTGTCCAGGCTGAAGCTGCAATGAGACCCCACTGCCTCATATTCTCCTCTTTGCTGTAGATCCACTCCCCGCTGGCTACTAGCCCAGCCGATCTCTTTTTCCTGGAAGGGTACTGGAGATGTATCCTTTCATACATATCAGTATCCTCAGACTCTGATGGCCAAGTTAAGTATGTCTTGGTTGAGACTGGCAAACAGTCTTTTCCTGGTCCCCCAACCAAGGGTTAGGTCCACCCTGCTCAGGTCCCTCTCAATTCCTGCTGTTTCTGCTACTGGCATCCTCTCACCTCAGCTCCCTACACCTCTTCCAGCCTCGCCCGAACCTGCACTCCAACTGTCTGCATTCTTCTCACCTGCCCTAGCCACATCTTGATCTCTCATTGACTGGCGACAGTGTTCCACCTAGGGAAAGGAATGGGGAGGATTAGAGGCCCCTCTACAGTTACAGATTCCCATGTACTTTGGGGTATAAACTAGCTATAGAACTAACCAGGAGACACTCTCTTGGTGGCTTATTAGAAGCTCCCTCACACACACCTCTCTCTGAAGTGGGGGTGTAGCTAGGTTGGAGTGGACCCTGGTGTAGTTAGGTTGGAGTGGACCCTGGTGCAGAAGATGGAATGGGAAACACACCCCTGATTTTCCCCCAACTGCAAGGAATATGTCTGCACAAGGGACCTGGACCCTACGGACTTGCAGACCCCAGCTATGCCCCTATTCTGAAGCATTAAGTGCTGTGTACAGTCGCAGGCAGGACACTGTACTGGTAGCAGGATCCCTATTAAGGTTGCCACCTGTTATGGGATTTTTATTTTTCCACTTTACGTGATACCAATTGCCAAGTGTCTAGCCATTACAGGCCCAATGAAAACACACTATTAACCTAGTCCCAGGCTTAACCGAAAAGCCTCTCTAACAATAGACCAGGATTTAGTCAATAAGACCGGTCTCCTGTGGGCTCTTACCACCAACTTTTTACTATAATATACTTGTGGGCTCCTACCAGGGCTGTAGCGGAAAGTCGCAGCTGTAGCTATTTCTACCGGAAACAGCTTTTCCACAATTAGTGGTACAGCGTGGCAGAGGCTTTCATTCCGCTAGTTTCATTCTGCTACTTCCGCAGTTCTGCTAATTTCATTCTGCTACTTCCACAGGCTTCACAAATAGCGGAAACATGCCATTTTCACTACTTCCGCCATTCCACCAGTGCCACGAAATAGCAGAACAGCAGTTTTCTGACAGTTTCTGACAATTCCGCAATTTTTCCGATATTTTCAGAATTTGCAGAATGCCAGCAGAATTAGCAGAATGTCGGCAGAAAAGCCGCAGTGTGGCGCAGGCAATTCCGAAATGGCTGAATGGAATCGCGGCATGGTAAAAGTTGCTGCCGCTTCAGCCCTAGCTCCTACCACGTTTTAGTATAATAAACTTGCGGGCGCCTACCACCTTTTAGTATAATACAGTAGTGACCGTCTGGTTTAGATTATCCCATAATATCTCAGGAGTGGTCAATTCCTGGGACCTTATTAGAGGAATTCTGATACACCAATACCATGTAAAAACACAAACCACACAAACTGACCAATAATAATAAATGTATTGAAAACTTGGAGTAATTTCCAAGTTATAAAAGTTCTTAATCCTACAGACTTATTCTTCTAAGGGTCATATTTTTAAACATATTATTATAAACTTAAACTTGTTCTATTTCCAATCATACTCACTTTCATACGCCTGAGAGTGGCCAATTCTCGGGGTAATGGTTGGGAGAGGCTGGGAGATGAGGCTCTGCGGAGCTGCCTCTGGCTGTCTGGTTAGTTGATCTCC
>QEPC01007674.1:1229-14483 GCA_003113815.1 Sphenodon punctatus | reverse complement strand
TCTTTGGGCAGGTCCCAGGTTTATCTACAAGAGAGGAATATTGTGGAAAAACAGACCTGTGTCACAAGGTAATTAAAAACTAGGCTCCAGGGTCGGATCTCTCCCTGCCAAGTTACGAAGATTAGTTTAGGAAACACATAGGATAATGGCTGCCTTTGGGAACTGACACATAAAATACCTTCCCCAACTAGTATTAGATGCTCCTTATTGCACAGCTGCCTTGCATGATGGGAGCAAACCCCAGGGTACAGCGCTTTGGGATCTTTTCCCCCCTTTGCATTGTGGTTAATTCCACATGCTTCACAAAGGGCGGGCTCTGGGATGCCATGGAGGCATAGCATGCTTGTGATGCATTCACACAACCAGCCAAAAGTTTCAACTTCCAGCATAATATCCCTCTAATGGTTAAAGGGCAGACTAACTCCTCCTCTTCATGTGAACATATTTCCAAACAACCTCCAGGGTAAATGGTGGCAACCGCAGAGTAAATGTTTTGGGGAGACACGCCCTTAGGCATTCATTCCTTATAGCAAGGGTGGGTGGTGAACCTGTGGGACTAGTTTTTATCTGGCCTTTTTCCAATTCCTGGGTTTGAACCATGTATCCCAGGTGTGGGGAACCTTTCTATCCTGGGGGCGGCTTCTGAGAACTAGTCCAAGCTCTGAGGGCCTCATAATGTTGGGGGCAGGGGTGCTTAAAGTGTGTACTCAAGAAAAGAAGGGCTCAGGTCAAGGATTTGTGCTATGGATCTACTCCCTACCCTTCTGTGTATGGCTTCATCTCTGCTCTCTTACCCTGAGCTCAGTTTTTTCAGTGGTTGGAGGTGAGAACTGGATCCAGGGGCTAGATCCAGGAAGTGGAAAAGAGCCACATAAAACTTGCCGCAGGCCACATTTGTCCCCTGGGCCTGAGGTTCCCCACCCTTGATGTATCCTGTCCTGGCCCTCAAGCACTGAAAGGAGTAAGGTTGGGGTAAAGGAGTGGTGATGAGGACATGGCTATATGTGGATAGATGATGGATCCATGACATAGATTCATAATCTGGAGCCTCCTCTTCTTTTCCATCCTGAGCACACCCAATGGCCCAGCCCAGACCCTGGTCTGGGGAGGGGAAATGTTTCCCACCCCTGAATTACAGATTTATTTATTTATTTATTTATTTATTTGAGAAAGCTACCCAAGCAGAGGTGCCAATTTTTGTTTCTGCTAAGAAATGTGCCATGGGCAGGGGAGCACAAGGTGGTGCTCTACCTTCCCATCTTGAGCCTCAGAGCACCCACAGAATTGCCACCTATGTGCCCCATGATACCAGAATTGCCTCCGCTCCGCCCCCCCATGGGTGGGAGGTGGTAGGCCCCTTGCCGCGCCTGCCTGGAACAGGAGGTGGGTCAGGGCAGGGAGTTTTGCAAGCCCTGCTGGAGCTGCAAGCCCCGGGCAGTGAAATGGCCGTGCTGGAATGAGCATAGGGAAGGATCGCACCCAGCCAGGGTTGCTAGGCAGTCCCGGCATTACTGATAGGCTGAAGGGGGCCCCCTTGGGCAAGACCTAACGGGCTGGAGCTAATTCCGTGGCGAGAAATGGCTTCAGCCTCACTTGCAGGTGGGAGTCCAACTGAATAGCAGCACTCGTAGTGGTTCAGTGTACCACGCTGTGAGTACACCCCCCCCCATAGTTGCCAGCTCGGATGGACAGCGGGCCCAGGGATGGGAAAAGCCAAAAAAAGGACACCCACAACCGCAAATAAGTAGGCATGGGCGAACAGATCGCGGTTCGTGTTCGGCCGTTCGGTTCGGCCGCGATCGGTTCGTGTGTTCGCGTTCGGCCGTTCGGTTCGGCCGTGTTCGGTTCGTGTGTTCGTGTTCGGCCGTTCGGACGTGCCTCGCGTTCGCGTTCGCCCGTTCGGTTCGGCCGTTCGTGTTCGGCCGTTCGTGTTCGGTTGTTCGGGCAGGTCGTACGTTCGTGTTCGGCCGTTCGGTTCGTTTGCCATCGGGTTGTACGTTCGTGTTCGGGCGTTCGGTGTTCGGGTGGTTCGCGCGTTCGCGTTCGGCCGTTCGGCCGGAAATGTCGCGGGAAGCCGTAAAATCGGCGTCGCGCCGGAAATTCGTGTGCGTGTGCGTGAGTGAGGCGAGAGGGTGTGTGTTTGTTTCGGTGGCTGCTTGTGTAGTGTGTTTTGGTGATTGTTTTGGCTGTGCTGTGTGTTTGGGTGGGTTGGTGTGTGTTGTGTTGGACTGTGGGGTGGTGTGTGACTGTAGTGTGTGCGAAAAATTTAAAAAAAAAATAATAATGAAGCGGTCTCAGGGCCGAATCTGCCGGGTGTGGCCACGCCCGACGGCTGCGGAGGAGGAGGCGGCTGCCGCTGCCCCTGCCGCTGCTGCCGCTGCCGCTGCCCCTGCCCCTGCCGCTGCCGCTGCTGCCGCTGCCACTGCCGCTGCCCCTGCTGCTGCCCCTGCTGCTGCCGCTGCCCCTGCCGCTGTCGCTGTGCCTTCCGTCTCGGACGAGGCGGGGGGCTCGTCAACAGTGATTCCTGCCAGGTTTGTAAACCTTTCTTTTACTTTTAAGGCAAGAAAGGCTGTATTAGTTTTTTAGTTAGAGTCTGCCAGCCAGGGGCGGGAGTTAGAGTGTGCCAGCCAGGGGCGGGAGTTAGAGTGTGCCAGCCAGGGGCGGGAGTTAGAGTGTGCCAGCCAGGGGCGGGAGTTAGAGTGTGCCAGCCAGGGGCGGGAGTTAGAGTGTGCCAGCCAGGGGCGGGAGTTAGAGTGTGCCAGCCAGGGGCGGGAGTTAGAGTGTGCCAGCCAGGGGCGGGAGTTAGAGTGTGCCAGCCAGGGGCGGGAGTTAGAGTGTGCCAGCCAGGGGCGGGAGTTAGAGTGTGCCAGCCAGGGGCGGGAGTTAGAGTGTGCCAGCCAGGGGCGGGAGTTAGAGTGTGCCAGCCAGGGGCGGGAGTTAGAGTGTGCCAGCCAGGGGCGGGAGTTAGAGTGTGCCAGCCAGGGGCGGGAGTTAGAGTGTGCCAGCCAGGGGCGGAAGTTAGAGTGTGCCAGCCAGGGGCGGGAGTTAGAGTGTGCCAGCCAGGGGCGGGATGGCAGGATTTGCACGTGCCAGCAAGGGGTGGTTTTTCAGTTGCTCTAGCATCTAGCAGCAGCATCCCCTAGCAGCCCTGGGATGGCAGGATTTGCACGTGCTTTATGTTATTTTTAGTTGCCGTCCCTAGCACCCAGAAGGAGGGAGGATTAGAGGCATCATCATTAAATGCGTGATATTAACTTGGTGTTTTATGTATTCCCATTTCAGAGAGGAATCGGACTCCTCTGCTCCCGAGGCCAGCCCTGCTTCCACCAGCCCCCGGAGGCAGAGGAGGACAAGTCGCCGCAGGACACCGAGGCGGAGGTCACCATCTTCGCCTCCCCAGCGCCAGTCCTCGGACGTCTGGCGCTTTTTCTCGAAGGACGACCGAATCGCCACATGCAAGGTATGTCGTGTGGGGCTTCACTGCAGGCTTCATTGCAACATACTCTCTAGATCTCAACAAGCTATTCTGCAAAGTGGTCGAGCCTTGCCCAGTGGTGACTCACTAGGCCGCCCAGTAGCACCCATTGGATTGCTCGTGCACAGAGCCCGTGGAACAGTGAGTGAGTGAGCTGAAAAGAGGCATATTGGTAGGAGCAGCAGCAGCAGCACCCATTGGATGGAGGATTACCCTCTGACCTGTTAGGAATGAAAGTCCCCTGCAAGGACAGATTGGATGGCCACCCAGTCCACCCACTCGTGGAGACAGAATGCAGGCAGGGCTTGACAGAGACAGACCATTTAGACAGACCATAAAGACAGATCTTTAGATTGTAAGCTCTCTGGGGCAGGGACCGTGTCTATCTTAGTTTTTTGTAAAGCACCAGGTACATCGCTGGTGCTATATAAATGCTAATAATAATAATAATAATAATAATGCTAATGTTCCTTTCTTTTTCTGCTCTTTCTAGATCTGCAGTAAAGTCTTCCGGCGGCAGAGGGAGGGCACAACATCGGGGCTGCTCACGCACATTGAGGGCACCCACAAGATCCGGGTGAGGCGGGCAGGCGAGGTGGAAGATGAGGACTCTGCCGGTGCCACTGCAGCTGCTGCACCTGCCGTGGAGCCACCACGCCAAAGGGGGGGGAAGGCCTCCCGCAAAAGGAGGCATACACGCCCTTCCCCTCCCTCCGCCTCTACCCTCACCGTCGAGAGCCCCGATGTCACGGAGGATGAGGACCTGAGGGAAGCGGGTGAGCAGCTGCGTCGCTCGGCACGGCGCCACACGGAGGAGGTCGACCGCTCCACCGCCAACCTGGAGAAGCGCATGTTGGAGCGCACGCGGGCGCTGCGCTCTGAGAAGCGGCGGGTGGTGGCCTACGGCCAGTATGTGGCCACCGAGCAGCAATGCCTGCGTGGCTACCACCAGGCACTCTCCAGGTGGCACAACAATGTCGCCGCGGCGCTGGAGTATGCCGTGCAGAACGGCGGGTTCGACCCCTCCACGGTGGCCTGCCCTCTGGACTGCCAGCCGCCGGAAGACATCCTGCCTTTTCCCCAAACACGGGGGGGGCACTCTGAGACTGACAGGCCCAGTGGCAGTGGCCATTGAGACAGAGACTCTTAGCTTGTGTTTTTTAAGTTTCCTTTTCATGTTTGCTTTTGTTTGAAATGTTGTTTTGTTGTTGTTCTGTTTTTATAGTGTTAAGTATATAGTGTTAAGTTAAGGTTGGTTATTTAAGTGTTAATTAAATTGTTAAATGTTATTTAAAGCTGTTCTTTTTCTTTCTGGAAAGGGGAGAGGGTTTGTCATTCAGCTTCTGCCCCACGAGGAATTGGGTAGTCATAAGCCGGGTGGCAGACTTACAGTTTGTTTGTTTGGTTTCCTAGGCCCAGCCTGCATCATGAGGTCAGTCAGATAAGGCGGCCTAGGCCGTCTAGTAAGAGAGAGAGAGAGAGAGAGAGAGAGAGAGAGAGAGAGAGAGAGAGGCAAAGAGAGAGAGGCAGGGTGGGTGCAAGCATTGGGACGGAGGGACAGCACCTCAGCAGCACAGTACTATTAGCAGCCGAGCCCTGGATGGAGGAGGAGGAGCCCTGTCCCACGACTGCCCCTGGCATGGGATGGATGGCGTGTGCCACTGCACCATCACTCTTTGTCCAGGGGCAGCTCCGGGAATCCCAGCAGCGGAAGGTTCACCTTGAGAAAGAGCAACTGCTCCACCAACTTGGCCCCCAGTCTCAGGCGGTGCGGGGAACATATGTCCCCCGCGATGGAGAACACCCTCTCGCTGGGGACACTGGTTGGTGGGCAGGACAGGAATCCCTTGGCCACTTTGGACAGGGCCGGCCACACTTGGGCCTTGCTGGCCCAGTAGGCCAAGGGATCGCTGCCGGGTTCTATGCAAGGCTCCTCCTCCAGATAGGTCTCCACTGCTGCTGAGGCGCCATCATACTCCCTCCGGTAGCTCTGGGTGGGCACCACCTGCCCCACTGCCCTCAGCCACGCTGCTTGCCCTTTTGTGCTGCTGGTCCCCATGCTCCCCTGAGTGGACAGAACAGAGGAGGAGCTGCTGGCAGTAAGGGTCCTGCTGCTGCTGGAGGCAGGGATAGACCCAGATGGCTGAGGGTCGCTGCTCCTACTCCCACCATCCCCAGGGGCATCCCGCTGCATGGCCCGCTCTGCCTGCCTGACCTTATCGACCAGCATCCCCTTCTGGAGGCCATAGTGCGCACTTTCCCGTGCCATGCTGCCCTTGATCCTGGGGTCCAGCATGGTTGCCAGGACATATTCGTCCCGGCGCAGGAGGTCACCAAAGCGAGCGCTCAGGCCCGCCTTCAACTTGTCGGCTAGCTCCATCGCCTCGTCGCACATTCTCCTTCCCTGAGGGCCACGATCCCGCCCCACCGCCCCAAGAATCTCATCCAGGCTGCTGTGGAGACTATGCACCAGCGGGGTCACCTGGCTGAGGGTGGCAGTGGAGCTGCTCAGTGTCTCCGTGACGGCCAGGAATGGTCTCAGGACAGAGACGGTTTGGGATATAATATCCCATTCCTCCCTGTTGTACCCTGGAGGTGACTCGATGTCTGTCTCCAGTTCCACCTGATGCAGGGCGGCTTTCTGTTCAAGAAGCCGCTCCAGCATCAGGAAGGTGGAGTTCCACCGGGTGGAGACATCCTGGATCAGGGTGTGCACCGGGGACCCTTGCTCAGCCTGCTTCTCCCGGAGGAGTTCGCTGCCCTTCACGCTGCGGTTGAAGAAGCCCGCCAGCTTCCTCCCCCGCTCGACCAGGGAGCTAAGGGTGCCTGGCCCAATGCCTTTATCACCCAAGCCCAGAGCGTCCTTCACCACCAGGTGGAGGGTGTGTGCGGCGCAAGGGATACTCGTGAACCCCCCGTCACGGACTGCCTTAAGCATATTGGCCGCGTTGTCCGTGACCACACACCCCTTGGTGAAGGCCACGCCTGGCGTGAGCCACTCCCTCACCATGGTGGTCAGGGCTGCCTCTACCTTCCTTGCGGTGTGGGAGCTGTCCATAACTTGGGACTGAAGCAGGGCCCACCTATACCCTGCTTCAGGTCCCCTCCTGCCACTGCCAAGCACTGCCTTTGCGTCCTGCCACCAGTGTGCAGTCACTGCCAGGTAGGCATGCTGGGCGTTCCTGGAGGACCACAGGTCCGTGGTGAAGTGGACCGTTGCCCCCCCAGCCCCTGCAAGCTGCTCCCTCACCCGCTCCTTCAAAGCCCTATATAACTGTGGGACCACAGTCCGACTCAGGGCGGAGCGGGAAGGAAGCTTAAAGTTGGGAGCCAGGAACGCAAGCAGACGCTGGAAGCCCTTGTCCTCCACAATGGAGAAGGGCTGGCCATCCAGGGCAATCATCTCGGCAACCAGGCGCTTGCCTTTTTCCTGGAAGCCTGTGCCACGGCGCCCTGCCGATGGCCTCGACACATCGCCCCACCCCATCTCCTCCATGGTGGACTGGCGGTGCTGCTGGGGAGGCTCCTGCAGTTTTTCTGCCCCCATAATGCTCCTGCTGCTGGTAGAGGCAGCAGCAGTAGCTGCAGAACGCTGGCCCGCTGAATGGGCCGGGCGACTGGCCGCTGGAGTCGGGAACCCGCTGGCATCCACTTCGCCTGCCTTCCCGCTCAGCAACACAGCACTGTGGCATGCCTTCAGGTGCCTGGCCATTGCAGTTGTGCCAAGGTTGGCAAGCGCCCGCCCACGCTTCACCACCTTTTGGCACAGCGTGCACTGCACCTCTCTGGGATCATCTGCCCTCACCTGCTTAAAATGCTCCCAGACAGTGGATTTTTTTCCCCCTCCTGCTGCCTTCTTGCCCGCCCCGGCAGACGTGCTGCTGCCAGTGCTGCTGGGAGAGGGAGAACTTTGTGGCACTGGTGGTGATGCAGCTCTGGGAGGAGGAGGGTCAGACATTGCCTCATGGACATAGATATCCTCTGCGGCACTAGTGTCACTGACTGCTGCCTCTTCCTCACTGTCCCCAGCGATCATGGCGATGTCCCCAGAAGGGGAGTACTGGGACCCGGAGGGTAGACTGCCCGTGCCCGCCATGCTGCTGGCACTCTCCCTGTGCCCCCCTCTGTGGCTGCTAGTGCTGCTGCAGCTGCCGCTGCTGCCACTCCTCCTCTCCCAGTCCCTAGTACTGGCATTGCCCGGGGATCGGGCCCTGCCTCTAGCAGCCGGGGTGGGATCCACCAGCTCTGGGCTACTGGGGATTTCCTCGACTGTGGGGGACATTGGTGGCCCTGGAGGAACATCGGTAGAAGAAGCAGCCCCAGCTCCTGCTCCATCACCACGCACAGCAGACACAGATGCAGCAGCCTGAGCCTCAAGTCCTGCAGGCCTTCCAGTGCCCTGAGTGTCAGTGGAGGGCACTGCCAGGAGACGTTGCAGAGCACCCTGGGCCCCTAAAGCAGGCCTCCTGATTTTGGGAGGGGGTGAGGCGCTCTGCCTCTGGCTACTGCTGCTGCCTGCTGCTGCTCCTCGTGCACGGCCTCTGGGACGTGCCCCATTGCCTCCCCTACGGGCAGCAGATCGGCCTCTCCTTCCCTTCTCCATTTCTCCCGAAAAAAACAATGTTTTTTAATATATAATTTTTTAAAAAAATTTTATTGAATTTTTTTATCAAATATTTATATCTCTATATCTACACTAATAACTAACTAACTACCTAACTAATAAATGTATTCTAAATGCTATGAATAACTCCAACAAACCCTAAAGCTGAATCACAGAAAACAGTAAACTCACTCTATCAGTAAACCTTAAACTAAACTACTCAAACAAAAATGTATCGACCTAATCCTATCTATCTACCTATGAATTGAATATATGGGATGGGGGTTAGGGGGGCAATCACAAACAAGACAAGGAGGGGTACAAAACTGAAATGAAACCTAAATCAATCTATAAATTAATAATATATACTACTACTCTAATGAATCAAAAAAACAGGGGAAGGGAATGGGGAGGGAATATTCAATGGAGGGGGGAGGGAAGGAGGAAGATTGAAGATTGAACACAGGGAGGGATAAAAACAAAAAATAACAACTAAATCTATCAAAGCTAATGTAAATAAATGAGAATATGGGGGTAGATGGGTTGGATGGGTGAAATAGGAGGAGGATGGCAATGGATTGGGGAGCTGGAAAATGCTGGGTGAGGGAGCCTTCTGAAACGCCTGCTGCTCAGAAACAGTGACTAGCTCAGAAGGTATTGGGAAGGGGGGAGGCAGACAGTTTTGTTTCTTGCTGCGCCCGCCTCAAATCAGCCCCATTGGCTCCGTGCAGCCTAGCCCGTGGCCAATCATAGACTGCCAAGCCAGTGGTCTGAGGCGAAAAGAGATGGTGATTCATCAGGCTGGCTGCTACTCCAAGCCACTCTCCACCCTCCACCCCTGGTGCCTGGAAGTCTGCTCCTAGCTGAGTCAAATGACTTCCCCCTCCCTGCTACATTTGGCCTTCCAGTGACCTGACAGAAGACCATGTTTTAGCCACCCGAACACAACCGAACGCGATTCGAATTGAACGAACTGTTCGGCCATTTCGTAGTTCGGTGTTCGGTTCCGTTCGGTGTGTTCGACCATTTTGTAGTTCGGTGTTCGGTTCCGTTCAGTGTGTTCGCCATTTCGGTGTTCGGTGTTCGGTGTTCTGTCCGTTTGGTGCGTTCGTGTTCATGTTCGGTTGTCTGAACAGGCCGAGTTCGGGCCGAACACCGAACTACCGAACCGCGTTCGCCCATCCCTACAAATAAGCAGTGGCAGGCACCTGAGAATACGGCGTCGGAGTCGGCTGAACCCCCGGGGACTGAGGGGCCGAAGCAAGGAGTGAGGGGCTTTCAGCCTCCAGGTTTGGCAGCTGGGGGGGCTGAAGGGAGGGAAGGACCCCCCCGGTGAAAAGATTGGCAGGCTGAGAGGCCCTACTGAGGACCCAGGTGGGTGGGGGGCCGGGCAGGGTGGGAGATCAGGCTGGGGCTCTGCCCTTCATCCCTCTGGACCCCTCAGCTCCCACATGGGGAAATGAAGCACCTAGTGGGGGGGGCTGGCTCAGAGTGGCCAAAGGCACAGGGGGCAGGAGTATTGTGCCCCCCGCCTGATATCTGAAAGACCCAGGTACAGCTGGCAGGGTGTGCAACCGGGCACCCTGTGGGCAGCAAACCAACCCCGACACAGCAGGGATCACAGGGGCTTGCCCCCATCCCATGTGGGCCCCTGGGTTATGGGTCCCTTCCGGCCACATGGATGAGGTCTGGGCACTGGGGGCCATGAGGAATTGGCAGACAAATGTGGATTCTGAATGAGGGATACCTCCCCACCCCCTTTTGGGATGGGACAGTTAGGGGTTGAAGCTGACCAGAGGAACCCCAGTTTATGTATTGCAGGGATGGGGGAATGCAAGCAGCAATTGGGGACAGCAATGCGAGGCCACAGAGGAGGGAGGACGACAATCTCTTCCCAAGGCTTGAGGCCATTGAGCGGGCCATCCAGGCGTTGGTCCAGCAGCGTGCCCCACTAGCACTAACCCAGTGTGGACCACCTCACACAAGCGGGCAGCAGATCCAAGGTGAGGTGGTGGCCCCCCTACCAGGAGCGAGGGATTGGGGCCCCAGGGGTTAATGGAGGCGGTGGCCGATGTGGCAGTGGGGGAATTTCCCAACAGTGCTCCTCCCGCCCTTAGCGAGGCTGGTTGAACGCAATTACTATGGTGGAACGGGGCATGGGTGCCTGTCATAGTACCACCTGCCCCTCGCATGGGGGCCTAAACTACTCCCCGTGGGTACCTGCCAATGGAGGGCTCTGCTGCGCTGGGGGGACAGACCCTCCAAGTCTGGGCCTCAGTGGCGGCCTTGCCATATCAGTTCTCCCTCCCCCATCCGTGGCACCCCAGGCGCCTGAGCTTGTTAGACAGTGCACTCCCCCAGTGGGGGGTGGGTACATGGACGTCTCCGCCCCAATAGGTGACCACCTCCTTCCAGTCACCAGGGAACAGATATGGAGGGGAAAATACATCAACATTTTTGCCCTCTTGTTTAGTGATCCCATAGTGGATCCCACTGAGCAGGAGTACAAAAAAGAAAAGGAGCAGTTCAAGTGCCCAAAAGCAGAGAGGAACTGATCCAATTGGATGGATGGCATTTCAATTTACCATGGCGTTATGATCCAGGCATTTCCCAGGCGCTCGGCCGATTTACTTAAATACGCCGATATCGTGCGGAGGGCATATGAGGCAGGCTCCACCGGGGCCTACTTCAGGTATGACGAGGCGTTTAAGCATCGGGCTGTTTATACCCCGGGGCTTCGATGGGACTTGCATGCAAATGACTTGTGGCTAAATTGTATGAGTGGTTTGGGCAACATTCCTCGTTCAGATAGTAGCCACTTGCTGGCTAAAGGTGGTGCCTCCTCCGCAGTTGAGTCCTTTTGGGAGGAGGGAAAAAAGAGCCTGGATAGGACGTCAGCCCAATGCTGGGAATATAGCCGGACAGGTAGGTGCTCCCAGGCTGCCTGCAGGTTTCGGCACACTTGCCCAAATTGTGCGGGTTTCCACCCTGCCTGCCGCAGCGTGTCCCTGGGGAAGACCAGGGGCAAAAGGAAAACCCCTTCCCAGTGGGGCAGGAAAAGGAGGAACAGGCGGTGGTGGCAATGGCGGCGCAGGCAAGGGCCCCTGTGCCAGTTAGGCCGGACAGACTCGAGTCTGCCCTCCTGAGCTACCCCGACCAGGAAGAGGTAGCCTACATCCTTGAGGGTTTTAGGTTAGGGTTTAGGATTCCAGTAGGGAACATTCCGCAGTGGAAAGTTGCCCCAAATTTAAAATCAGTAGTGGCATTGGAAACAGTAGTGCAGAAGAAAATTGATAAGGAGCGAGTCGAGGGCCGGGTGGTGGGGCCCTTCCAAACCCCTCCTTTTTCCAACATGGTCATCTCACCATTGGGGGTGGTACCAAAGAAGGTCCCGGGCGAGTTCCGGCTGATTCACCACCTGTCCCACCCGCGGGGTGGCTCGGTAAACGACTCCATCCCAAGGGAGCTTGTGTCAGTTCAGTACACCTCATTTGACTCAGCACTTGCATTGGTCTGGCAATGCGGACCGAGTGCCATGTTAGTTAAGTGTGACGTCAAGTCAGCTTTCCGTCTGCTGCCAGTTCACCCTGAAAGTTTCCCGCTCCTGGGCTTTCAGTTTAAAGGGTGGTATTATTATGACAAGGCTATGCCGATGGGGTGCTCCATCGCTTGCTCAGCGTTTGAGAGGTTCAGCAGCCTCATCGAGTGGATCTTGCGGTGGCGGGCTGATGCGGGGGAAGTCACAAAATATCTCGATGACTTCCTCTTCCTCGGACGGGCTGGAACGAACGAGTGTTTGGAGCTCATGCGGACCTTCCAGAGGACAGCGGACGAACTGGGGGTCCCCCTGGCTCCAGAGAAAACCGAAGGGCCAGCCACGAGGCTGACCTATCTGGGGATAGAGCTAGACACGGTTGCATCCGTGTTGCACCTACCTCAGGACAAGTTGAGATCGTTGAGTGAAAAAGCTGAGGTTTGCCTGCGGGCTATCAAGGTGACAGCCTGTACCCTTCAATCACTAATTGGGAGCCTTAATTTTGCATGCAGAGTGGTTGCACCTGGTTGGACCTTTTTGTCCCGCCTGTATGCAAAACTTGGGGGCAACCCCTCCCCCCCCCCACTACCACATTAGGCTTACCAGGGAAATGAAGGAGGACTTGGGGACTTGGGCATCATTCTTGGAAAATTTCAACAGCATTAGCTTTTGGCGGGAACAGCTGCTGCTTGAGGCAGAGCTACAGGTGCACTCCGATGCAGTGGGTGGTTCCGGGTTTGGGGTGTTTTTCAGGGGCAGGTGGGCGGCGCGGCGCCCCCCTGGCCTAATGAGTGGAGCGACTCCAGGGTCACAAAGGACCTTAAATTCCTTGAGCTATTCCCCATCGTACTCGCAGTGCACCTGTGACCACAGGAGTTAACAAACCACATGGTGCTGTTCTGGTGTGACAACTTAGCTGTTGTGCACATCATAAACACCTTATCCTCCTGTTCTCCTTGAGTAATGAAGTTAGTGAGGGCGTTCGTGCTCACCTGTCTCAATTACAATATTCTTTTCCGGACCAGACATTTAATTTCATTTCAACTTTTATTTGTACCCTGCTCTCTCTCACCTATGGAGACGCAAGGCGGCTAACAACAAAAGTAGGAAACATTCAAAAAACAATAGCAATTAAAAATTCAACACAAACTACACAGTGTAAATAACCCCTCAAATATCATAATAACATAACATTTCATAACATAATATCTCATTTTTAACCAAACCCTCGCCTTCCCTCACAAAATCCAATATAATACAACAAATCAGTAATCTTACAACATATCATATCCATCTCAATCCTTCCATATGCTCCATCCCTGCTGCCACCAGGGAAGGAGCCCATCGAATCCCCCCTACCCTCCTGCTCTCACCAGGAGGGGGGACCTAACATCCACAACAATCCACTAATACATTAACAATCTAAATATCAATTTAACATTTCTAAATCAACAAAACAAAACCCCTCCATCTCTTAACCTAATTTTAAAAAAAACTCAACCCCCCTCATCCTAACCCCCCTCCCACACCTTCCCCTGCTGCCACCAGGGGTTGGTGCTAAACCTCCCCCCCTCAACACAACCCCCCACTCAGTATACCCTACCCCCTTCATGCTGTCTTTTCTCCTCACAGGCGACTCAG
>QEPC01007673.1:343694-367826 GCA_003113815.1 Sphenodon punctatus | reverse complement strand
CCCCGTGTTAAGCGGGGGGCCACGATGGAGAGGGCATTCTCGGTGGTGGGACCGCGGCTGTGGAACTCCCTTCCGGAGGAAGCTCGCCTGGCCCCTAGTCTTTTAACATTTCGGCGAAATTGTAAGACCTGGCTGTTTGCCCAGACCTTTGGGAGGGAGGGTGGTTAGGGAGATTTTAGTCCCCCACCTATTGGTTTTGTGGCCCTGTTAATATTTAAATATGTATGGTTGTTTTAAATTGATTTTATTGTATTTTTATTATTGTGTTTTAACTGATGGAAGCTGCCCCGAGCTGCGTGGCAGGAGGGGCGGGGTAAAAATTGATAAAATAAATAAAAAATAAATAAATATTCTTTCTTGATTCATCATACAGATGGCAATGTAATATCATATGGCCTGGGGTTTTGACTGACAGATTATCAAAAGGACATAGTCTTTCTAGGAAGGGAATCCCCATAATCCTGCCCTCCAGGACTTGGGATCCCAAGCCCTCCAGGATTTGGGATTGATATTCTGACCCTTGCCCGGAATATCAATTGAGTTGCCCTCAAGGATATCAGGGCCCTTAAATAGCCCACCATCTGGCCCCGTAAAGGAACCCAATCTAGATAGGCCCTCCTATTGGGATCCTCACAGTTTTTCCATTTCCCCTTGCCAATAAATATTGTCTGCTCTGGTAAGGACTTCTTTCATAAGCACAGGTGGGGGGCTTATGTGCCAGATAGCTCTTGGAAAGCCCCATCAACTGCAAAAAGCCCTCCACCTTCTGCGCCCATAGACTAACATGCTTATCGCTTGCAAGGGCCTTAAGTACCTCAGAATACTGTGCCAATGAAATCCTGCACCAGAACTTCAGGGCTGCCTCCAGAGCCACCTGCTGCCAGCTTTTTTGCCCCAGTTCAATTTTCACAGCCACATGAGGGGTACCCCTAGGCGTTCCCAGGAGTCCTGTTAAGAATCTTGATTGCACCGAATTCAGATTGTAAGCTGTAAGAGGGGCCCATACTTCGGCCCCTGGATTTAGCATTTAAGACCTGCACAGCTGGTACAATAGCAGCCCTACCCTGTTGGTTAAAGAATTTATATATGGCAAGAGCTGAACCTCTAGCCTTAGCCATGGCACCAGTAACATGATCCCTCCATATCCATGATCTATGAAAGGTAAGGCCTAAGTACTTGAAGGATGATACCTGCTGAACAGAGTTTCCATGTATAGCCCACTGATAAATCTTTTTCTGATTTGAAAAGATCATAACTTTAGTTTTATCAAAATTGATTGACAGCCTGTTTGCATCACAAAAAGCAGCAAAGATTTTCATCCGGTGATCTAATCCTATCCTTGTTTGCGACAGCAACACCACATCGTCGGCGTATCATAAGTAGCCGATCGATCTGGTAGCTATTTTCAGGGGGAAACAGCGTGGAACAGCAACCTTGGGGATGAAATCATTTATATAAAAATTAAAGAGTGCTGGCACTAGCACACACCCTTGGCGCACGCCTAGGCACATTAGAATTGGTGACGTAACATACCCCTGATCATCCAGCCTTACCAAAATTGAAGAGTCGCCATATAAACTACGGATGAGACAAAGTAGTCTACCGTCGACAGAGGTCTCCTGGAGTTTCCTCCAGAGTATTCTCCTGTTGACGGAGTCAAAAGCAGCTCGTAAATCCAGGAAGGCCGCATAAAGCTTCCCATTGATAGCTTTATACTTGGAAACCAAGTGTGAGAGGATGAAACACTGTTCAGTTGTCAAGCGACCTCTTTGGAAGCCTGCCTGCTCGGGCACTATTACTGCCTGTTGTTCCATCCAGTCAGTCAGTCTATTCAGAAAGAGCTTTGCATAGATTTTACCAATCACGCACAATAAACTGATTGGCCGGTAATTAGCTGGATCGAGCCTGGACCCCTTTTTGAAAATGGGGACAACCACCTCCTTACCCCATTCACATGGCATCCTACCAGTAAGATTGATGGAGGTAAAAAGTGCCACCAAAAGTGGGAGCCACCAGTTCTTATGTGCTTTGATGGAATTTATATGCACCAGATCTGAGCCCGGGGCCTTATTGTTCCTGAAGGAACCAAGACCTCTACCTCCGTTTCAGTTACCGGTGGCCAAATGGGGAAATCCCCTATAGAGTAGTCCAGGAACTCCTGAGCCAAAGTTCCAGCTACTGGGGAGTACAGTCTAGTGAAATGTTCGATCCAAGAAGCTGAGGGAATTGGAGACTTCAAAGGCCTTATGACACTGGTGGTTGATTTATTCACCAGATGCCAAAACTTCTGAGAATCTTTCTGCTCAACTGCCCTCAAAAGCTCCACCCATTGGAACTCCATGTAATCCCATTGTTCCCGCCTGACTACCAATCTATATTCTGTCCAGGAGGCGACATAGTCCATAAGTGAGTCTTGTGAGGGATTCTGCTTGTAGGTTCTGAGCATAAATTTCATTTTGGCTTGGAGGGAAGGACAGTGCTTCCCAAATCAGATTTTATCATTCCTAATTGCTAGACGATTTCCCCTTGCAGGCTGAATATGCTGAATATGCTGGCGCAGTATCTGAATAAGCAGCTCGTAACTATCCACCACCACCATTGACTCTGTTGCTTGAAGCAGAGAGTTCCTCAGCCCAATCATAATTGGCCTCCGGTACAAATCCTCCAATACGCAAATCAGGGTTTCACCCCACGGGGGTGCTCTGCAGATCTCCAGCAGGGTTTCCTCCTGAGATGGTAAATCTAGGGGTACAACCCTTGGGCCCCCCGTGGTCAGCATAAGAGACAGAGGGAAATGGTCTCCCAAGGTGCTTGACCAAATGCAGAAGTCTCTAATCTGTCAGAGCGCTGCAGAAGAGACCATGATATAGTCCACAATGCTGGCACCAGTTGAACAAACGAATGTGAACTCGCCAGCTGTGTCACTAAACCCTGAGCCATTAAAGAAATGCAAATTGCAGGATACCAAAAAGTTAGTAAAGCTAACACCTGAGGAGTTAATTTTGGAATCCCTTGACTCCCTGGGTTTAAGTGGATCCAGCTGCAGAATAGCAGATATATCACAGTATGATATGATGGCCTGTTCATTTGGGCCAAGCCTCGCATTGAAGTTACCAGTAAGAACTAAGAGCCCCCCCAGATATTTATATAACAGATCTTCAATAAATTGACCCAGGATGTCCCAGCTATCTTTCTTATATGATCGTACATTGCTAGGTGGTACATAAACTGTGATTTTAATCCAAGTTAGGCCCCCAATAGTGACAATAACACCCAATGCCAGCTGCGACAGTGAGACCCTGAGCAAGTGCTTCACAGGAAGTGACTGGTCGAGAAAGCAACCCAACCCACCACAGACCCTACCTCTGGAATTATAGGTTACTGCCAGCAAGTCATAAGCTACGAACCCCTCCAGCTTCAAGGGAGTCCTGGTCCAGGACTCCTGTACAAGTATAATATGGCAATTCTTAACATATGCAAGGGACTGCCGGATTGTGATTCCTCCCCTCCTCCCCCCCTCCTCCCACCCACAACCGGAAGCCTCCAGGACATTTAAGGAAGGCACCTGCAGCTTCTCCCTGCGCGCAACTTACCATCTGTTGCCTCCTGCCTGAACTCCCGGTGGGGTGTCCCTCTTTTCCCACTGCAGCTGTTCTCCTGAATCCACCGTCGTCTACCTGCAGGAAAGAGAGGGGGGCTGTGAGTTCTGGGGATTTGGGGACTGCTGGACTGTGATTCCTCCCCTCCCCCCTCCTCCTGCCCACAACCGGAAGCCTCCAGGACATTTAAGGAAGGCACCTGTGGCTTCGCCGCAGGCCTCAAGCCAGAAGCTGTGAGCCAAAGAGCTGCGGCCAAAGAGTGCGGCCCATTGGGGCCATTCGGGGTTGTAGGGGCAGGACTTGCTGTATGTTGCTGGGAGGGCAGTGTGTGGGGTAGGTGTTTTGTTAATTATGGGTTCAGGGAAGTAAAGGGTCCTAGTCTCACTCGGTATTTCCATGTTCTTTCTTGTGTGGTCTTTATAGTTTCCCCCAGCCTCAGACTAGAATATTTTAATCTAACCTCCTGGGAAGTTTGAATTACTTTTCCCCTTGTTATATTACGTTTCATTGTGCGGGTCGTCCTCTCACGGGTGTGGGTAGAGCGTTGGTAAGGACTGGTGTGGTGGGTTCGAGGGTTGTACTGTGCTGGGTGCGAGTTTAGGGTAGCCCACTTTGCTTAAGAAAAGGCGGCACCAGGGAGTGACAACTAGGGCTCGGTCTCAGGCAAAGCAACTACAACTAAAGGACTTTCTTAAAAGCCCTCAGGCAGAGTCCTTACCAGAGTTAGCTGAGGTGCAGGATTGTTCCCCTGCCCCATTGACCCAGCCCCAGGTGTCTGGGTTCTCCTCAAGTAGACCTATTTGGACCTACAGGTTGCACCTCCCCTCGATCTCCTTTCCTACACCCATTCACGCAGGGCATGGACTTTTTGATCTCGCCCATCTGTAATGCAGACCCCTCCCTTTTTCAGATCTTAGGTAACCAGTCTTGTCTTATTGGGGACTTTGTTCAAAAACTGTATGGCCAATTGGAGGCCATTAATGCTCACCTGGAAGCACAGCACCTGAAATTGGATTCCATTCTGGACCTTCTTTGTGCTGTCAAGAAGGATCTGGACCAGGGCCCCAGGCGGACTGTTCTGGGTGTTGATGCTGCCTCCCAAACAACTCTCCACCTTGGGAAGGCTTTGCAGCCAAGTACTGGGGGGGGGGGCTTGGGGCAGTGGGGGATCTCTTACCATGGAGGGAAAATTTACCCCATGCTATGCTGAATAGTGCCCTTGTTCTACGAATTACACCATCACCCTTTGGGTTCTTCCCGCCATGGCACTCTATGGCTGCGATTAGTTTGTATTTGTCCCAAATTAAATCGTGCGATTTAAAGAACCCCGCACTTCCGCGCATTCACACCAACCCGGAAGTGCAGGGTTCTTTAAATCGCACGATGCCGCCGCCGCAGCTGTGCGATTTAAACACATGTCTGAATGAGCCCCAACTCAAAAGGTGTTGGGAAGGGGGGAGGCAATCAGTTTTGTTTCTTGCTGCGCCCACCTCACCGCAAGCCCCATTGGCTCCGTGCAACCTAGCCCGTGGCCAATCGCAGACTGCAAAGCCAGTGGTCTGAGGTGAAAAAGAATGGTGATTGGTCAGGCTGGCTGCTACTCCAAGCCTCTCCACCCCTGGTGCCTGGAAGTCTGGTCCTCAGTTGACTCCCCCTCCCTGTCACATTTTGCCTTCCAGTGACACATTTTTGCCACCCGAACTCACCCAAACGCGATCCGAACTTTTCGGTCATTTCGATGTTCGGAATCTAGTTCGGTTCGGTCAGTTCATGTTCGGATTTGGTTTTGGTCGTCCGAACAGGTCGAGTTTGGGCCGAACTCTGAACTTCCGAACTGCGTTCACCCATCCCTAGTCTCCAACAGTGGCCAATCCGGTGGCTTGGGAGAAGCACTCAACTGGTCACAATGGGGGATCCATTTTCTGTTGTTTTCTCCCAGCTCCCATCATGTTCCCTGATCCTGTCTGGCTAACAGCTGCTAATGGATCTATCTTCCAGAAACTTGTCCAAACCTCCTTTGAACTCAGCTATAGTACTGGTCCTCCCACAACCTCTGGGAGTAGATTCCACAACCCAATTATATGCTGAGTGAAAAAATATTTTCTTTTATTTGTTTTAAACTTGCCACCCATGAGTTTCATGGAGTGTCCCCTAGTTCTAGTACTAGCTGAGAGGGTAAATAACTGCTCCTTGTTTATTAGTTCCACACCACTCATGATTTTATAGACCTCTATCATATCTCCTCTCAGTCGTCTCTTCTCCAAGCTGAAGAGCCCCAACCTACCAAGCCTCTCCTCATACGGGAGCCCTTCCATGCCCTTGATCATTTTTGTTGCCCTTCTCTGTACCTTTTCTAGTTCAGCTATGTCTTTTTTGAGATGGGGCGACCAGAACTGCACACAATATTCGAGGTGCGGTCGCACCATTGATTTGTATAGAGGCATTATGACATCCTCAGTTTTATTCTCTATCCCCTTCCGAATAATTCCTAACATTCTGTTTGCTTTTTTGACTGCTGCTGCGCACTGCGCTGTGGATTTCATTGTATTGTCCACAACCACCCCCAGATCCTTTTCCTGAGTGGTAACTCCTAGCTTAGTACCCAGCATTGTGTACGCATAGTTTGGATTATTTTTCCCTACGTGCATCACTTTGCACTTGTCCACATTAAATCTCATTTGCCATTTAGATGCCCAGGCACCCAGTGTCGTAAGATCCTGTTGCAGTTCCTCACAGTCTGCTCGTGTTTTAACTACCTTGAATAACTTGGTGTCATCTGCAAATTTGATCACCTCACTCTTAACATCCTTTTCCAAATCATTAATGAATACATTAAACAGCACCGGTCCCAATACAGATCGCTGTACACCACTTTTTACATCTCTCTAATGTGAGATGTTTGAGCATTCCCTTTATTTTGACCAATCTGCAACTGGATTGCAGATTAGTAAAGGAATCTGCATATCAGCCAGTGGGTGACAAGGAAGTACAAGGGATAATGGAGTGCAAGAAATGCAGTATTGCAACAGTATTACCTCTCACGATTTTAAATGGATGGCAAAGAAGTAAATGGTACAATGATAAATTGGATCCTGGTAGGTGGGAAGTCAGTAAAGCGAGAAACAAAATATCAGTTGAGATATTGTCAAGTACCAACAGATTTTTGACTCAACTGAGACAGTACCAGGAACTGGAATTTTGACAAGTTTTCTTGTTTTAGTGAAATTTTATTTCAGCCTTACTTGTTACCCACTGTAGAGCAAGATTAGTAACCAATTGTCACATGAATGCCTTACTTTGGAATTAAGCCTTCTAGCTTGCAGGAAGAATGGGGTGAGTAGTGATGGTGAATATGGTTACTGGGACAGGGCAGAAATTTGACAAAATTAGATGCTGCAGAAAAGAGAGGGGGATTGTTTTGTTTTTAAATGATATTAAGCTCTCTATGACCTCCTTGCCTTCTGGGACAGCTTGTTGGCTGAGGCTATTGACTGAACGGCTCCCAAGCAGTCACTTCCAGAGAGCCAATGATGGGCGTCACCGTGGTTTATGGAGGACCTGTGCCAGATGAAGCAGGATGGACAGTGGTTGCAGCGACAGTGGCGCCAGACTCGTGCTGAAGCTGATTGCTTGCAGCATGAAGCTAGTTTAAGAGCTTATGCTGCTGCAGTATGGGCAGCAAAGAAGAAGTTCTTTGCTGCCCTCATCTCATCTGCAAAATCACGTCCAGCTGAGGTTTTCCAGGTGGTGCAGAGGCTGGTCAGTCTGGCCTCTCTCCGCCTGGAACTGAATTTTCCAGTGTCCGCTGTGACATGTTTGCTGATTTGTTTGTGGATAAAATTGCCCAGATTCACTACGATCTCTATGCTGCATTTATGACAGTGGATGTACCAGAGGTACAGGAAGCGCCAGCATGTCTGTTGTTCTGGGATCATTTTCAGTGGGTGTCATCTGGTGATGCGGTGGATGTCCTTGGGATGGTTCAGGACACCAGTTGTGAATTATATCCATGCCTGTCCTGACTGGTGAAGGCCAGCTGGGAGACACTAGGGCCATTGCTGGCGGGGGTGGTCAATGCTTCCCTTTGGGAGGGTGGGGTGCCGAGCCATCTCAAAAGGTGGTGGTTTGGCCTCTGTTCAAAAAGCCATCTCTGGATGTTGACTCCCTAGCCAGCTATCGGCCTGTCTCTAACCTTCCCTTTTTAGGGAAGGTTATTGAGTGGATGATGGCCCGGAAGTTACAGGGGCATCTGGACTGGGTCAGTTTTCTTGATCCCTCGCAATCTGGTTTTCGCCCCAGGTTTGGCACAGAGACTGCACTTATGGCCTTGGTCGATAACCTACGCCGTGAATTGGATCAAGGCAGATCCTCAATGTTGATCTTATTGGATCTGTTGGCAGCATTTGATACTGTTGACCACAAGATGTTGGTGGCAAGGCTGCGGAACCGGGCTGGGGTGAAGGGAATTGTTCTTGAATGATTCCGCTCATTCCTGGCAGGGAGGACTCAGCGGATGGTTCTTAGGGAATGTACATCGTCTCCCAGGAATCTCAAGTGTGGAGTCCCACAGAGTTCTATTCTGTCCCCTCTCCTGTTCAATGTGTATATGCAACCTTTGGGTGAGGTTATGAGAGGGTTCAGCATACGATGTCATCAGTATGCCGATGATACACAACTTTACCTCTCATTTTCTGGAGACCCAGGCCCGGCAGTCTCGGTTCTTACCTGGCACTTGGCAATTGTGGGGGACTGGATGAGGATGAGCCATCTGATGACAGTGGATGTATCAGAGGTACAGGAAGCCCCACCATGACCGTTGTTGTGGGATCAGTTTCAGTGGGTACCATCTGCTGACGCAGCGGATATCCTTGGGATGGTTCAGGCCACCAGATGTAAATTAGATCCATGCCCATCCTGGCTGGTTAAGGCCAGCTGGAAGACATTAGGGTCGTTGCTGGTGGGGGTGGTCAATGCTTCCTTAGGGAGGGCAGGGTGTCGAGCCATCTCAAAGAGGCGGTGGTGTGGCCTCTGCTGAAAAAGCAATCTCTGGACATTGAGTCCCTAGCCAGCTATCGGCCTGTCTCTAACCTTCCCTTTTTAGGGAAGGTTATTGAGTGTATGATGGCCCGGAAGTTACAGGGGCATCTGGACTGGGTCAGTTTACTTGATCCCTCAGAGTCTGGTTTTCACCCCAGGTTTGGCACAGAGACTGCACTTGTGGCCTTGGTCGATAACCTGCGCCATGAATTGGATCAAGGCAGATCCTCAATTTTGATCTTATTGAATCTGTTGGAGGCATTTGATACTGTTGACCATGAGATGTTGGTGGCGAGGCTGCGGAAATGGGCTGGGTGAAGGGAATTGTTCTTGAATGGTTCCGCTCATTCCTCACAGGGAGAACTCAGCGGATGGTTCTTGGGGAATGTACATCGTCTCCCAGGAATCTCAAGTGTGGAGTCCCACAGAGTTCTATTCTGTCCCCTCTCCTGTTCAATGTGTATATGCAACCTTTGGGTGAGGTTATGAGAGGGTTCGGCATACAATGTCATCAGTATGCCGATGATACACAACTTTTACCTCTCGTTTTCTGGAGACCCAGGCCCGGCAGTCTCGGTTCCTACCCAGTGCTTGGCAGCTGTGGGGGACTGGATGAGGATGAGTCATCTGAGATTGAAACCTGACAAGACAGAGGTGATGTGGGTTGGTAGGGCTGAGAGGGTGATGGCTCCCATCATAGGTGGGGTCTGCCCTCTTCTGGCCACTCAGGTTTGTAGTCTGGGGGTGCTCCTCAACCCACAGCTTCACCTGGTTTGTCAGGTGGACGCTGCGATGAGAGGAGCATTTCGCCAATTTCACCTGGTACCACAGCTGTGGCCGTATGTCTCGGGCTCGGACCTGGCCCACCATCATCCATGCTTTCATTACCTCTTGACTGGACTACTGCAACACACTCTACATGGGGCTACCCTTGAGGATGGTCCGGATGTTGCACCTGGTGCAGAATGCGATGGCCCGCCTCCTAATGGGGACGGGCCACCACAAGCACATTACACCGGTGCTCCAGACTCTGCACTGGCTGCCTATTGTCTTACGGGCCCAATTCAAGGTGTTGGTTATGACTTATAAAGTCCTAAATGGCTTGGACCTCATTTACCTGCAAGACCGCCTCATGCCTTGGGTCATTTTGTGGTACTTGCGGTTGGTCAGGGGTGCCCGACTTGAAGTCCCTCTGGTATGCCAGGTGATGATGGCAGAGAAGGCGTTCTCGGTGGCCGAACCTCGGCTGTGGAATTCCCTCCTTTTGGAGGCCCTGACCTCCCCTCTTTCCGTAGATGTTGTAAGACCTGGTTGTCCCGCTGGGCCTTCGGGGAAGGGGGTGGGGAGGGGTTTTATTGGCTAGCTGCCATTTTGTATGTCCATTTTATATGTCCATTTTATATATTGTAGTAGATGGTTTTATTGTTATGATTTTATGTTGTTCGCCGCCCTGAGCTGCTGAGGTGCAGGAGGGTGCGGGATAGAAGTCTTTAATAAAATAATAATTTTAAAAAATACTTTCTGACCCCATTGTGATTTCCACCTACAAATAATTTTGCACCCCTTTACAAGCAGCCAGGTTTAACATGCACCAAATCCCCAACACCATACTTTCCCTCCTCTCCCTTCCTCCACCCCATGCATCTTAGTTAGCTTATTTACACCTCTCTAAACTAATTATAAAATGAATAAATTGCTAAATTGTAGCATTCTACATTAATTCTGCCCAGATGGGAAATGATTTCACAAAATAGATGATTGCTGATACTCGCTGTGATCCCATAGTTTATTAATTGCTATGCACAGCATTAAAAAAATATATGCTCGTAGAAAAAAAACAAAGATGCCATACGGAAACCATGCAGGAAGGAGAAAGTGTGCCCGCAAGTCTCAAGGGAGGCAACAAGAGTAAGTAACAGAGGCATCAGAAGACCCAAACAAGAGGAGCAGATAGGCAGGGAGTAACAGAACGGGACACCATAGTAAGACACACAGCAGATGTAACCTATATGGGGAGGGTAAGGGATGCCACAGAACCAGGGGCACAAAAGCCACACAGATGGAGGCAGGAGCAAGTGTAACCTAGTACAAGGGGGCAAGAGGGCAGAGGGACCAAAGCAGAAGGGAAAGGGACTCTCGTCTTTTTTCTGTGTCCTCTTGAGTTTGCTTTGTCCTTCATGCATCCTTTGTAGTGGAGTGTGATTGCTTCTGGTGTTGTTGCTTCCTCCCATGTTCTGGATGGCCTCATCAGTCTTTTGCAGTTGGCTGGCCCCTCCGCGTGCTCTCTGCGCGTGCAGCCATTCCTTCGCAGGCCTTTCACCATCAATTCTTTCTGTGTGGTTTCTGCGTGGTTTCCGTGTGCAAATCCTCAGCATACATTTCGCTCCTCCGCGTGGCTTCTGCAGGCCATGGGATTGCAGCCAGTGTGGAAAAAGGGGTCAGTCCTAAGCCCCACACAGTTCATGCAAGAACCCCACTATGGTGGCTGTGGCACATGCACTAATCATGCGTAAGCCACATGTACGGGGCTTTTAGTTCAGCTCCTACAACCTTGATATAATAGGCTTCATTATAGTAAAAAATGGTTATATAAAATTACATGAGGTATGGCTCCCAAAATACAATACTATAATGACATTGTAAAGTTCATGATATCTTTTATTGGCTCAACTACTGTTGGACAGACTATGCAAGCTTTCAGACCACAGTGAGCTCTTCCACAGGCATGTAATGAGTCAGAACTACCAAAACACAAACACAATAGGGATATGCGAACGCGGTTGAGACGTTCAGAGTTCAGACAAAACGCAGCCAGTTTGGATGACTGAACTGAACGCCTGAACCGAACATGGAACCCCCAAACAGTTTGACCGTGTTCGGGTGGGAAAAAAGTGGCTGGCAGGCCCAGGGAGTGGGGGGTGGGGGGTGGTATCAACTGAGGAGCAGACTTTCTGGTGCCAGGGGTGGAGAGGCTTGAACTAGTAGCCAGCCTATCCAATCACCATCCCTCTTTTCCTCAGATCACTGGCTTGGCAGTCGGCGATTGGCATGGGGCTAGGCTGCACAGAGCCAATAGGATTGTGGAAAGGCAGGCACAGCAAGTAACAAAAGTCATTGCCCCCCCGCCTTCCAATTCCTTCTGAGCTAGCCACTGATCCTGTCAGCAGGCATTTTTAGAACTCTCCCTCTCCCAGCAGTTTGTGTTCCTCCCAATCCATTGCCATCCTCCTCTTATTTCACCCATTTCCACATATTTACCTCATAGTTTCATTTATTTAGAATAGATTTATAGATTAGATAAATTTAGGTGTTTTTATTTTTTACCCCTCCCTATGTTCTTTCTCCCTCCCCTCCATTGAATCCTTCCCTCCTCCCTGTATATTTTCCATCCCTGATTCCCTTACCCTGTTTTTTTATTTATTTAGAGTAGCATTAGTTTGATTTAGGTTTCATTTCAGTTTTGTACCCCTCCATGTGTTGTTTGTTGTGAGCTGTCTGTGCCCCCCTCCCCCATACCTGTGTGTATGTGGGGAAAGAGAGAGAGTAGTAGGAGTTAGCTTAGTTATAGATATAGATATAGAGTGTAGTGATTCAGTTTTAATATTTTATATTGTGTTTGTAGGACGACACCTTTGTACATATTAGATAATATTCCATTTAGTTCTACAGGTTTTAGAATAGTTAATAGCAGTTAGAGTTAGTGAAGATATATATTATATTCCAAATTTGAATAAATAAATAAATAAATAAATAAATAAATAAAACTTCCTCTCATTATTTGGCTGGGAGAAATGGAGAAGGGAAGCAGGAGAGGCCAGTCTGCTGCCCATAAGGCAGGCAATGGGGCACGTGGCAGAGGTGGCAGGGGCCGTGCCAGTGAAGTGGCAGGCATCAGCAGCAGCCCGAGCCCATCACCACGCCCCAAACTGCACAGGCCTGATTTTGGGAGAAAGGCTTCAGAGGCTCCCAGCAGTGGCACTAGGGGTGTGGTTTGGCATCACCTCCTGTCAGCATCCTCCACTGCCACGCAGGGCACTGGAAGGTCTGCAGTCCAGAAGGCTGCAGCTGTCTCTGCAGGAGTAGGTGCAGGTTCTTCAGGGTCGGATGTTTATCATGGGCCACCATTGTCCCCCATTACTGATGTGATCCCCAGAAGGTCAGGGCTGGTGGATCCCCCCCCTAGCTGCTAGAGGCAGGGCCCAATCCCCGGGCAATGGCAGCAGGGAGATGAGCAGCAGTAGCAGTAGCAGCAGTATCTATAGAAGGCACAGGGAGTGTGGCAATGGAGGATACTAGTCCTGTGGAGGAGATGTCTCCTGTGGAGGAGATGTCTGGTACTGAGTCAATGGCTGTGAGAGAGCTGTGTCACCACCATATTCTGCCCCTTCCATCAGCACTGTCAGTGGTTCAGCAACAGCAGCCAGTTGAGACCCAGAAGCGTCAGTGCACCATGGAAGAGCTGGGGTGGAGGCAGTTGCAGGAAATGGAGGGTGGCGTGGCTTTCAACTGAAAGCCACGCACATGTTGGGGGAAATGATTGCGCTCGATGGGCAGCCCTTCTCAGTGGTCAGGGATATGGGGTTTAGGTGCCTGATTGGCTTCTTGGCCCCCCAGTTTAAGCTGCCCTCGTGCACCACCCTGAGTCGGCAGGTGGTGCCACCCTTCCACCAGGATTTAAAGGAATGGGTGAGGGAGCAGCTGGAAGGGGCTGGGTTGCCACCATCCACTTCACCACCAACCTGTGGTCGAGCAGAAATGCACAGCATGCCTACCTGGCAGTGACGGCGCACTTGTGGCAGGACCCGGAGGCAGCATTTGGCAGTGGCAGGAGGGGTCCCAAAGCAGGGTATAGGCTGGCTCTGCTTCAGGTGGAAGTCACGGATGGACCCCACACCTCTCGGAACATCAAGGCAGCCCTGACCTCCATGGTGAGGGAGTGGATCACGCCAGGTGAACCCTTCACTAAGGGGTGCGTGGTGACCGACAACGCCGACAATATATTGAGGGCAGTCCATGAGAAGGGCTTCATCAGCATCCCTTGTGCTGCACACACCATTCACCTGGTGGTCAGGGATGCTCTGGGCTTGAGGAAGAAGGGGATTGGGGCAGGCAACCTTATCTCCCTGATCAAGCTGGGGAGGAAGCTGGCCGGTTTCTTTAACTGGAGCATGAAGGGCAGCAACCTCCTCCAGGCAAAGCAGGCTGAGCAACACTCCCCAGTGCACCAACTGGTGCAGGATGTGTCCACCAGGTGGAATTCCACGTTCCTGATCCTCGAGCGGCTTCTCGAGCAGAAAGCCGCCTTGCATCAGGTTCAACTGGTGATGGACAGCAGGGCACCTCCATGGTACAATGGGGTTGAATGGGAGATACTGGATCACACTGTCTTTGTTCTGAGACCGTTCCTGGCAATGACTCAGACCTTCAGCTCATCCATGGCCACCATCAGCCAGGTGACCCCTCTGTTCCAGAGTCTCCTCAGGGAGCTGGATTAAATTCTCCAGGGACAGGATTGTGGCCCTCAGGGCAAGAAACTGGTGGCTGAGGTGGTTGCCCAGCTGTGGCAGCTGAAGGTAGGGCTGAAGGCATGGTTTGATGAGCTCCTGCAGAGGGCGGAATATGTGTTGGCAACCATGCTGGACCCCAGGGTCAAGGGCATTGTGGCACACTAGACACCGCTCTATGGCCACTGGAAGGGTGAGCTGGTCCATCAGGCAGAGACGACTTTGGAGAGTGCACGTCGTGGCAGCAGGACACCCCTGGGGATGGTGGGAGTGGGAGCAGCCACCACTTTCAGCCAGCGGGGTCTATCACTGCCCCCAGCCCTAGCGGTAGCAGAACCAGCAGCAAGCTGAGCAGCAGAAGCACCCTTATTGCCAGCAGCGGCTCATATGTGCAGGCTACTCTGTTGAGCAAGGGCCTGTGCACAGCAAGGCAGGCAGAGTGGCTGAAGACAGTGGTGGAGGTGGTGCCAAAGCAGAGTTATTATTATTATTATTATTATTAACAAACATTTATATAGCACCAGCAGTGTACCTGGCACTTTACAAAGTAATAAAATAGACACGGTCCCTGCCCCTAGGGCTTACAATCTGAGAGACAGGAGCTGGGGGAGAGACTTAGGAAGGGGAACAGAGGGAGAGACAAGGGGTCTAACATTCATGAAGATGCGAGGTCTCAAGTGCACGTACTTGGCTTGGTTACGATGAGAATGACAGCAGGCAGGTCCATGTTGCAAGGATAAGGGTAAACCGATCGTAGGTATAGGAATAGTGGCTCAGCAGGATAAAGAGTCAGACAGAGCAGAGCGAAAGAGGTGAGTTTTAAGGAGAGATTTGAAGGTATGAAGGGAGGGGGCAAGGCGGATGTGGACAGGGAGGGAGTTCCAGGCATGGGGGGCAGCAAGTGAGAAGGGACGAAGGCGCTTAGGGGAGCAGGGAAGGCGTGGAAGGGTGAGAGAAGGGACAGAGGAGGAGCGAAGTGCACGGGCTGGAGTATGGAGGGCGATAAGTGCAGAGAGGTAGGGGGGAGCAAGGTTGTGAAGAGCTTTATAGGTGAAGACTAGGAGCTTGTGCAGGATTCGTTCAGGAAGGGGAAGCCAGTGAAGCGAAGAGAGGAGGGGCTGCACATGGTCGAAGCGACTGGCGAGGTAGATGACCCTGGCAGCAGAGTTTTGGACAGAGATGAGGGGAGAAAGGTGAGACCGGGGAAGGCCAGTGAGAAGGAGGTTACAGTAATCGAGGCGAGAGATGACCAGAGCATGAACAAGAGTTTTGGCAGACGAGACAGAGAGAAAAGGGCGAATCTTAGCAATGTTATGGAGGGAGAAGCGACAGGATTTAGCAACAGAGTCAATGTAGGGTTTAAAAGAAAGGGGTGAGTCAAAGATGAAGCCTAGGCTACGGGCTTGGGGGACAGGCAGGATGGTGACTCCATCAATAGTTATTGACAGTGAGGAAGGAGAGGAAGGATGAGGGGGGAAGATAAGGAGTTCAGTTTTAGCCATGTTGAGTTTGAGTTGACGTTGAGACATCCAGGTAGAGATGTCAGAGAGACAGTTGATGAGACGAGCTTGAACAGAGGGAGAGAGAGAGGGAGTAGAGAGATAGAGTTGAGTGTCATCAGCATAGAGGTGGTATTGGAAGCCATGGGAGGCAATGAGTTTGCCTAAGGATGAGGTATAGATCGAGAAGAGGAGAGGGCCAAGAACAGAGCCTTGAGGAACACCAACTGAGAGGGGGAAGGAGGAGGAGGCGGAGTTGGAGAGAGACACATTAAAGGAGCGGTCAGAGAGGTAGGAGGAGAACCAGTTATGGACAGAGCCACAAAAGCCAAGGGAGTGAAGGGAATCCAGCAAGAGTGAGTGGTCAACAGTATCGAAGGCAGCAGAGAGATCAAGGAGGACAAGAATGGAATAGAGACGTTTAGATTTAGCCACCAGAAGATCGTTGGTGATCTTAGCGAGAGCAGTTTCAGTAGAATGAAGGGGGCGGAAGCCAGATTGGAGGGGGTCAAGGGAGGAGTTGGAGGATAGGAAGTCAAGGCAGCGGGAGTAGACAACACGTTCAAGCAGCTTGGAAGCAAAAGGAAGGAGTGAGACAGGACGATAGCTAGAAGGGTCAGAGGGGTCAAGAGTGGACTTTTTGAGAATAGGAGAGACTGTGGCATGTTTGAAGGCAGAAGGGAAAGAGCCAGTAGAGAGGGAGAGGTTGATGATGTGCAGGAAGGAAGGGGCGACAGTGGGAGTAATGGAGGTGAGGAGGCGGGAAGGAATGGGATCAAGGGGGCAAGTGGAAGGGTTGGAGGAGGAGAGCAGAGAGGAGATTTCCTTAAGGGAGGCAGGGGAGAAGGAGGACATGAGAGAAGGAGGGGGAGGAGGGAGAGGGGTGGGAGTGGGAAGAGAGGAGTGGGAAGCGATGTCGAGGCGGATCTTGTCTATCTTGGAGGTGAAGAAGGAGGCAAGATCCTGAGCAGAAAGGGAAGAAGGAGGGGGAGGACAGGGAGGCTTGAGGAGGGAGTCAAAGGTAGAGAACAGGCGGCGAGGGTCCCGAGAACAGGACTCAATGCGGGAGGCATAGTAGTGTTGTCTAGCAAGGGAGATAGCAGAAGTAAGGGTGGAGAGACAGAATTTGAAGTGAAGGAAGTCAGCGTGAGAATGGGATTTGCGCCAGAGTCGTTCAGCAGCACGAGTGCAAGAACGGAGGTGGCGGATACTAGGGGTGAGCCAAGGACGGGGGTTGTGGGAGAAGGCAGGGCGGGAAGAGAGAGGGGCATGGGAGTCAAGTGTGGAGGAGAGAGAGGCGTTGAGAGCAGAGACAGCGGAGTCAGGGGAGGAGGAAGAGAAGACTGTAGGAAGAAGGGGAGAGAGAGAGGAGGCAAAGTCCAGGGGATCAATAGCTTGAAGGTCACGGAAGGGGCGTAGAGAAGGGGAAGAGGAGGGGGGACAGTGGGAAATGTTGAAAGAGGCAAGGAAGTGGTCTGATATAGGATGAGGATCGAAGGAGAGATCAGCGACAGAGCAGTTTCTAGAGAGGACAAGATCAAGAGAATGGCCATTAGTATGGGTGAGGGAGTTGGTCCAAAGGTGGAGGTTGAAGGAGGAGGCTAGGGAGAGGAAGCGAGAGACTGAGTGCTGAGTTACGTGAGGGAGTTACGTGAGGAAGTGAGAGACTGAGGGCAGAGTTACGTGAGGGAGTATGACAGTGCCTCAGCAGCAGTGGAAATCTACCTGGAGGAGGAGCCATGCATGAATCCCAGCAGCGATCCCTTGGCCTACTGGACCAGCAAGACCAATGTGTAGCTGGCCTTGTCCAAATTGGCCAAGGGTCTATTGTCCTGCCCACCAACCAGTGTCCCCAGCGAGCAGGTGTTCTGTATGGCCAGGGACATTTTCTCGCTGCACTGCCTGAGACTTGGGGTCAAGTTGGTGGAGCAGTTGCTTTTCATCAAGATCAGCCTTCCGCTGCTGGGATTCCATGAGCTGCCCCTGGACATGGATTGATGGTGCAGTGGCACACGCCATCCCATGCCAGGGGCAGTTTTGGGACGGGGCTCCTCCTCACTCTGGGCTGCTACTGCTGAATTGCTGTCCCTCCCTCCCAATGCCTGGTGCCCACTCTGCCTCTCTCTCTCTGACTAGAGGGCCTCGGTCAGCCTATCTGACTGACCTCATGACGCTGGGTGGCATTGGATAGGTGTAAGCCTGCTAGACGGCCTTTAGCTAGATCTCGGTCTGCCTATCTGACTAGCTCTCTCGCTCGCTGAACAGTCTTCACCAGCCTATCTGACTTCTCTGCCAAGGTCCCAGCATGCCTTCCCTACTGCCTCTCATGCCATGATGCCTGTCTGCCTGCCTTGTTTGCCATGATCAAAACCTGCCTCAGCCTTCCTTCTGCTGCTCATGCCACAGTGCCTGTCTGCCCGCTCAGGTTGCTTAGATCAAAGCCTGCCTCATCCTGCCTACCTATACTCATGCCACACTGCCTTTCTGCCCACCCTGGTTGCCAACTTCAAACCCTGCCTCAGCCTACCTTCTGCTCATGCCAAAATGTCTGTCTGCCCGTCCTGTGGGCAAAGCTTGAACCCTGCCCCAGCCTGCCTACCTCTCATGCCAAGGTGCCTGTCTGCCTGCCCTGGCAACCCTGGGTGATGTGCAACACTGGCCTGGTAATCCCGCTGCTGCTGTCTGCTGATCCATGGGTGCTCTGCCCTGGCAAATCCAAATGTGCCGACACAATCCTGCTGCTGCTGTCTGCTGCTGTATTGGAGCTTTTCCCTGGCAAATCCTGCCATCCTGGCTCCATGGGTGCTGTGTACAGGCAAATCCTGCTGCTGCCGTCTCTGCTGTTCCATGGGTTCTGTGCCCTGGCAATCCAATGTCTGCTGCTGCTGCCAATGCTGCCTATGCTGTGCCATGGGTTCTGCTACCGGGCAATCCAATGTCTGTTGCTGCTGCCAATGCCACCTCTGCTGTGCCATGAGTTCTGCTACTGGGTAATCCAAAGTCTGCCACTGCTGCCAATGCAGCCTCTGCTGTGCTGCAGGTTCTGTGACTGGGCACTCAGATGTCCACTGCTGCTGCCGCTGCTGCCTCTAGTGTGCCTTGAGTTCTGCTACCGGGCAATCCAATGTCTGCTGCTGCTGTCTCTGCTGTGCCACGGGTACTGTGCCCGGGAAATCCAATGCCTGCTGATACTGCTGCTTCTGATGTGCCACGGGTACTGTGCCCCTGCAATCCAATGTCTGCTACTGGGTGGCCACGTGATTTTCAGAAGTAGGATGCCAGCCTGCAGTGCCCGGCCAAGTAGGTGTGCCAGCCACCAAGCTCTGTCTGGGCCTTTGCCGCTGCTCCACCATTGTATACACAAGACACAGACAGCACCGGCAGCAAGAAGCAACAGGCCCTGGATGCCAGGCTGGCTAAGTTCACCCCCTCCTCCAGTAAGGCAGTGGACACTGCATCCTCTGGAGGAGGGGGTGAGCTTAGCCAGTCTCTCTGTGCCTGCCTCACTGCTTGCCCAGCTGCCACTGCAGTGGAACCACTCCTGGAGTGGTGGTAGATGCTTGGCTGGGGAAGGGGGAGGGAAAGCATTGGGAGGCCATGCTTGTCTATGGCCGCTCGGAGGGGTGGAGAATGGGAATCCTTCCTGTCCAGAGGGAGTAAGTTTTATATAAATTTACACATTTGCATAATTAGGTGGGGCCTAATTATGAAAATTAGGCACCGCAACAAGACTTTGCACATGACCTCACAAACCCTGTGGCCAAGAACAATTAATTCAGGAAATAATTGTATAGAATCATAGAATCAAAAAGTTGGAAGGGACTTTGAGCATCACCATGGCCCTCCCCTGCTTGGATGACTATGGCTACAGAATCCCTGACGGATGGCTGTCCAGACTTTTAAAAAAAGGGAAAAAAAGTTCCCAGCAAATGAGGGCCTACTACGTCCCTTGGCAACTCTTTCCATCGCCACACAACTCTTACTGTTAGGACGTTTTTCCTGATATTTAACTGAAATGTAATTTTCTGTAACTTGAGAGCATTTTTTCTAGTTCTGCCCTCTGTAACAATGAAGGATAATTCTTGCCATCTTCTTTGCAAGGAGGGTCAAAATGTATCCCAACTTTCCAGGCAGTTTTTTTGTATTTAATGTCTCATCTATTTTAGACAAACAAAGGGGGCTGGGGGAAGAGAGAATTCAGTTCCATTAGGATGGAGAGCTTGTGAGTTCTTTAAACTCCTCCTCCTCAGAATAAAGTGAACAAATCAGTATTATCCTTTATCACTAATAAGCTCTGGTTTCAATATTAATATAAGTAACAGTTAAACTAAACTCTTCTCACACTTTAGTATTAACAAAAGCAGTTATGCAGGATTTATTTTCAAATGGATTTCAGGAATGGGAAATGAAATGGATTAGCTCATCCTTGACATTACAAAACTCTTAAAAATTAATTGTAATGTCATGGCAGTAGAGCAGTGATGAGAATTAAGGGAAAAAACACAAAAGTAATTCAAAAGCCTTCCTTCAGATTTTTTCTTTTAAAAAGAGAGAACACATGAAAAAGAAACTGCAAGTACTAGCTTTTAATATTTTAGTTCTTTAAAATCTCTTCACTAAAACAAGTACAAGTCTGATTAAGGCTGCATAATGCATAAACTGTCAGGAAATGGTACATATAATGGAGAAAGTAAAAAGATGCAACATACACAAGGTAGAGAAAAATGAGTACTATCAAATAAAGAGATTTAAAATGGGTCGAACAATAGGGTTAAACAAATGGGTTGAACAATAGCAAACATTACCATAGAGTACATCCAGCTATAATAAACTCAGGGTCTCACCTGTACCAATGAAGAACACTGCACAGCTCCTAACAGCTTTTCCCTGCCACACAATTGAGCATTTGTTATCATGATTTCTCAAAGAGAGACTGCAGATGGAGGTCATACTGATGGTTGACATGTTCATTATAGCTCTCTGAAGCATTAAACAAAGAACAATACACACAACCCAAATACTTACTGCAATGAAACACTTTCTAAAATTCTTCTAAAAGAGGGAGTTCTTTGCTGCCCTTATTAAGGAAGTGCGAACAGAACCAGATTTGGATATCTGGTCGTTCAGTGGTTCGTATCAAAATTTTTGTTCTGATTCAGTATTGGGTTTGGTCGGGCTCGGTTCAGTCGTTAGTCTGGTGCAATCAGAAACTGAAAATGACATTTGGTTTTTTAAATAAAGGGAAAACACTGAAAAATATATTTCTGATTATAACATTTTTGTTTCTTATTCAATTTTGAGGAACTTTAGGGAGATTGTACCCCCAATGGAGAACACTATGTGTACCAAAAGCTGAAATGGTTAGATAAAGGAAACCAATTTAAAAAACAATTGAATATTGTGATTTTAGGAAAAGCTCCATACACATTTATGGCTACAACGACTTTATTTTGCANTCTCTGCTGTTCCATGGGTTCTGTGCCCTGGCAATCCAATGTCTGCTGCTGCTGCCAATGCTGCCTATGCTGTGCCATGGGTTCTGCTACCGGGCAATCCAATGTCTGTTGCTGCTGCCAATGCCACCTCTGCTGTGCCATGAGTTCTGCTACTGGGTAATCCAAAGTCTGCCACTGCTGCCAATGCAGCCTCTGCTGTGCTGCAGGTTCTGTGACTGGGCACTCAGATGTCCACTGCTGCTGCCGCTGCTGCCTCTAGTGTGCCTTGAGTTCTGCTACCGGGCAATCCAATGTCTGCTGCTGCTGTCTCTGCTGTGCCACGGGTACTGTGCCCGGGAAATCCAATGCCTGCTGATACTGCTGCTTCTGATGTGCCACGGGTACTGTGCCCCTGCAATCCAATGTCTGCTACTGGGTGGCCACGTGATTTTCAGAAGTAGGATGCCAGCCTGCAGTGCCCGGCCAAGTAGGTGTGCCAGCCACCAAGCTCTGTCTGGGCCTTTGCCGCTGCTCCACCATTGTATACACAAGACACAGACAGCACCGGCAGCAAGAAGCAACAGGCCCTGGATGCCAGGCTGGCTAAGTTCACCCCCTCCTCCAGTAAGGCAGTGGACACTGCATCCTCTGGAGGAGGGGGTGAGCTTAGCCAGTCTCTCTGTGCCTGCCTCACTGCTTGCCCAGCTGCCACTGCAGTGGAACCACTCCTGGAGTGGTGGTAGATGCTTGGCTGGGGAAGGGGGAGGGAAAGCATTGGGAGGCCATGCTTGTCTATGGCCGCTCGGAGGGGTGGAGAATGGGAATCCTTCCTGTCCAGAGGGAGTAAGTTTTATATAAATTTACACATTTGCATAATTAGGTGGGGCCTAATTATGAAAATTAGGCACCGCAACAAGACTTTGCACATGACCTCACAAACCCTGTGGCCAAGAACAATTAATTCAGGAAATAATTGTATAGAATCATAGAATCAAAAAGTTGGAAGGGACTTTGAGCATCACCATGGCCCTCCCCTGCTTGGATGACTATGGCTACAGAATCCCTGACGGATGGCTGTCCAGACTTTTAAAAAAAGGGAAAAAAAGTTCCCAGCAAATGAGGGCCTACTACGTCCCTTGGCAACTCTTTCCATCGCCACACAACTCTTACTGTTAGGACGTTTTTCCTGATATTTAACTGAAATGTAATTTTCTGTAACTTGAGAGCATTTTTTCTAGTTCTGCCCTCTGTAACAATGAAGGATAATTCTTGCCATCTTCTTTGCAAGGAGGGTCAAAATGTATCCCAACTTTCCAGGCAGTTTTTTTGTATTTAATGTCTCATCTATTTTAGACAAACAAAGGGGGCTGGGGGAAGAGAGAATTCAGTTCCATTAGGATGGAGAGCTTGTGAGTTCTTTAAACTCCTCCTCCTCAGAATAAAGTGAACAAATCAGTATTATCCTTTATCACTAATAAGCTCTGGTTTCAATATTAATATAAGTAACAGTTAAACTAAACTCTTCTCACACTTTAGTATTAACAAAAGCAGTTATGCAGGATTTATTTTCAAATGGATTTCAGGAATGGGAAATGAAATGGATTAGCTCATCCTTGACATTACAAAACTCTTAAAAATTAATTGTAATGTCATGGCAGTAGAGCAGTGATGAGAATTAAGGGAAAAAACACAAAAGTAATTCAAAAGCCTTCCTTCAGATTTTTTCTTTTAAAAAGAGAGAACACATGAAAAAGAAACTGCAAGTACTAGCTTTTAATATTTTAGTTCTTTAAAATCTCTTCACTAAAACAAGTACAAGTCTGATTAAGGCTGCATAATGCATAAACTGTCAGGAAATGGTACATATAATGGAGAAAGTAAAAAGATGCAACATACACAAGGTAGAGAAAAATGAGTACTATCAAATAAAGAGATTTAAAATGGGTCGAACAATAGGGTTAAACAAATGGGTTGAACAATAGCAAACATTACCATAGAGTACATCCAGCTATAATAAACTCAGGGTCTCACCTGTACCAATGAAGAACACTGCACAGCTCCTAACAGCTTTTCCCTGCCACACAATTGAGAATTTGTTATCATGATTTCTCAAAGAGAGACTGCAGATGGAGGTCATACTGATGGTTGACATGTTCATTATAGCTCTCTGAAGCATTAAACAAAGAACAATACACACAACCCAAATACTTACTGCAATGAAACACTTTCTAAAATTCTTCTAAAAGAGGGAGTTCTTTGCTGCCCTTATTAAGGAAGTGCGAACAGAACCAGATTTGGATATCTGGTCGTTCAGTGGTTCGTATCAAAATTTTTGTTCTGATTCAGTATTGGGTTTGGTCGGGCTCGGTTCAGTCGTTAGTCTGGTGCAATCAGAAACTGAAAATGACATTTGGTTTTTTAAATAAAGGGAAAACACTGAAAAATATATTTCTGATTATAACATTTTTGTTTCTTATTCAATTTTGAGGAACTTTAGGGAGATTGTACCCCCAATGGAGAGCACTATGTGTACCAAAAGCTGAAATGGTTAGATAAAGGAAACCAATTTAAAAAACAATTGAATATTGTGATTTTAGGAAAAGCTCCATACACATTTATGGCTACAACGACTTTATTTTGCATCCAATGTTCAAACTTGTGCATATTATGTCCCTCCATAAGCTTAATATTTATGCCAATTTTCCAAAAGATTGGATAAAGGGTACCAAGGATATAAGACATTAAACTTAAAATACATTTCCAGCTGTAACATTTTGATATTCCAGTCTGTTTACAGGATATTTGGCAAGAATGTATCAAATACCTTTCCTGCCATTTCAGCAAATGTACAGGAGGTTTTGATAAAGGGCCCCAATTATATAAGCAATTGATGTTGTCCCCATGAAGATAATTATTCAGATGAATATCAGCATTTTCAGTGCCAGTCAGAGGCAGGCACCCTGCATGGTGGGGGGAGAGAGACTGTAGGAGGAAGGATGTGGAGCAACCCCAAAGACTGACAGACACATTCAATGGCCAAACACATTACTGCAAGCTT
>QEPC01007673.1:303975-343466 GCA_003113815.1 Sphenodon punctatus | reverse complement strand
TTTCATGTACACTGGTTGGACTACAAAGATGTTATAGTCAGACATACATTTATATGTTAATTGCTTATACCACCAAGACCCTTTTTCCAATCCTTCTGAAATTTGGCAAAGATAGTAAATATTGGAAGGGATATAAGTTGAACAAGTTTCACCTACATTGGATGTGAGGCAAAGATGTTACAGCTAATAATGTATATGTAGAATATTGCAAAATACAATAATTCAACTGCTTCTAAAATCAGATGCCTTTATCCAATCATTTCAGAATTTGGTACACGTAATGCTTTCTATTGGAGGTATAGGCATCCCAAGTTTCAGTCACATAGGATAAAAAACAAAATGGTTACAGCCAATAATGCGTTTTCCCATGAAACCAATAGAAATTCAATTCCGAACTCACCGAACACATCCGAACTGAACGTTCAAATTCGAGTTTGGTTCACACATTCAGTTCAGTTGACCAAACTATTCAAGTTCAGTCTGAACTCTGAACTTCCGAACCGCATTCACCCATCCCTAGCCCTTATTGCATCCACCAAATCCCGTTCAGCGGAGCTGTTCCAGGTTGTATCAGGGCTCGTCAGTCCAGCCTCCCTCAACTTGGGGGTTGAGTCATCTTCCACCCACTGTGACCTTTTTTCAGATTATTTTGCAGAGAAAATAACTCGTATTCACCAAGACCTCGATACCGCACTTAATGAAGTGGAGGTTGTAGAAGCCCCAGCTTGTCCAATTTTGTGGGATCACTTTCAGTCACTGACACCAGCTGATGTGGTGGGGGTGCTTGGGGCTGTTCGAGCCACTTGTTGTGAATTAGATCCATGCCCGTCCTGGCTGGTTAAGAGCTGCTGGGGGACAATACGGCCGTTGCTGGATGGGGTGGTCAACACCTCCCTATGGGAGGGCAGAGTGCTGGGCTGTCTCAAGGAGGTGGTGGTGCGGCCTCTGCTCAAGAAGCCATCGCTTGACGCCGACTCCCCTGCCAGCTATCGGTCTGTCTCTAACTTTCCCTTTTTACGGAAGGTTTTTGAATGGGTAGTGGCTCAGCAGCTTCAGAAGCATCTTGACCGCGTTGGTTATCTTGATCCTTTGCAGTCTGTCTTCCATCCAGGTCATGGCACTGAGACAGCACTTGTGGCCTTGGTGGATGATCTCCGCCTTGAAAAGGATTGGGGTCGATCGACCCTATTAGATCTGTCGGCTGCATTTGATACCGTTGACCATGAGATGTTGGTGATGCGCCTGCGGGACAGTGCGGGGGTGGGTGGGATCATTCTTGAATGGTTCCACTCATTCCTAACCAGAATAACTCAGCGGGTGGTACTCGGTGATTGTTTTTCATCTTACCGAGACCTTTGGGTTGGGGTTCCGCAGGGTTCAGTTTTGTCCCCTGTCCAGTTCAACGTGTATATGCAGCCGCTTGGCGAGGTGATCAGAGAGTTTGGGGTGAGGTGTCATCAGTATACGGATGACACCCAACTGTATCTCTCATTTTTGACTGACCCAGGCCCGACTGTCTCAGTGCTTACCCGGTGTTTGGCAGTTGTGGGGAACTGGATGAGGGCTAACTGACTGCGACTGAATCCTAACAAGATGGAGGTGATGTTAGTGGGTAAGTCGGCGGAATTGACAACCCCGTCAATTGATGGAGTCTGCCCTCCACTGACTTCCCAGGTACGGAAGCTGGGGGTGCTCCTCGATGCACAGCTCTGCCTGGATCTCCAGGTAGAGGCTGTGGCGAGGAGTGCCTTCTGCCAGTTACATCTGGTGTGGCGACTTTGGCTGCTGGTTTTGGTTCCTGACCTGGCCACAATCATCCATGCTTTTATTACCTCTCAGTTAGACTACTGTAATGCGCTCTACGTGGGGCTACCTATGGTGATGGCTCGGAAGCTCCAGCTGGTGCAGAATGCAGCGGCCCAGCTCTTGGTGGGGCTGGGCCACCGGGAGCACATTACACCAGTGCTCCAATCTCTGCACTGGCTGCCAATAGTCTTCCAGGCCCAATTCAAAGTGTTGGTTTTAACCTATAAAGCCTTACACGGCCTGGGCCCTGCTTATTTGTGAGACCACCTCACTCCCCGGGTTCTAGATCGGCCCCTGTGGTCGTCTGGGGGTGCCATGTTGGAGGTACCCCAGGTTTCCCAGGGGCCATGCAGAATAGGGCATTCTCGGTGGCCGCCCCGCACCTTTGGAATTCCCTCCCAGTGGGGGCTCATCTGGCCCTGGACCTCTCGGCCTTCCATAGGAGCTATAAGACCTGGCTGTTCCATCAGGTATTTGGCGAGGGAGAGGGATAATGGTGGGTGGGGATGGGGGAGGGTGGACTGTGTTTTTTCCCTGTTTTATTATTGCTATGTTTTAAAGTGTTTTAAATTGTTTTATATTATAGATATATTTTTTATTGCTGGTAGCCGCTCAGGGCTGTCTGTGGCGGGAAAAGCGGGATATACATTTTGTAAATAAATAAATAAAATTCTCACTTTGGTAATCATTCCAAAGATAGTAGTATTGTAGTTTTTAATTGTGGGGGGCAGACAAATAGAATTGTAGGGTTCAAGGGACCTTGAGGGCTGTCCAGTCCAACCCTCAGTACTAAAACAGGATGCCCTATACCAAAAGCATTGCTGATAGATGTTCATCCAGCTAGTTGTTTTTTTTTAAACATCCAAGGAAGGAAATGCCATGCTCTCCCTAGAACCTATTTCATTGCCTAACCATTCTTATTGTTAGGAAGTTTCTCCTAATATCTAAACAAAATCCACCCTTCTACAATTTAAGCCCATTGCTTCTTGTTCTATCTTCTGTGGCAATTGAAAACAATTCACTATCTTTTTGTGGAAGCCTTTTAGATATTTGAAAATTGCTTTAATGTCCCTCTCCACCCATCCCCACCCACGGAGTCACCTCCATTTTTCCGGATGGGTCCGTGGATGGGTGATGGGTGGAGATGGGTGTGTGCCGGGAGTGCACACCCACCTCCACCCATCATCTGTGGTGTTTCCACGAGTGGACACCCATACCCCTCCCGCAGCTGTGCAATTCAAACTGACGCCACCCCACTGCAAACCCACTCTCACACCCAGTGAAGGGCAAGGGGGCGTCAGTGAAAAAACAGCCTTTGTTTTCTTTTCTCTACCCCAGGGCTACGGAATCTTTTCCCTCCTATGGCCACTTTGACAATTAGTACAAGGTTGCTGCATAGAAGTTGGGGACAGGGTTGCTTAACGAGTGCACTCAGGAAGAGGTGGGTCTAGATTATGGATCTGTCCTCTATCCTTGTGTACATTCCTTCATCTCTGCTCCCTTGCAGTGAACTCAGTCTTTCAATTCTTACAGTTGGGGAATGGATCCTGGTACCAGATCCAAGAACTGGAAAGGGGACACACAAAAACTAGTTGCAAGCTGCATTTGGCTCCCCGACCTGAAGTTCCCCACCCCTGCTCTACACTAGACAAAGAATTCCTTCAGCCATTCTTCATATGGCTTACATTTCAGCTCCTTTCCTTTCTCACCTTAGTTGCTCTCCTCTGAATTCTCTCCAGTTTGTCAGCATATATCTAGGAGTATTGTGCCCCAAACTGAATATAATATTGCAAGTGAGGTCTCACCAGGGCTGATTAAAGTGGCACCATTACTTCCTATATCTTTCTTATGAAGCACCTGCCATTTCAGCCCAAAATGACACTTTTTTATTGTTGCAAGTGTAAAATTCTTGAATCATGTAGAGTTTATCATTAGGGCTGCAGCAAATAGAACTCCAAGTACTCATGAGGATTTCCAAGGTTCTGAGTACCAGGACTGAGTCTTCAGTCATCACTCCCCCCCCCCCCGAGGACTCAGAAATAGAAACTCCTGCCCTCATAAATCCTTGGAAACACTCGGTGCCCGAGCAAAATGAGGCAAAAAGGGCAGGGTGGCTATTACCATGCCCCATAATTACATTCAAGCTCAGTGGTGGGTGGGTGGCTTGCACTTGAGTGCCCCACCAAAACATAGCATTATAAATCAATCAAGTTTTAACAAGTTTGGGCCCATGACCCCATGCATGCCACCAGCCAACGGGCAACTCCACCAAAAAACAGACATGCACCCCCCCTAAAAAAATATGCCTTCCTTGCTCTATGCCCCCCTATGCAAGGGAAGCCCCCTCCCCACACACCATAAATTAACCAGAAAGCATCCCCCCTGTGCCCCAGCTGGGCACATCTTGGCAAAGCTGAACCCACATCAAAAGGACAGTGGTTAAAAAAAACAACACTGCAAAAGTGAGATATTGGGTGATTTCAGACGTTACGCGGTTAAAGTCACCACAGTGAATCCCATCCTGGTGTGAATGGCTTCACTGAAGGCCGTGATGAGATGCGTGGCCCCAACAGACGTGACATGGGCGGCACCACCGCACAGGGCCAACCGGAGAGAACACGGGCTGGGGGAACCCAACAGACATTACGCGGTGGGGAGAACCACGATGGGAGCCCCACAAGGCACCGGGGTAACGTGGATGCAAACATGGCTGCTTGAGGGCAAACGAAGACACAGACAGTGGAGGGCCCCACCCAGGGAAGGGAAACATGAAGGAAGGGGGTGGAGGGAGCTGCAGCGTGAGCAGCACTTGCAAACAGTGGCCGCACAGAAGGCGTGCGCACTTCAAAACGAGAAGTGCACACACACAAATGAAGCAGCACACCCACACAACAAAGGGGATCAGAGCACGGGGGAAGAGGGAGGCACACACCAGGGGGGGACAGGGAACCCCCCGCCTGGTCAGACGCACGTGAGGCGAGGGTGGGGAGGGGCCGGAACGGCCAGTCCACCAGGAGGGGGAGGGTACAGGAGCCCAGCGGGCAAGAGGAAGGGAGACCCAGCAGGCAAAGAAGACAGGAGGCAGCACAAGGCACAGTGAAGCACAACAGCTGTTTATTGAGGACACAAGTGGCACCGGCCAGGCATAGAGACATACAGGGCGGGAGCGTGCGGAGTCAGGGCGCGGGAGAAGGGGCAGCAGAAAGGGGGGCACGGGGCCCATTCCAGGAGTGGGGGAACCTGCACAACGGCCTGCCATGGAGCCAGGGTCCGATGGAGAAGCACACCCAGTGCGCGAGGGGAGTCACCGGACGAAGGCACGGAAAGCCCCCCCACCTGCACGGGGGAGGAAGGGCATAGGGGCCCCCCAGACACACTCTCCAAGGCAGTCAGGGGTGTGGTTGAAGGCCAGGCCACAGTCTAGGGCCACCAAAGTGGGGGAGCAGCCCCATCCCCATGGAACAGGGGTCCCCAGGCCAGGTGCAGGAGTGCAGGGTGCAGGGGTGGTGGAGGCAGCTCACAGAGACTGAGGGCTGTCAGTGACACATCCACAGGAGGCCACACAGAGGGTTTCGGGGTGGCAGTCCCAGGTCCCAGGCGAGAGGGCAACAGGTAGGCAGGCGGAGGCGGGTCACAGGGGGTTCAGCTGTCCCAAGGAGGCAGAAGGCATTGGTGTGAGCACCCAGGCCACAGGCAGAAGAAAGGCCCTGAGGAGGCAGCCGGATGTCAGATGGGCCCGGTGTACCCTACACCCAGCTGCAGGGGCTCCCATCGGGTGGAGGGGGTGGTAACGACAGCAGGTGCACTTACTGGGGCCATTGCCACGGTCCCCAGCAGAAGCCTCAGCCGGCCATGTGGAAGCAGATCAGGTAGAAGGCCTCAAAGGGATCGATAGAGCTCATCCTGATTTGCACTTCAGAGCAGCTGCACACCTCCGACAGGGCCGCCAGCTCCGGCCCAGAGGTGGGGGAGGCAAGCCATAATCATCCGCAGGGGGCCAGGGCAGATGGGACAGCTCCAGAAGATGGTAGTAGGCAACCCTGCAGGAGCTTGGATACCCACAGGCACCCTGCACGCTGAAGTAGGACACGGCCAGGGCAGGACCACCCTCACACAGGCAGGTCACATATCCCGGGAAGGCACACACACACACAGAGCAAAGTCAGTCTCAGCAGTACTCCATGCTGCAAGGCCCCCCATCATGTCCAGTACTCACGTACCCCTCAGGGAAGGGGGTGAGCCCCAGCTCCTCACAGTGCATGCAGAAGTCGCCAGCGGTAGTGACATAGCCAAAGCACAGCATACCAAAGTTCAGGCACCAATAGGCATCCGGCCAGGTGGGCATGGAGTGCAGGTAGCACTGAACGATGGGCAAATGCCACAGGTTGCAAAGGGCCATGCTCTCGTGGGTGGTCCAGGCTTGCACAGAGCCCCTGGAGCCTCTGAGCAGGACCTCAGGCTGAGATGCAGCTGCCATGGTACAACTCTTGGAGGGTCTGAGCCACAGCGACTGTGGGGGAAGCATGGGATGCGTGGCTGGGGGGCTGGACAGGCAGACAGGGGCTGCCAAGGCTGATGGATAACAGCAGGACAGGAACAATGGGGCCGCTGTGGAGGGATGCAAAGGGTGTGGGCAGCGCACAGCTGCTGGCATGCAAGGCCAGACAGCCCCATGCATACACACCTGCAAGAGGAGATGGAAACAACAGCATGCACATGCACAGGGAGAAGCAGCGGCCTGGAGGTCAAGGCCCCAGGCCTGGGGAGCCGCACAGGGTACCCCCAATAAGGGACCACAGCCAGCACCGGAGGGAGCACAGTGGGGCACCAGGGCACCACCCCCATCACCACCACCACCAGCTGACACCACATGCAGGAGATGGAGCTCCTGGGCTGATAGCCCAATGGACAGGGTGTGCAGCCACCAGTGCTCACCCATAGGCCCATGGGAAAGGGGAAGTGGCACATAAGTGGCACAGGTGCATGTTCAGGGGCGGAAGAGAGCGCACGGTACCCCAGCTGTGACCCCGACCAACAGAGCGGCCACACTCACAGGGATGGATCGCATCCATCTGGGAGCTCGCATAGCCCTGCTACAGGTGGTTTCTGAGTGGTTCTGGAAGCACGTGGCACTGCTGAGGCTCATCACAGAGGAGCTGGATGGGATGCAGGCAGAGCAGTGGTACATGTCCAGGGTGGGGGCATGCACCTATCACACAGCTAGCAGGGCCAGATGGCTCCTAGCCATGGGGATGGCACTGCGGCTTGGACTGGCCTACAGCAGGCCACTGCTAGATCCAACAACCTACCAGCCGGCATCAGGGGTCTGCTTTACAGGAACGCGTGGGAGAGGGCTGCCAGGTACCTGGTGTTGCAGCTTGCCATGCCCATCCAGAGGCTCATGTGGGCCATGCCAAGGGCTCATCAGTGGTGGCAGAGGGTGCTGGCATGGTGGGATGATGTCACCTGGGTCAGACACTTCCGAGTGGACAGGCACATCCTCATGCTCCTGGAAGAGCGACTGCGGGAGTGGCTCAAGCTCCTGAGGACCGAAATGAGAGACCCCATTCCTGTGCCACAGCAGGTCGCCATCGCTGTGTGGGCCTTGGCTGCCGGTCTCCTGCCACTCCTTTGCCTAGCACTTTGGGGTGGGGCTCACAACTTTGGCGTACCTGGTGCAGGACTTCTGTGAGGCAGTGGAGGCGGTGCTCATGGAACGCGTTATCCAGCTGGTTGATCAGGACACTGTTATGGCAGGTTTCCGGGACCTGGGCTTTCCCAATTGCCTGGGGGCAATTGATGGCACCCATATAGCGATCCTGAGGCCACCAGACGACGATGTGACTGAGTACATAAACCGGTACGGGTACCACTCACTACAGATCCAGGGCCTGGTGGACCATCGGGGGCGCTTCACAGACATATTCACTGGGCACTCATGTCGCAGCCATGACGCACGCATCCTCACCATCTCCCCACTGTTTACCCGCATGTACAGGGGGGACTTCGCGGACATGCGAATTACTTGGATAGAGGAGGTGATGATGCCCCCATGCATCACTGGCGACCCGGCATATCCCCTGAAGCGATGGCTGATGAAGGCATTCCCAGTTCCCATCACCCCAGCTCAGCAGCGGTACAACACTCACCTCAGCACAGTTCGCACCATGGTTGAGAGGTCCTTTGGTGCCCTCAAGCAGCATTGGCGATGTCTAGCTGACCAACTGGAGTATACGGTGGAGACCTCCTCCCTTGTCATTGGAGCCTGCTGTGTCCTACACAACATATGCGAGTCCGGCGGGGCCGCTCTGGAGAACCCCCCCTCACGCCGCCTGCCCGTCCCGGTACCGTTGTATGCTGATGTACCCAACCCCCGTGAGTACCGCTATGCCAAGCGCATCAGGGCAGTGCTGGCTCATCACGTTGAGTGCCTGGCCAGTCCCTGAGGCCCCTGTCACCTGGACCCTCCCAACCGGACCTGCACCACAACCAGAGCCACACCGATGCTGCTGTAGCCCTTTACCTGCATAAAATAAAGCACTCGGACAGATTTAGGTGTGCCACTGACAATTTATTTTGCTCCCCCAGTCCCACCCAATACCCCGTTACACCCATGTGCCCTTGTGCCCATCCCCCCTCCCACCCCCTCAGTGGTGCTGGGTGCCCCCTCCTTTCCCCATCCCATCCCCTATGCTTCCCTGCCCCTCCCCCTTCCCCTGGTGCCCCTTGCCCTGCCCCTCCCCTAGGCAACAGGGATGACCGAGGCTACCGACCCCCCCTTGTCCAAGGTGGAGGAGGAGGTGCTGTCAGATGCCTGGGCTGGGAGACCTGCGCTACCCCCTGTCCAACGCCCCTGAGGGGCCCCTGCCCCTCTCCACGTGCCACCTGCTGCCGTATCAGGGCCTGGTGGACCGACTGCTGGCATCTCAGATGTGGGGGAATGGGTCCCCGGATCTATGGTCCCTGATGCTATTGGGGTGGCGGGGGTTGCGGCACTGGCAGGGCCTGTGATGCGGCCGGTGGGGGTGGAGGAGGCACGTGTCTGGGCACTGGCACAGCACCCAGTGGGGCTGCTGCCATGATGAAGGCACTCATGGCCCCTGCCTGCAGGAGGAGGGATGTGTCCTGCCCAAGTGAGCAGTCCAGTCTCCATCCGTGCTCCACAGCCCGGCAGTCCTATCGGTCTGAGTGGGCCTCGAGTGCCACCAGTTGTTTATTCCTGTCCTGCCTCAGCAGCTGCCGGTCCTTCCTCATCTCCGCCACCAGCACCTGGTCCCTCCCCTCCACCTGTTGCAGTGCCCTCATTGTCCCCTCCTCCATCCGGTTTACAGATGCCAGCATCTCCTCTGTCTGGGATATGCTGGTTGCCACTAGCTCCTGTGCAAGATTCTCCCTCCACCTGCACACCCGCGCTTGGTGCTCCAGCATCTTCTGGGCCGACGGAACTTGCGGTCCCCGGCCGCAGCCCTCCCGTGCTCGGTGTGGCTCTGTGGAGTGATTTGGGGTCAGTTCATAATGTGGGTTGCCGTTACCCAGCCCCCCTTCCATCTCTGTGCTCTGCGTGCTCCTTCCCCCCAGCATGGGCACCACCCCTCCTGTGCCGCTCCCTCTGCCCGTGACCCATCCCTGCCTTTGGGGCTGTGGGGGATGGACGGCACCCATCCCCTTCCACCGTCTTGGGCCCCCCCCATAGGGTTACATGTTTTAAACCCCCTAACAAAGAAGAACCATCTTTTTAATCCTAAAAAGAGCTTATTTTCCACACATGTTGGTGTATGCATTTGTGTGAAAGTTTAATACTGGATGTCTGCAAGAAACAATGTATGCTGGCTTCATGTGAATATAGGGGTGTGAAACAAAATTTGTATTGTTTAAAGTTTGTAGGCCTTTGAGTGAGAATATATGTATGGGTGTTTGAGGATTTCTTTGAGTGTGCTTCACATCACACATATAATAATAATTATTATTATTATTTCAGTTTACAAATGTCAATAGTCATGCTGTTTCTGCCCTAGTAAATACCGGGTCTACTTGTTCTGTGTTTAAAGTGTCAGACGCTCCCTTTCTTGCCCGGGGTGTGTGTACTATCAGGGGTTGATGGTGTCACAACTAGCCAGCCGCTCTCTGAAGTCACCACTGTAACCCTGGGCCCACTCACGGAGCGGCACTCTTTCCTCATTAGCCGTGACACCCCAGTTAACTTGTTGGGAAGGGATTTACTGTGCAAATTAAATGCTCAAATATTGTGTTCCCCTGATGGCATGTTTGTCAAGCTATTGTCTCCTGATTCTCCAACTTTACTGATGGCCCTTGCCACGGAGGAGGCAGGACAGCCTCTCCTGCCTGATCAACAGGGGGTGTTGTCTGCTTTGCCTCCCAAGTTGTGGGCAAACTCACCAAATGACGTGGGTCTGCTGCAAGGTGTTGCTCCGCTTCAAATATCAGTAAAGACCAGTAAACCCTTTCCCTCTATTTCTCAGTACCCATTGTCTTTAAAAACTACAAAGGACATTAGCCAGGTAATTTCAAATTTCTTCCAACTCCTGGGAAAGGAAAACCTGATTGCATACTTGACTCTCAACCTCATGACTGTATTAACACTGTAAATTATTTGTTTACACCAAAGGTGGGTCTCACCTCCAACATCCTAACTTGGAACTTTTTGTAGATGGAAGCTGTTTTTGCAGGAAGGGAGTTTTACATGTGGGCTATGCTGTTTGTACTCCTGCCAATGTTTTAAAAACCTTTCACCCTGTTTTGTCATGAGTCTGAGGGCTTTGCCCTTGGGGTCCTCACTCAACCTTTTGGCCACCAGAACCGCCCAGTTGCCTATTTTTCCACCCGCCTTGACCCTGTTGCTAGGGGTTTTCCCCCATGTGTCAAGGCTGTTGCTGCAGCAGCTGAGCTGGTGGAAAAATCCTCTCCTCTGGTTCTCGGTCACTCCCTTACTGTGGCTGTTCCTCATGCTGTGTATTCCCTACTTACTCACCGCCAATCTCAACTTCTATCTCCCTCCCGTCTGACCCGCTTTGAATTGTCTTTGCTGGCTCCTGAAAATGTTACTCTTCACCGTGTTTCTGCTTTGAATCCTGCTTCTCTTCTGCCTGTCTCTGACTCTGATGACATGACTCTCTCCCATGACTGTGTCTCTCTTGTTTCTCATTCTACCTCCCCTCGCCCTGACTTAACAGATGTGCCACTTGCTCATCCTGACTGTCATTTGTTTGTTGATGGTAGCTGCTACCGTGACCACAAAGGGTTACATGTTGGGTATGCGGTCTGCACGCCCTACGCTGTCTTGGAGCAAGGCTCCCTCCCCTCCCTTCGCTCAGCTCAGCCAGCTGAGCTAATCGCACTCACTCGCGCCTGTTTTCTGTCTGCCAATCAGCATGTCAATATTTACACTGACTCTCGCTATGCTTTTGGTGTCTGTCACTCCTTTGGCACTATTTGGAGAGAAAGGGGGTTCCTTACTTCCTCGGGTGCCCCTATTTCTCACGGTCCTTTGATCTCCGATCTCCTGTCTGCCCTTCTCCTTCCCTCTCGTGTGGCTATTATACATGTCAGGGCACACTCTACCTCTCGCTCTTTTGACGCCATTGGCAACAGATTTGCTGATCAAACTGCGAAACGAGCAGCAAAATCTGGCCCTTCTCTCTGCCTCGTTGCCGCAGTTTCCCTTTCAGATACTTCTCCGGCTGATGTCCCCTCCCTTGAAGACCTCGCTGCCCAGCAAGCTGCTGCCCATCCCTCAGAACAACGCATCTGGACGCGAGTTGGCTGTTCCCCTGACTCTGATGGCATCATGCGCCACCCTGATGGACGTCCAGTAGCACCGCGTGCCTTGGTGCAGCATTTGGCTCGAGTGTCTCACATAATGGCACACTCTAGCAAAGGGGGGATAGCTGCAATGATTTATGCCTCTTGGTTTGCCCCTTTTGTCACTACTGAAGCCCGTCATGTCACCCAATCCTGTGCCACCTGTCAACTGTTCAACCCGGCTCGCACCCAGCCTTGTCACCCTTCCTCTCACCCATGGAGTGACGGGTCCTTCCAGAACCTCCAGATAGACTTTGCTGATTTACCCTCGTCCCAAGGATTCAAACACATGCTGGTTGTTGTCTGCACTTTTTCCTCATGGACTTAAGCTTACCCCTGCCATAAGCAGATGCAGAGGCAGTGGCCAAACATCTTTTTCAAGACTTTATTCCCCGCTTTGGTATAACCCTTTCCATTGACTGTGACCAAGGCTCCCATTTTACTGCAAAATTGATCAAGATACTATGCAAAAGCTTGCAAGTCAGGTTGCACTTCCACACCATACCATACACAAAGCAGTAAACAGGTAAAAAAAAAAAACTCAGATCTTAAGACTCGACTGGCCAAGCTGACTCATGAGACTGGACTGAGATGGCCAGAGGCACTTCCTCTGGTACTGATGGCCACCAGAGCCAATCCAAACTGGAAACATGGCATGAGCCCCTATGAACTTGTCTTTGGACGGGCCATGCAAGTGGGCATTGAACTACGCCCCCTCAGGTACGTGATCTGTCTGATTTAAATGACCATTTAACCCAAAATGTGATTTCTCCTTCCAAAAACTTAAAGACTGCCCATAACTGGATGTCATCAAGTTCTCCTGACAACCCCGACGGCTGTAAAAGTTAAAAGAAAAAGTGCCTGGATCCACCCTTCACATTGCAAAAAGACCTCTGAGACTATAGAAAGAGGGCCATAGGAACAGGGTGCAAGTGCTGGTAACCTCTCCCCTGTGCAAGAACCGGCTGTGCCACCCCATGAGAAGAAGCACCACAACAATTATATTTCCACAAGGAGCAAAAAACTAGCAGCCAACCTCGTGGCCTGAAGAGTATGCTCCTCTGAACAATCAGTATTACCACCATTTGTGCCTTTTCACTTTGGTGTTTTCACCATACTCAGCACAGCCTATATAAAAAGAACTCTCCTCCAAGAAAACGATCTTTACATTTGGCTAACATGTTTTTGCTAGTAATTGAGCAGCTTCGCATTGATTTAAATGTATCTGATTGTTGGATTTGTGCTTACATCCCCTCACACTCCTTAAAAAGTATTTCTTTATACACACCTGTACTTAGAAGTAGTAAACCTAACAGCTCATACTTTTCAAAATATGGCTACTGAGTTGGGCAGNCTGACAACCCCGACGGCTGTAAAAGTTAAAAGAAAAAGTGCCTGGATCCACCCTTCACATTGCAAAAAGACCTCTGAGACTATAGAAAGAGGGCCATAGGAACAGGGTGCAAGTGCTGGTAACCTCTCCCCTGTGCAAGAACCGGCTGTGCCACCCCATGAGAAGAAGCACCACAACAATTATATTTCCACAAGGAGCAAAAAACTAGCAGCCAACCTCGTGGCCTGAAGAGTATGCTCCTCTGAACAATCAGTATTACCACCATTTATGACTTTTCACTTTGATGTTTTCACCATACTCAGCACAGCCTATATAAAAAGAACTCTCCTCCAAGAAAACGATCTTTACATTTGGCTAACATGTTTTTGCTAGTAATTGAGCAGCTTCGCATTGATTTAAATGTATCTGATTGTTGGATTTGTGCTTACATCCCCTCACACTCCTTAAAAAGTATTTCTTTATACACACCTGTACTTAGAAGTAGTAAACCTAACAGCTCATACTTTTCAAAATATGGCTACTGAGTTGGGCAGCATCAGGCAAATGGTTTTGCAGAATAGACTGGCCCTAGATTTTACTCTGGCCAGTAAAGGTGGGGTGTGTGCTTTAATAAAAAGTGAATGTTGCACCTACATACCAGACAACACTTATACAATTTTTCAAAACACACAGCAACTCAAATCAGCAGTGGCAAAGCTACATGAATCACAAGATTGGGGTTTGTGGTCCTGGCTCAATGATCTGTTTCCAGATATCCCAGGCTGGATCAAGCACATGTTGTTTTTATTATTTGCTGTCATTTTAGCCCTAGGCCTTTTCTTTTTACTGTGTAAACGGCTCCTTTGGTGTGTTAAGAGTTTAGCTTCCTCCAACTCAAAATCTAGGCCTGCTCCCTTGTTTGCTGCTGTAACTCTGCCTGCTGCTCCCCTGTACAAGGAATTTCCCCAATTAGCCCCAGCCATACCAAGACCCCACATTCCGCTGAGGGTCCGTAGACAGAAGCGCTGGTTCATTTGGTGATACTTTTCTCTAAAGTATCAGAAGGGGGGAATTGATGAAGAAAAACCTATATTTCTGTCTGCCCCATGGTACCCTCTGCCATCTTAGAGATATTAACAGCCTATAACCTGTAGTTACCCCACCATGTTAGGAATGCTTGCTTCGCCCTTTAAATTAGACAGGCTCTGTTTCTCTTCACATAGATAAACCTCGCCTTTTGAAGATTACCCTTTGCATGTAGGGAGGATTCCTTTTGCTCAACAGTGCAGCTGGCTTCAGAGAACCTCCCTATTCCTCCTTCACTCCACTGTTATCTCACCACCAACCTGAACTTAGAAGTGAACTGTCTTTTTCGCAAAACAATTACTTTGAAAGTTGTGTAATCCTTTTTCTCTGTGCAGGAGCGACAAGCCATGTAAGGGCTTTCTGCCCAAGGATTTCTGTATAAAAAAATGTATTGCCCTTTATAGGGTGCTCTCTGAAATCCAAGGATTTCTGAGGCTCGTAGCGCTGCGTCTCTCCTGAATAAAGAATTCTGCTGTTTATATCTGCTGGCAGCCTCCTCGTCTTAATATCTTACCCACAAAAATGCACAACACCTTACCTGCTTCCTCGGTGTCCGTTCCCTCCAAGGCTGGGAGGTCGCTGGGGCTGGTGTCTACCTGGTCTATGGGTCAGCACTCCATGAGGGTCAGGGTGATGGTGGTCTCCTCCTCCCCCTCCACTTCCTCGGAGTCTGCTGGAGCGTCTCTGCCCTCACCAGAGGTAGGGCTGGGGATGTGTCAGCCGTGTGTGCCCGAGATCCCTGGCATCTCCTCCGTGGTGTCAGTGCCCTGTGCCGGGGCTTGCTCGGGGATCTCTGGCTGCAAGGGGGGGCTCCTCCTCTGCGGTCCGCTCCTCCTGGGTGCCCCCCCGACCGGGTGCCGGGCCACTATGGAGCCCTTGCGATGCAGCACCCGGTTCAGCATATCCATGTAGGGGGAGGCATGTGTCGCCTGCCCAGAGCGCCGGTTGTTGTCCACGATGTCCTTGAACCCCATTTTCAGTTCTTTTATTTTTGTCTGGCACTGTGTGGACATTCTGTCATATCCGGCCTCCCTCATCTCCGTGGCTATCTGGACAAACACCTGTTCATTCCTGGCATTGACTGCCAGCTTGTCCTGCATCTTGGGTGTCACCCACATGGCAATGAGGTCATGGGTCTCCTGGAGCCCCCATTGACCCCTCCCTTTGGTACCTCCACCTGGGTGCCGGCCCCTCCACTGTCTGTTCCTCCTCCATGGCTGCCGCTGCCTGGCCATGGCTCCCTCCAGCCTTGACTTCCTCCGGGGCGCGTGAACTCTTGCTGGTCTGTTTGGGGGGATGATGGGGGCTGCTGATTAGGCTCCTGGAAGCTGTGGTCCCTCCCTCCCTCACGTGCCCCTCCTCTCCCCAGCTCTGACCCTTCCACTCCCAGATGCACCCTGTACCTTCTTCTGAGGTGGCCCTATGTGCTTCTGGGTGTTCCTCACTCGGCCGGGTTCCCCCTCCTTCTGCTGTTGCTGCTGCTGCTGCTGCACCTCTGCCTCACCCTTGCACTCCATCCTCCACTCTGTTTTCTCCACCATCCTCTCCATCAACTGCTCCACCACATTCCCCTACTGCTGCCTGCCCTTTAAATATCCCTCCATGTGCCGCTTGTTGTTGGTTGCCTAGCAGCAACGCTGCATGCCGTCATCATGGCCTGTGGTCATTTCCTTCCATCACGGCCATGGTTTTCCCTTCAGATGTTACTTTTCATTCACCCCTGCCATGGTGAGCATTCACCACACTTCTCGACCTCCTCCCGCCCCGACCTCACGAAGCATGGTTAGGTTCACCCCGGCCCGTGTTTGACTGTGGTGAACATCTGGATGCGGGCCACCAGACATGCAAGGCTCTTTTACCACTGCCCACATTTGACTGAGGTTGACTGTGGTGAATGCCAAAAATGTAACGTCTGAAATCACCCAATTACAAGCCAAACCCAAAAAGTGCAACTGCAAACTCCACATGGCAAAAGCCAAAGCCAAAGCACCCACAGCACAGCCCTCTATGGTGCCAAGCAGAGCAAGTAGCACCCACTTTAAAATATATATTGTTTAAAAAGCATGGAGTCTAGTAACCCCCTAGNCTTTAAAATATATATTGTTTAAAAAGCATGGAGTCTAGTAACCCCCTAGCTTTGTCCCTATGGACAGCCCAGACCAAGCACCCGTTCCCTGCCAAAATACTCACAGATACAGCAGTGTAGCACACAGCCAAATTCACTAAAGAGAACGGAAAATGCCCAAACAGCCACTTCTATTTTGCCCCTGCCAGTCAATTTAAAACTGCTCTGTGTTTGTCCATCACTCACCTGTCCCCTCCCATTACCCCCCCACCCCCCGCCTACCAAATATGGCACTAAGTTTCATTTCCCAGCTCAGAGATGCTATGGTCAGGTCTGGTCACTCCAGTCAAGTCCAAATCCATCACTCAATAGAGGGTTTTGAACTTTCTAAGTATCGACCTTGGTGCTCTGAACTTGGAAATTCAGAACTGATTATGAAGATGCTTGGTGAATTCCAAAAAAAACCCCTGAGTACTGAGTTTCAGCCCTATTTATGATGTACTGTTGTGACAGCGAAAGTAAAACCCCTGCCCTCAGTTTACCTTGATTGAACTCTATATATTATTAACAATATGAATGTGTGAGTGAATGGAATAGCAAAAAGGATCATCCTGTGTTTGTGCTGCACCACTCTTCTGTTTATTTTTCTTTTCTCACATATCCCCTTTCTCTCCTTCTCTTGCCTCACTCTAAAAATCCTGAGTGATGGTACTTGGCAGCCAGAAGGAACAAGGCTAAATGTTCTGGCTGTCAGGTGATTACCTGGGAGTAACCAATCAGAAAAAGGACGAGCTAAAAGATACCCTTCTTGAGTTCAACAGCTGGTATAGGTCCCATCTCTGGATTCTGTAAATTGTTTTACCTTGATGGAGAAATTAGGGATGTGCAAACACGGTTCGGGCATTCGGTGTTTGGCCTGAACTCGGCCTGTTCGGATGGTTGAACTGAACACTGAAGCAGCCAAACAGTTCGGCTGCGTTCGGATGGGTTCAGTGTCATTTGGGTGAGAAAAACGTGACTGGACTGGCCGGGGGGAGGGGGGGAAACTGAGGAGCAGACTTCCTGGTGCTTGGACTAGCAGTCAGTCTGCCCAATCACCATCCCTCTTTTCCTCAGACCACTGGCTTTGGAGTCTGTGACTGGCATGGAGCTAGGCTGCACGGAGCCAATGGGGCTTGTGGTAAGGTGGGTGCAGCAAGTAACAAAAGTCATTGCCCTCCCCCCTTCCAATTCCTTCTGAGCTAGCCACTGATCCTGTCAGCAGGCATTTTCCTCTCCCAGCAGTTTGCGTTCCTAATCCATTGCCATCCTCCTCCTATTTCACCCATTACCACACATTTATCTCCATAGTTTCATTTATTTAGATTAGATTAGATAGATTTAGGTGTTATTTTTATTTTTTACCCCTCCCTGTGTTCTTTCTCCTTCCCCTCCATTGAATCCTTCCCTCCTCCCTGTATATATCCCATCACTGATTCCCTTCCCCTGGTTTTGGATTTATTTAGAGTAGGATTAGATTTATTTAGGTTTCATTTCAGTTTTGTACCCATTCCTGTGTTGTTTGTTGTGAGCTGTCTGTGCCCTCCCCATCCCTGTAGATAGATAGATAGATAGATAGATAGATAGATAGAGGAGTTAGTTTAGTTATAGAGATAGAGATAGTGTGTAGTGATTCAGTTTTAATATTTTATAGTGTGTTTGTAGGGCTAGGCCTTTGTAGATATAATATTCCATAAAGTTCCAAAAGGTGGACAATGGGGCATGTAGCAGAGGTGGTAGGGGCCATGCCAGCGGAGTGGCAGCAGGCATCAGCACCCCTCACCACGCCCCAAACTCCACAGGCATGATTTTGGCAATCAGGCTTCCGAGGCTCCCAGCAGTAACACTAGGGAGCCTCCTGCCAGCATCCTCCACTGTTATGCAGGGCACTGGAAGGCCTGCAGTCCAGGAGACTGCAGCTGTCTCTGCTGTGGCTGCAGAAGTAGGTGCAGGTGCTTCAGGGGCAGGGTCCGAAGTTCACCATGGGCCACCATTGTCCCCCATTATTGAGGCAATGCCCAGCAGTCCAGAGCTGGTGTATCCCACCCCGGCTGCTAGAGACAGGGCCAGATCCCCGGGCAATGGCAGCAAGGAGAGGAGCAGCAGTAGCAGCAGCAGCTATAGGGAGCACAGGGAGAGTGGCAGCAGCATGGTGGGCAGTCGATCTGTCTCAGGGTCCCAGTACTCCCCTTCACGGGACAACACTCTGATTGGGGACAGCGAGGCAGACACTAGTCATGCCAAAGAGATGTCTGGAGCTGAGGCGATGGCTGTCCCTCCGAGAGCTGTGTCGCCACCATGTTCTGCCCCTTCCAGCAGTGCTGGCAGCGGTGCCTCACCCGATGCAGGTCAGAAGGCAGGAGTGGGGGGGAAATCCTCCATCTGTGCACATTTTCAGTTGGGGCAGGCGGACGATCCCAGGGAGGTGCAGTGCACTTTGTGCCAGAAGGTGGTGAAGCATGGGCAGGTGCTCATCAACCTTGGCAAAACTGCCATGGCGAGTCACCTGAGGGGATGCCACAACGCTGTGCTGCTAAGTGGGCAGGCAGTGGCAGTGGATGCTAATGGGTTCCCGACTGCAGCGGCCAGTCGTCGGCCTCCATCAGCGGACAAACGTCCTGCTCAAACACTAACAGCTGCCTTATCAGCAGGAGCAGTACTGCTGCTAGGGGGGTGAAGCAGCAGCAGCATCAGTCCACCATGATGAAACTCAGGTGGGGGCAGCTGCCAAGTCCCTCGGCGGCTGCAGGACGTGGAAGGTGGCGTGGCTTTCAAGTGAAAGCCATGCGCATATTGGGGAAAATGATCACCCTGGATGGGCACCCCTTCTCAGTGGTCGGGTAGATGGGGATCAGGCACCTGATTGGCTTCCTGGCCCCCCAGTTTAAGCTGCCCTCATGCACTACCCTGAGACGGCAGATGGTGCCAGCCTTGTACTGGAGCAGGTGAGGGAGCAGCTGGCAGGGGCTTGGGGTGCCACTGTCCACTTCACCACATACCTGTGGTCGAGCAGGAACACTCAGCATGCCTACTTGGTGGTGACGGTACACTGGTGGCAGGACCTTGCAGCAGCATTTGGCAACGGCAGGAGGGGTCCCGAAACAGGGTATAGGTGGGTCCTGCTTCAAGCGGAAGTCATGGACGGCCCCCACACATCTCGGAACATCGAGGCATCTCTGACCACCATGGTGAGGGAGTGGGTCACGTCTGGTGTGCCCTTCAGTAAGGGGTGCGTGGTGACCGATAACATGGCCAACATATTGAGGGCAGTCTGTGAGGAGGGCTTCATCAACATCCCTTGCACCGCACATACCCTTCACCTGGTGGTCAGGTATGCTCTGGTCTTGGGAGTCAAGGAGATCGGGACAGGAACCCTTAGCTGCCTGATCAAGCAGGGGAGAAAGCTGGCCAGGTTCTTTAACCCAGAGTAGGTAGAATGAAGGACAGCTACCTACTCCAGGCAAATCAGGCTGAGCAAGACTCCCCACTCCACCAGCTGGTGAAAGATGTGTCCACCAGGTGGAATTCCACGTTACTGATGCTCGAGCAGCTTCTTGAGCAGAAAGCCGCCTTGCATCAGGTTCAACTGGTGAAGGACAGTGGGGCACCTCTGGGGTACAATGGGGTGGAATGGGAGATCCTGGTGAACACTGTCTTTGTTTTGAGACTGTTCCTGGACATGACAGAGACCATCAGCTCGTCCACGGTCACCATCAGCTAGGTTACCCCTCTGGTCCAGAGTCTCCTCAGGAGGCTGGAGGAAATTCTCCAGGGGCAGGATTGTGGCCCTCAGGGCAGGAAACTGGCAGATGAGGTGGTTGCCCTGGTGCGGCAGCTGAAGGCAGGACTGAAGGCGCGATTTGATGAGCTCCTGCAGCAGGCAGAATACATTGTGGCAACCATGCTGGACCCCAGGGTCAAGGACAGCATGGCACGCCAGACAGCACTCTATGGGCACTGGAAGGGTGAGCTGGTGGAGAGCGTCCGGCAGGCAGAGAGGGTTCTGGAGAATGTGTGGCAGCAGCAGCAGAAGCAGGACGCCCCTGGGGATGGTGGGAGTGGGACCAACCAACCCTTTCTTCCGGCGGGGTCTATCCCTGCCCTCAGCCCTAGCGGTAGCAGCACCAGTAGCAGGCTGAGCAGTAACAGCACCCCTATTGCCAGCAGCAGCAGCTCCTATGTGCAGGCCACTTTGAGGAGCATGGCCTCTTGCACAGCAGGGCAAGCAGCGTGGCTGAGGGCAGTGGTGGAGGTGGTGCCCAGGCAAAATTACCTGAGCGAGTACGATGGCACCTCAGCAGCAGTGGAGACTAGGGATGTGCAAGCGCGGTTCAGAAGTTTGGAATTCAGACCAAACTCGAATAGTTCAGTCAACCGAACCGAACTTTCGAACTGAACTTGAATTCGACCGAACTGTTTGGTCGAATCCAAATCAGTTTGGAAGGCCAAAAACCCCAGTTTTGAATGTATGAACTCGGTTTGGAAGTTCGGAATTTGACCAAACTCAAATAGTTTGGTTGACCAAACCAAATTTTCGAATCCAACTTGATTTTCAAACCGAACCAAACCAAATTTTCAAACTCGGTTCTGTTTGCACATCCCTATGGAGACCTACCTGGAGAAGGAGCCGTGCATAGAACCCAGCAATGATCCCTTGGCCTACTGGGCCAGTAAGACCAACGCATGGCCAGCCCTGTACAAAGTGACTAAGGGTCTCTTGTTCTGCCCACTGAGTGTCCCAAGCAAGCGGGTGTTCTCCATGGCAGGGGACATTTGCTCGCTGCACCGCCTGAGAATGGCGGCCAAGTTGATGGAGCAGTTACTTTTTATAAAGGTCAACGTTCCGCTGCTGGGATTCCGTGAGCTGCAGTCAAAACCAAAAGGGGTGAAAAAACTCTCTCTCACTATCCCACAGATAGTGCAACACTGAAGAAAAAAAGAAAAAGAGCCCAAAAGCCGTTCCCTGATTGTTGTGTGAATGGCCACAAATTGCAATGTAAAATATATACCAAAATCTTTAATATAGCTGAAAACTACATGTACCAATTGTGTATGTTTGTACAATGCACAATTACACATTCAGTATAAAACAATTGCAATATTCCTTCTATTATACATCAATGTAAAATTATTGTCCTAAGAGTCATCATGATTGACAAAAAGATTACCAATTGCGAGTGTGTCCAAACAGGACCACTCTATTGCTAAAAATCAAATAATTGTAATAAAAAACTGAATGGTTAACATAAAAGTTTAACATAGTCCCATCCCCGAGCTACCCCTAGACACAGATTGATGGTGCAGTGGCACACGCTGGCCCATCCCATGCCAGGGGCAGTCTTGGGATGGGGTTCCTCCTCAATCTGGGCTGCTACTACTGTGCTGAGGTGCTTCCCTCCCTCCCAATGCCCGGCGCCCACCCTCTCTCTCTCTCTCTCTCTCTCTCTCTCTCTCTCTCTCTCTCTCCGGCCTCGGCCAGCCTATCTGACTGACCTCATGATGCAGGGTGGCATTGGGAAACTGTAAGCCTGCCAGTCGGCCTCTGGCTAGATGATCTCAGCCCGCCTATGTGACTGGCTCTCTCTTGTGTGCACTGCAAGTCTTTGGCAGCCTATCTGAGTGCCCTGCCAATGTCCCAGTCTGATTTCCGTTGTGCATATCAAGCCACGCTTCCTGTCTGCCCACCCAGGTTGCCAAGCACGAACTCTGCCTCAGTCTGCCTGCCTTCTGCTCATGCCACACTGCCTGTCTGCCCACCTAGGTTGCCAAACTTGAACCCTGCCTCAGTCTGCCTTATGATGCTCATGCCACGCTGCCTGTCTACCCACCCAGGTTGCCAAGCTCAAAGCCTGTCTCAGTCTGCCTGCCTTCTTCTCATGCCACGATGCCTGTCTGCCCATCCTGTGGGCAAAGCTCAAACCCTGCACCAACCTGCCTGCCTCTCATGCCAAGGTGCCTGTCTGCCTGCCCTGGCAACCCTGGGTGATGTGCCCCACTGGCTTGGTAATCCTGCTGCTGCTTTCTGCTGTTCCATGGGTGCTCTGCCCTGGCAAACCATATGTGCCCACGCAATCCTGCTGCTGCCATCTGCTGCTCTTCCCTTGCAAATCCTACCATCCTGGCTCCATAGGTGCTGCACACAGGCAAATCCTGCTGCTGCCATCTCTGATGTGCCATGGGTACTGTGCCCTGGCAATCAAATGTCTGCTGCTGCTACTGCCACCTCTGCTTTGCCATGGGTTCTGAGACCAGGCAATCAAATGTCTGCTGCTGCCAATTTTGCCTCTGCTGTGCCATGGGTTCTGCTACTGGGCAATCCAATGTCTGCAGCTGTTGCCAATTCCACCTCTGCTGTGCCATGGGTTTTGAGACCGGGCAATCCAATGTCTGCTACTGGGTGTCCATGTGATTCACCACTGGGCAAGGCTTGACCACTTTGCAGTAGAGCTTATTGAGTTCGGTTGAGTACAGCCCAAGCCTGTAACGCCTGGCCAAGTGGGGGTGCCAGCCACCAAGCTCTGTCTGTGCCTCTGCCACTGCTCCACGCATGCCAGCCAGCCTTCAATGCCCGACCAAGCAGGTGTTCCAGCTACCAAGTCCTTGCTAGGTCTCTGCTGCTGCTCCACCAATGCCAGCCAGCCTGCAATGCTCGGCCGAGCAGGGGTGCCAGCTGCAGTTACTGTGCCCTCGCAATCCAATGTCTACTGCTGCTGTTGGTACTGCATGTCAGCCATTTGCTCCTCAATCTCGTATACTGCCATAGCTGATGAGTGCGCCGGTGGGCAGGGGCTGGGTGGCCACATGATTCACCACTGGGCAAGGCTTGACCAATTGGCAGAATAGTTTGTTGAGATCCTGAGAGTAGGATGCAAGCCTTCAACACCCAGCCAAGTAGGGGTGCCAGCCACTGATCCCTGGCTGGGTCTCTGCTGCTGCTCCACCAATGCCAGTCAGCCTGCAATGCCCAGACAAGCAGGGGTGCCAGCCACTACAGCCCCAGGATCCACCATCAGGATTCTGGGGCCATCCTTCCGCTTACGGGGAGATTTCATTCCACCTGTCTGCAAGTGTCCCACATCCTGGCCAGCCAGCCTGCAATGCCTGGCTGAGCAGGGGTGCCAGCCACTGAGCCCTGGCTGGGCCTCTGCTGCTGCTCCACCAATGCCAGTCAGTCTGCAACACCTGGCCAAGCAGAGGTGCCAGCCACTCCAGCCCCAGGACCCAAAAACTGGGTTCTGGGCCCTACGTTACAGGTGTCAAGGAAAATTTTATACTTACACACTGTTGGTAAAATCTGTTAGAAGTTCTTTATTGATTTTAAAGCGGAGAGAGAGAGAGCAGAACTGAATCCATGCAAGGATACAGACTGGTTTGCCTGTTTTCAGATTACATAGGTATTTTATAGGTTATAATTCAAGCAAAGAGATACAGACATGTCACTCAAAGCAATGTCATACGAAGGTAAAAGGTTACAACAATTGTTTACCTACTAAGCAACTTATTTTAAAAACAATATAAGCTAGACTGTTTATAAAGTAAGGTGCCCAAACAAATCCAATTAACTAGAACATCTGCAAGGCCATTGTTTGCTATCTTCTGTAAGGGAGAACAGAGCGGCCTTCCTCTTTTCAATGTTTATCATGCATGGAGCTGTTTCCCAGGCCTTGCTGTGTGACACAGAACCCAAACTAAGCTCATTATTATTTTTATCTAACAGGCTGAAGCTCACTTCTGCTAAGAATGGTTATTACCCAGCATTTATCTGTTTTCCATTTTGTGGTACCTCCCTTCAGCTATGTATAGCTTAATTCCATAGGGTCCCTTATAAAAATTTGCCCACACAGACACGGGGGGGCTGTCCATCCATGCCATCTTGAAGCTGCCACTCCTGTCCCAAGACCCACCATCAGGGTTCTGGGGCTGTCATTCCACCCACAGGGAACTGTCATCCTACCGTATCAAGAAGCAGCCAGCCACTCCAGCCCCAGGACCCACCATCAGGGTTCTGGGGTCTATGTTCCAGGAAGGGAGGGATGTCCATCCATGTCATCCAGAAGATGTCACTCCAGTCCTGGGACCCACCATCAGGGTTCTGGGGCCATCATTGGATTTGGACACACTCGCCAGCTACCGACCTGTCTCTAACCTTCCCTTTTTAGGGAAGATTATTGAGCTGGAAGTGACAATCCAGCTCCAGCTGTATCTATATAGCATTGGTTTCCTGGTCCCTTTTCAATCTGGGTTCTGTCCCAGCTATGGCACCGAGACAGCATTGGTGGCCTTGGTCGACGATCTCCACCGGGAGATGGATGCAAGATGTTCTATATTTCTTATTCTGCTAGATATCTTGGGCACTTTTGACACTGTGGACCATGGCCTGCTGTCTAGATGGCTGCGTGACCTGAGGGGACTTGACGGGACTGTTCTTGAATGTTTCCGCTCATTCCTCTCAGGGAGAAGCCAGTGGGTAGTGTTGGGAGCTGAAACATCTTGCCCCTGCAATTTATCCTGCGGCATTCTGCAGGGTTCAATTCTGGCTCCATTATTATTTAATGTGTATATGCAGCCCTTGGGGGAGGTTGTGAGAGGGTTCGGGGTGCGATTTCACCAATATGCTGATGATACTCAGCTGTACCTCTCTTTTTCAACTGACCCAGACCCTGATGTCTCACTGCTATCCCAGTGTCTGAAAGCCATGGTGGAATGGATGTGGCAGAGCAGACTGAAGCTCAACCCCAATAAGATGGAGGTGATGGTGGTGGGGAGAGCGAGGGAGGTGTCAGCCCACCTGGTTTGACAGGTGAAGGTGGGGGCAAAGGCTGCCTTCTGCCAGTTATATCTGGTGCAGAGGCTGCGCCCGTACGTCTCCAGTCTGGACCTGGCCTCCCTTGTCCATGCCTTCGTCACCTTGAGGCTGGACTACTGCAATGCGCTCTATGTTGGGCTGCCCTTGTTCCTGGTTCGGAGGCTACAGCTAGTGAAGAATGCGACAGCCTGGCTCGTGTCAGGGACGGGTCACCGGGATCACATAACACCTGTGCTCCGGACACTGCACTGGTTGCCAATAGCATGCCAAGCCAGGTTCAAGGTGTTGGTATTGATCTATAAGGCCCTTCATGGTCTGGGCCCCTCATACCTCAAGGACCACCTCACCCTCCTCTCCCCAGAGCGGTTCCTTCGGTCTTCTGGGTGTGCCTTCTTGGAGTTTCCCCATGTTAAGCGGGGGGCCACAATGGAGAGGGCATGCTCAGTGGCCATGCCGTGTCTTTGGAATTCCCTCCCAGAGGAAGCTCGCCTGGCCCCAAGCCTTTTAACGTTTTGGTGAGTATGTAAAACCTGGCTATTCGCCCAGGCCTTTGGGAGGGGGGAGAGGAGGTTAGTGGGTTTTAATCTTCTCTACCCTTATTTATTGTTTTATTGTGGCCTAGCCCTGTTTTAATATTATTATGATTATTTTAAATTTATATGATTACATTTTTATGGTTTTAACATTGTTAGCCACCCCGAGCTGTTCTCAGGAGGGACGGGATACAAATCGATTAAAATAAATAAATAAATAAATAAAATCATTCTGCTCACAGGGAGCTGTCATTCCACTTCATCCAGAAGCTGCCACTCAAGTCCCATGACCCACCATCAGGGGTCTGGGGTCTACATTCCAGGCAGGGAACAGGCCTGGCCAGGGCTTGGTGACTGGCATGGCAACCATACAGGGCCGGGCATTGCAGGCTGGCATCCTACTTGCTAGATCTCAACCAACTCTTCTGCAAGTTGGTCAAGTAGCCTTGCCCGGTGGTGATTCACGTGGCCAGTCAGCCAGTCACTACCTGCCGTGATGGTGACTAGAAATGGAGAACCCAGCCAGCATAGAGCAAACAGAACTGGAGGCCTGCCAGCCTGCAATGCCCAGCCAAGTTGGGGTACCAGGCCAGCCACCGAGCTCCAAACCTTCCCGGCCTCTGCTGCTGCTGCTGAGTCTCAGATGGCCAGTTCTGGTGCCATGGGCACCCCCAGGGGCCAAATGCTGAGCCTGTCTTCCCGGGCAACCTGGGGTGCCAAGTGCCAAGCCTTCCTGGTCTCTGCTGCTGCTGCTGCGTTTTCATGATACAACAACACACAAACAATTGGAGTAACCATCTGTCTCCAAATATATTTAGGTAATCAATACAAAATAATGCCCAGGCCATTACTTCTAATAAGTGTGCCCACTTTAATTATAAAGATGGATGGTAAATAGTGTTTGTTAGAGCTAGTAAAATTTTGAGTAACCACCATTTTCTCAGGCTGGTTCAGGTTTATGTGGAAAGAGGTGCCCCGGCACACAGCAGTTGAGATGACATTTTTTGTTGAACCAACTTCTGTCGGTGAGAGCATGTAAGTTTTTGGGACATACAGAGCCCTTCCTCTGGCATGTTAAAATTTAAAATATATATTTTTATGCATGTAGCTTAAATTAATGGTTCAGTAATCCAGAAGGTGCTGTGAGGAGAGGGCATGGTAGAACTGAAATGAGTAACTCATTTACTACCTGTGGATAATATCCACATTTACAAGCACCACAGCAGGTACTTGACGAGCTACCCGATTACTGATCAGGTACCTGAATACAAAAAAAAAGAAAGAAAAAAAATCAGTCATTTCCACATCAATTTTTCAATTTTCCAGTTGCCAATTGGTGAATTGGGATGGAAAACTGAAAAATCAGGACCGGAAGTGAACATTTTGGGACATTGGGCTCTCTAATCAGGTCAAAATCAGGTACTGTTCACTGTGCCAATAATTTTGAGTTAATTCAGGTACCAGAAATTTGATGGGTATGCCACTTTTTAGGGTATTCATTTCATCTCTAGGCATGAGAGAGCACAGCTAACAAAAATCTAGCTCCACTCAGACTGAGCTAGGGGAATTTAAAAAATGATGGGGTAGCTAGGGAGAGAGAAGAGTCAGAGAAATGGAGTAGGACTGAAACTCGCAGCTCAAATCTCGCCAGGTCTCCACGAGAATTTATTTATTTATTTATTTATTTTATGGATTTCTATCCCGCCCCATCCTGCAATGCAGCTCGGGGCGGCTAACAGCAATAAAACAGTTTAAACAATTAAAATACAAATATAAAATATACCAGTAAAACAGAGCAGAGTCCAATAATAAATAAATACATCGGTGGGGGATTAAAAATCACCCCCCCCACCCTCCCTCCCAAAGGCCTGGGCAAACAGCCAGGTCTTACAGTTCCACCTAAATGTCAAAAGGCTTGGGGCCAGGCGAGCTTCCTCCGGAAGGGAGTTCCACAGCCGCGGCCCTACCACCGAGAATGCTCGCTCCATCGTGGCCCCCCGCTTAACACGGGGGACCTCCAGGAGGGCACCCCCGGCAGACCGCAGGAGCCGTTCCGGGGCGCGAAGGGCGAGGCGGTCCCTAAGGTAAGAGGGGCCAAGGCCGTATAGGGCTTTATAGATCATCACTAGGACCTTGAACTTGGCCCGGCACACTATCGGCAGCCAGTGCAGCGCTCGGAGCACCGGTGTAATGTGCTCCCGGCGACCCGTCCCCGTAAGAAGACGAGCCGCCGCATTCTGCACCAGCTGCAGCCTCCGGGCCAAGAACAAGGGAAGCCCCACGTAGAGCGCGTTGCAGTAGTCGAGCCGCGAGGTGACGAAGGCATGGATGAGGGAGGCCAGGTCCGGGCCAGAGACATACGGACGCAGCCTACGTACCAGATAAAGCTGGCGGAAGGCAGCCTTAGCGACTGCCTCCACCTGCCGCTCCAGCCGCAGGTCTGCGTCCAATATGACCCCCAGACTCCGGACCTGCTGAGCTACAGGGGGGCAAACCCCCCCAACCAGGGGGGCCACCACCCCCTTCGCCCTCCCCACCACCATCACCTCCGTCTTATCTGGGTTGAGCTTCAGTCTGCTCCGCCGCATCCAATCCGCCACGGCCTCCAAACATTGGGATAGCACCGAGACAGCAGGGTCTGGGTCAGTAGAAAACGAGAGGTACAGCTGAGTATCATCAGCATACTGGTGACATCGCACCCCGAACCCTCTCACGACCTCCCCCAAGGGCTGCATATAGATGTTAAATAATAATGGAGACAAGATCGATCCCTGCGGAACGCCACACGGTAAGGCGCGGGGGCTCGATGTTTCCTCCCCCAACACCACCCGCTGGCTCCTCCCCGAGAGGAATGAACGGAACCATTCAAGAACAGTCCCGTCCAGACCCCCCCGGTCACGCAGTCGTCTCAACAGCAGCCCATGGTCCACGGTGTCAAAAGCGGCCGAGAGATCGAGCAGGATGAGAAATGTCGAACATCCCGCATCCATCTCCCGGCGGAGGTCGTCCACCAAGGCCACCAACGCCGTCTCGGTGCCATAGCCGGGGCGGAACCCAGATTGAAAAGGGTCAAGGAGCCCGATATTATCTAGATGACCCTGGAGCTGGAGCGCCACTGCCCGCTCAATAACCTTCCCTAAAAAGGGAAGGTTAGAGACAGGTCGGTAGCTGGCGAGCGCGTCCACGTCCAACGATGGTTTTTTCAGCAGGGGGCGCACCACAGCCTCTTTTAAGCAAGGCGACAACCTCCCCTGCCGAAGGGACGCATTCACCACCCTCGCCAGCACCGTCCCCAACGTCTCCCCGGAAGCTTTTATTAACCAGGACGGGCATGGATCTAGTTGACAACACGTGGCCCTCACAGACCCCAGGACATCCACCACATCGGCTGGCGTCACTTCCTGAAACTCACCCCATAAAGATGGACCAGACGGACCCTCCGCCCCCCCGCGCTCTTCCCCTACTGCTATCAACCCAGCGTCGAAATCGGCCTGAATCCGAGCGATCTTGTCTGCGAAGTAGATGACAAACTCCTCACAGCGGGCCCGGGACAAGTCCCCATCCAGGCGGAGGGAGGCCGGACTCACCAGCCCCCGCACCACCCGAAACAGCTCCGCTGGACGCGACTTCGCAGACGCTATGAGGACGGCGAGGAATTCCTTCCTCGCCGTCCTCACAGCCTCCACATAGGACCGCAAATGGGCCCTATGGAGAAGACGATCGGAGACAGACCGAGTCCGACGCCAGCGTCGCTCTAGCCTCCTGCCCACACGCTTCATACACCGCAGCCCCTCAGTAAACCAAGGGGTCCTGCGGTGACGAGACCGAGGCAGAAGGCGCCTCGGAGCCACCCTGTCAATGGCCTCCTCCAGCAAGATGTTCCAATGCCGGACCAGCTCATCCACAGAGTGACCGTCCACATCCAGGGTAAGCTCCCTCAGGACCTCCTGGAACCGCTGGGGTTCCATCAGCCTCCGAGGGCGGACCATCCTAACTGGTCCCTTCCCCTTCTGGAGGGGGCGCGCTAAAAGACCGGCCTGAAGGAGGTAATGGTCCGTCCACGACAAGGGCACCGCTGTCACCTCCCCCACAACCGGACCCCCCGCCTCAAGGCCAGAGCCGAAGATCAGGTCGAGGATATGTCCCCCCACGTGGGTCGGGCAGATCACCTCCTGGGACAAGTTCATAGTTGCCATGGCGGCCATGAACTCCCGCTCCGCCCCAACAAGGCCGGCATCGGCGTGGACGTTGAAGTCCCCCAGAACCAAAGTCCTGGGGGAGCCCAACACCACCTCCGAGGCCAGCTCCGCTAGAGCGGTAAGGGATGCCGCCGGGCATGAAGGGGCCCGGTACACCAGCAGCACCCCTAGCTTGCCCCCAGCCAAATCGATCACCACGTGCAGAGCCTCTACACCCACAATCTCCGGCACTGGATACCTCCTAACAGGCCAGTCTTCCCTAAAAACAATAGCTACGCCTCCTCCCCGGCCGCTCATGCGGGGCTGATGCTGCACGGCATACCCAGCTGGAACCAGATCCGCCAAAGTTGGACCGGCCAGATCATCCAGCCAGGTCTCCGTGATGCATGCGAGGTCCACGGCCCCATCCACGATCAAATCGTGGATAATCGGGGCCTTGTTGACCACGGACCTCGCATTCATCAGCACCAGCCCCCCACGCGCGGACCCTGGACCCGGCACCTCCCTCCCCCTTAGTGGGGGGGTGATGACCTCCACCTCCCTCAGGCACCGTGGACCCCTAGGGGCCCGTGCCTTCCCACCCCATGGACCATACCGTCCGCGCCCCATCACGACCCCAATGGCCATGCCCTCCCCTCCGTCCACCCAATCCTGGGTGGACGGAGATTTGGGATTTCCCAAAGATTTGGGCGGAGATTTGGGATTTCCCATCTTGTTCCCTAAATGAGATGAGATGAGAAAATTCAAAAGGCAGGGTGGGGGCTGATGGCCAGGCAGAGGGGACAGGTGAGGGCCAGAGGTGAGCAGGAGGCAAAAACCTACCCCCTGGCCACCCTTGGCGCCCACCCCGACCCCCTGACTGCCCAGGAAGGGAAATCCTGGGTGGGGGCCTGGGAAGGGGGTTCGGGTCCTAGCAAGTGGGTACTTAAAGCATGGCCTCTTCTCAGGGTTGTAGATTTTAAAAGTTAAAAAAATTGAGCATGCTCAGAAGGACCTGATAAGTCCTTTTGGGCATGGCCAGCCCATTGCAAAGATTGCACCAGCAGCATCAGAACACTGTGGGCACCATTTTTTTTAAAGGGCAGCCCATTTGGCATGAAAAGAATGAGCTGCCCTTTTAAAAATGGTGCCTGAAGCATGCTGTTGCTGGCAGTACCATATTTATAAAGGGTTCTGCTTCTGAGCATGTTCAGTCAGCATATCGGTCTCCAGGAAAACCAGGCAGCGGTGGGTGCTTTTGCCTCTTTGGCTCATTATAAGTTTGTTATGCCGCCCCTAGGAAAAATGGCCACCTATCTATCCTCTGAAATGTCAACGAGGCGTCTTGCTCTGGTTTTGGGGGCTAGGCTCAATGCGCTCCCTACTCGGCTTTTGAAGGGTCGTTTTGCCGGAGTCCGTTTTGGCTCGAGACTATGCCCCTTTGATTCCTTGGAATCAGAAACTGTCTCTCATATAATGTTTTCATGCCACCTTTACGATTCCCCCTGCTCCAAATTGTTGGTCTCCCATATTGATATATTTACAGGTAGGACTCAGTTTGAACTGCTATGCATTTTCCTTGCAGATGCCGACATGACCTGTTTTAAGGCTGTGTTAACCTTTTTAGGCCTGGCCTTGGAGTGTAGGACAAACTTTTTTAAAATTTTGCTCCCAGCCCTGGGTGACGGCCCTGTTTCTGAGGATGATGGGGGATAGTATTTGATTCCTGTTCTTGTTTTTGAGTGATTCATGTTTATTATGACTGTACGACTTCTGGTGTGTCTTTGTATCTATGTATGTTTCTTTGTCTGTTTGTTTCAGATAGCAAGGACTGGATGGTCACACTAAGAATAAAGTAAAGTAAAGTAAAGTAAAGTAAAGAAATTCCGGGACATCGGGTACCCAAATCAGAACCTGGAAATTTGATGGTGATGATATCCCTTTTTGCAGGTACTCATTTCAGCTCTAACCTATGGTGATGGGTTCATGATGGGCACGACCTTTTAGAAAATGTATGTATGTATTTATTGTTAAAAAGCAAACGCCATACAAGAAAAAAGAGTTTCCTCCAAAAGGGCTCCTATATACTTATACAATAAACAATAACAAACTGATTATTAAAATTAAAATGCAATAGATAAAAACAATTGACACAAGAATTAACTACGAGACTTCCTTAAATCCATGGCAGCTTCCATTCAAGTACTTTGCAACTGGGTCACAGTCCTGCATCAGGTAAAACACCATCTGTGGACCAGAGTGGCTTGAATAGGGCCGCCACCTCAAAATAGGAGATAACAGATTTTCTCATAACAAAATATACCAGGAGCAGTGTAAAAGAATATGCTAAAGAGTTTCAATTAAACCATCTTGGTTACATTTACAACTCCTATTTAGTTAAGCAATCCCCCAAGTACGCCACTCAGTAATAGCTGAGGGGGTCTGTTGGAACAGCCCTAACGTAAAAGCTCTTCTATACTTAAAAATTGTTGAATAAGTAAAATAAGAAGGAGACTGAATTTCCAAATTAAAATAACAGTACTGTGCACAATCCATTGCTCTGATAGTGCTGCAATGCTTTTAGAAAACAGAGAAGTGGCTTGTGGGTTTAGCCTTTGAACAGGATACATTTTATTTTAAGGTAAATCTTCCTTACATATGGGATTAAATACAGCTTCCAAGTGTATAATGGCTTTCATAGCTTTTTTTAGGCCTTAAGTCAGCGTGTGTGGGCAAACCAACCACACTGACTTTTTGTATTGATAGTTGAATTTCCTCTAGTTAGTACAATACCAGAGCCACTAACTCATTTGACTAAAGTGTATCTTCTAGAAAGTTGTGTATACTATGGAACCAAAGATTGCAACTGATGGGGAACTATCCCCCTCCTTTGGCAACCTGTTCCAATGCTTAGTCACCTATTCTGGTAAATGTTTGTGCTTGATTTCTAGTTAGAATTTGTATAAATTTGACTTCCAGCCACTGGTTCACATTATGCCTTTTTCTGAAAATTTAAAGAGCTCTTTGCTACTCAATACTGCCTCACTGTGAAGACAATTATATTTCTCTAATATCTGTATCTAAACTATCTGTTAGAAAAAGCAAATATTGAGTAAAATAGTAGAGAATAGCCATTGTGTCTAATGTCATCTCAGCACAAAGCCATAATTTTTATTATAATTTTGTATGCACAAAGTGACTATCTCCAGTGACAACAAATCACTAACATGGACCAAAACTTGTATCACCTAATTTAGTAATGTCCCGCATATAATGACTTAGTGTAAGTTTTTTCAAAGATTTGAAGACATTTTCTCCACACCTGCCTATATAAAAGACTGTCAATCAATCTTTAATTAAAATTAGTAAAGAAATGAACTAAAGGCACCTAAGAGAAAACACACATCACACAAGACTTTGCTAGCATGTGAAAATAATCTTCACAGAGACAAGCCTACTTTTCTACACACATCCACTGAGTTTCTCTGAAGAAATCCAGAGAGAGCATGGTTGTCATGTTACTCCCAAGCGACAGCAAGACAAAGTGGTTCAAATGCTATCTTTTATTGGACCAACTGTTGTTGTTGGAAATAAGGAAGCTTTTGGGCAACACAGGGTCCTTCCTCAGGCATGTAGCATAGCCAGTAGAAATATATAAAATGAACAAATGCAGGGCAGATTTAAGGGCCACTGAGTAAGTGGGAGTGGATAGGGCAGGGTAGCTTGAATTGTGCCCAGAAAGCCCTGAGACTGCAGGACCTGGGTCAGATGAAAAAGAGAAATAGAGTTGGGTGACATCAGCATACTGATGGGACTTCATTCCAGATCTCTCCATGGTTCTACCATGCCCTCTCCACTCCCATTTATTCCATGCCCTACATTTGCTCAGTTTATATATTTCTACTGGCTATGCTACATGCCTGGGGAAGGATTCTGTGTGGCCCAAAAGCTTGCTTATTTTCATCAGCAGTTGGCCCAATAAAAGCTATCATTCAAACCACTTTGTCTCTGAAGAAACCAAAATAATATCCTTTTGGATTGAAAGTGCCTCTCTGCAGAAGTGAAAAGTACATGACAGATTGTGCTATGACAGCACACTTGATGTACAAGCGAACCCAGGACTATATCATTGGATTAATGACTAAGTCATACCATGGTCACATACATACCTTCTCTTCCACAAAAACTAGGGTGCTCAACAGAAGTGGCTTGTTAATCTATTAATAACGTTATTTCTTTAGGCAATTAAGCAATAAAAATTACATCTCATTATTTAAAGTTGGATTCAGGCTAGGCAGGCATATACATATGCTCACTGACCCTAAGGGTTGGGACCTCCTAGGCTCATGCTGCAGCATAGTTGTTAATCCAGTTCTAGGTACCGGTTAGGTCCCTGGCCTTGATTGGGATTTTAAAATACTGGTCAAAGGTGGAATGGTCCCCCCCGGCCTCTAATTCTTTACTGGCTTATATTCATAATAACCAAATAAAGGATGGGTGGCGTAACAGAGCGGAATTGGAAATCGCAAAATTGGGTTTGTCTAGAGAGATTCTCCGTCCTCTGGGCAAGAAGGGGGAAGACCATCTGATTACCCAGAGAATTAATAATCAGTGCTTACAACTAGAGTCTATAGCTCGGGCTTCTCCCTGTAGCGCTCCAGACTATGTTATCAAAGAAGCTCCTGCATCCTATTTACTGAATTGGGACTCATGGCCCCTTAGGCGGGCCTTTGTCTTAATGAGGTTAAACATCTTTCCTTCTGCCCTGCTTCTGGGCAGATATAAGAATATACCTTATCAGGAGAGAGTTTGTGTTTTCTGTGAAGGGGGTCTCATTGAGACAGAAGAGCATATTATTCTGCATTGCCCAGCTTATTTGGAGTTTAGGGGGAAATATATTTCTCCCGCTATTGCCACTCAACCCTTGGGGCTGAGCGAGAATTCCAGAATGCGTCTACTCTTGGAGACTAACGGTCCATTTTCCAGAGCAGTTGTATTCTTTTCACTGTGGGTTTTGCTGTTTAAACAGGACAAATAAGTGGGCATCGTTGTACAGAATTATTTTTTTTTGTATTTATTTTTATTTGTGTCTATGCTGCTGGTTGCTTTGGTTGATTTTATCTGATGATGTAAATCTATGCTTTTTATGATTTGTTACAGCCCAGGTGGCTAACAATAAAGAATTTGATTTGATTTGATCCAGTTCTATATGACCCATCAGACAGCAAACAATAGGTCAGGATGGACAACAACTAATAGTAGGGCCCATATGGACTTTAACCTGAGACACTTGTTGAATAGATGTTTTCATATTCACAAATACTATTTGCATTTTTGACAGCTCTCTAAATATCCAGATAATTGTTCACTGCTGAAATGATATTTGCATATCCATTTATTTGGATATTTTGGTTCTGTCATTTCAGTATTTTAGTTACTTTATTTTGACACTATTAGAGCTATTGTACAGCAATTTGGGGGATGAAAAATGGGTCCAAATGTCAGAAATTTTCTACAGAAAGAAAATCCTCTTATTTTATACCTGCCTGTTATGTATAAACTCTTTCATTTCTCTTTATTATATAAAATGCTTAGAGGTGATGAACTCTAACACAAGTTCTGTTCCAAAGCAATCACTCTGAAATGTTGGGCAGTTGTAAAGTACTCTATAATGAGATTTAATTCTTGTTGTTTGTATACGTGTCATAACCCACTAGACATTTTTACAAGTCTTTTAAAACTATTTTTGGTAGTGGAACTGCTGCTCAGACAAATTGGTAGCTTCAGTGTATGGGTCAGAGCATTTTTCCTGAACCAGAAAAATGAGATTTTAACCAAGAGTGCTAAACATCACAGACAATTTATTCTATGTTCACAGCAGAATTCAACAGAAACATAACTATCTTAACCAATAGCTTACCCAACAGATGGTCAAAAATAAAATCTTCACTTGTTTACATTGGTTTTAAAGACATTAAGGTTTTGTGGAGAGACAGAAAGGAGAAAATTATATTTGATCTCAAGTGTCAACAAGACAATGAATATCAGACTATGAAACAGTACTGACATTTAAAATCTATTTATCAAACCTATTTATCCATTACATCCTTTCAAGTCTTAGTAAATTTTATTATTGTTGGTTATTTATAAAATGAATGAATTAAGTCTTCATGCCTGTGGATGTTCCATAACCTACATCAAGGAACGTTTGACTCACAGAAGTGTTGATCATGTTAGGCCACACAAAATCTGCCACTTGTTTCTGATCCAGGGCTTTCCACTCACACTGTGGAGGCTCATCTTGTAAATATAACTGAAACAAATATGGTTGGATTAGAATGAAATTCATTATCTGGACTCAAAAACATTGTTTTATGAAATTTGCATGGTAATTTTGGTCATTTGTTAATTGTTGTCTTATTCATTCGCCTTTCTGAAAAATGAAAGTTGTTGATTGCTCAGCCTGTGTCACATGATGTACTGAAGTGCCAAATTGCTAGGGTACTGAATAATGAAGGAATAACCTGTAGAAACAACAAATTGAATGAACTTTGTAGGAGCAAAATGTTGGTATTTACCATGAGAATTCCCAATTTGTGTTTGTGAATGTAAAGTTACAGATTCATTTCAGCTCTGCATCAACTGCAGGTTAGCCTACAGCCTGGTCCTAATAGCAACCCGACTCCTGATTCATTTGGCTCAGTCTGCTTTGGAACTAGAGGATGCTGGACAGCTCAAAACCGCTAGGTTCACTTTTTTCATCTGGCAGGGTTTTCAGGAGTGCATTGAGTAAACTGGACCCCAAGGACAATCATCCCTCAACTTACTCCATTAAATTAGGCACCCAAATGCTTTAGGCAGCCTGATTATAAGAAGTGCTGAGCACCCTCCTATCTCAACCACTGTACTTCATAAAAGTGCACACTTATTGTAAGCCCTTAGCTGGAACACAGCCACCAAGTAAACTCAGTTCATCTCTCTCATTCTGAAATACAACTCTATTTCTTTCTCTGATAATGGTCCCTTCCTGCTCTAGAAAGAGACACCACCTAATTTATCCTGGGCCCAAAGGAGCACTGAAAGTCTCTTCATCCTAGTAGATGAAAGACCTACCACTTGCCCTGTCTTTCATCATTCATGCTAGCCCCAATAGGCCTACTTACTTTACTATCCAACATTACCAGCAATATGTAGTATCTCCCTTGTTCTCAAGTGCTGCTTCCTAACAGGAGGGAGAGGAGAGGAAGGTAATGGATATGGGAATTGGGTGGAAAAGTAAAAGTTCCCAGTATATGGAAAGCATAGTACATCAGGAGTCACTCTTAACAAGGGTCCCACATGATCTTTCTTCCCAGTGGTATCACTCCCTGTCTCCTCTACAGTCCAATTTCTAAAAGTTACTGTTAAATTCTTTAGATGTTAGCAGCTGAAAATTAACCAGTATTAGGAAGATTAATCCCTCGCTAAACAATCCTGCTCTACAAGTTATGGGTCTCTCTTGAATCAAGAGTACCAGCTGTGTCAAGTTCAGCCAACATATGTGGCGGGTTTCTGATGTGCATCAATTGAGACTCAGATACATCCACCAAACTCATTTTCATTTGTGACCTCAAGTATTATTGGGCTCATGTCTCAAGAATAAATAAGATTTTCATAATCCCTTTGTAGTGAATCAGCATACAATAATAGCTGTCATACTGGGCTTAAAATGGTTGCATACTTTTGTGAATTTAGAGCACTTCATTTAAAGAAGTATCAATAAAATATTAAAGCAGTGACCTTCTTGAAGGCCCACAGAGCTCTATCATTCACAGGGCATGCACCGCAGTGAGCTGCTCATGATTTCTGTGCCATTTCTTGGTGGTTACATTAATACTGGGACATGCAGTCTCTAGATAGTGAAAGCTATCACCACCTGTCACTGAAATTTGATCCACTAATTATCTGTAAGGAATCCAGATTGTACAGCTCCTCTGCACAAACACAATAACTGCCAAGAAGTACATTGGCAGGATTACTTAGGAAGAAAAAGAAAATAGAAAATCAATGTAAAAACAATAAAGCACATACACAGAACTTGAAAACCACAGTTTGAAGTGTTTTATCCCATAAATAGAACAAAAAATAATAATCATGTAGCAATACTTGGGGATTATTTTATTTTATTTATTTATTTAAAACTGCAAGATACAGTAAAATCCTACACACACACACACACACACACACACACACACACACACACACACACACAGAGTTGCCCCTAAACCCACCCACCCCAACCCTTATGAGATTTTAACCAATGAGATTTTTGTTGGTATATGCAACATCCACAAGTTAATGCCTGCTGTATTAAGAAAAGTAATTGACTATAGAGCCACCAGATGGCACTGCTATGTTTATATGTACATGGAAGGGAGATGGGGTTTTACAGTTGAATTCCTTTGTGTAACCACGCCTTCTTCCCTTCTCTCTCATTGTCTCAGTCTCCATTTTGTCTTCTTACTAGCTAGGATTTGTGGCTGAGAAATCTTAAGTAAAGTTCTGTTTTTAAACCTTCAGCTGCATTTGTCCTTACTGATTGCAAATCAGTTATTACTCTGCAACAGGTTATGGGCCCAGACCTCTTCAGAACAACCCTAAAAACCGGAAGTGAGCTGAAAGGAAAAGAGGCCCAATGGAAACTCCCAGAAGAGGCCTACTAACTGTAAGATCTATATGGCCTAGGTCTGACCTACCTGCAGGACCACCACACCACACCTACCCTGGTCTCTGGATTGACCCCTGCAGTCGGCCAGGAGCGCCCGTCTCAAAGTCTCCCAGGTAACTCGGTTGGTGACAATGGAGAGGGCATTCTTAGTGGTCACATGTAGGCTTTGGAACTCCCTCCCGGCAGAGGCCCCGGTGGCCCCAGACTTCTCCTCCCATCATCGACAATGCAAGACCTGGCATTTCTGTCAGACATTTGATGAAGACTGGGGGGGGTGGGGTGTTTGTGGGTTAGGATATAAGGGTATTTGTAATTGTTATTTGTGTCCTTCCCCATGTTTTATTTAATTTAATTTATTTATTTAACAATTTTATACCCCGCCCCTCTGTCCAAGGCAACTCAGGGTGGCTTACAATTAATAAAAAAATAATAAAATGCAAAAATAATAAATATAAAATATTATAAAACATCATAAAACATTGGAGGGTGTAAAATCCCGAACCCACTCCCCCTCACACTTCCCATCTCCCTTGCCAAAAGCCTGTCAGAACAGTCACATCTTACACCTCCATAGGAAGAAGGAGAGCTGGGTGCCATCAGGTAGGGATGGGTGAACAGATCGCAGTTCGGGTTCGGCCGTTCATTTCGTCTGAGTTCGGTTCGTCCGTTTGGTTGGTCAGTTCGGTTAGTTCGCCGAGTTCGGGTTCGGCTGTTTGGTTCGGTCGTCCAAACAGGCCGTTCGGCTGTTCCGTTTGGCCGTTTGGGAAATGTTGTTATGGGTGTTTTTTTGTTGTTTATATGGTTTTTTGTTTTTTTATTGGGTTTTATATGGTTTTCTTTTGTTTTTTATTTGTTTTTTTATTTTTATATGGGTTTTTTTTGTATCTAATGTTATATCTATCTATCTACACTAAATCTAACTGCTATTAACTATTCTAAATGCTATGAACTAATGGATTATCTAATAAGTACACAGGCCTACTCCTACAAACACTAAAACTAAATCACTAATGCTATCTTTATCACGAAGCTAACTCCTACAACTCTCTACATCTATCTATCTATCTATCTATGGATATATATATTAATATATCCATATATATATATATATATATATAT
>QEPC01007673.1:250249-273547 GCA_003113815.1 Sphenodon punctatus | reverse complement strand
CCCCCCTCTCACAAGGAGACCAGAACCCCCACCCTTATTGGGTCGACCCCCCCTCTCTCACCGGGTGGCTATGCCCAACCCTCCCCAACTCAGTCCCCCCTCCTCCCCCACATATGTAGGGGAGGAGTCATGTTCCCCTCAATCCTCCCACAGCACCCCAGCCCCACCAACATATACCCTAACCAACTTCCCTATCCCATAGCCAGCCTCCCCTAGTTCGAGGGATTAACGTCTGTCAGCCGTCCTGGCCACTACGGCTCCCATAAACAGCCCGAACGACGGCCAGCACCCTTTGGGTGTCATCCAAGGGCTGGCACCCCCAGGTTCCAGCCTTAGAAGATATACCTGTAGGAGGGAAGAGGAGAACAAGGGAGTCAGGTGGGAATCACTCCCTCCTCTACCACAGGAGCAGCCCAGCCCAGCAGCAGGTTCTTCTTCAAGTTCTACTGAATACTCTGTAAAAGTATTTATTTATTTTTCACATTTTACCCCACCCTTCTCCAGAGACTCAGGGCAGCTTACAACATTAAAAATATAAAATACAATAAAACATAAAATCTCTTAAGACGCCAACAACACCCCAACCACCCACTCACCCCATCCTTTATCCCCACCTACCGCCCATCAATCCTCTTCCCCAGACCCTTCTACCCAACCCTATTCCTGCCTGCCAAATGCCTGGCCAAATCTCCTCTGTAAGACAAGCAAGGTTGGGATTAGGGAGTTCCATAATTGTGGGGTAGCAACCAAGAACACCCTCCTGCATGCCCTCATTGTAACAACTTCACAGGCAGTTAGCACTCACAAGAGAGCATCACAGCTGATCTCATAGGCCACAATGAGACATAGGAGAAGAGGTGATCTTTCAGATACCTGTAACCCAAGTCCAGGTAATTATCACTATGTTAAAAATAAAATATACAATTATATATAATGTATATTTTAACATAATTATCACTGTGGTAAAATATACAACAAAATGTAATTATGATTCTTTACAGTTAATATATTAATATTTTACACATAAAAGTTGTGATGAAAAAGAAAAAAATGGATTGAGTATGTGAAAATATATGTGGAAATATATATTTTTTTAAAAGATTCCAGCCTCTTAAACTTTAGAATTAAGTAGGCTTTAAAAATCAATATTTAGTTTAACATGAAATGTTGCTATAGCTTGCCCAATTCCATATATAGGAGTCAGTGTTCCTATTTAATCCCTATTAATAATCATCCATTGACAGGAAAGTAGATCCATAAGGAAGGCTACTTTGATTTACTTATTAGAAATACAGTAAATGTACTAATATATCAAGTGAACTACCCCATTAAGCTCAAATCCTGAAAAGACATAAGCATGTGCCTAAATCTTTGCAGGACTAGACCTTAAATGTTCTGTTCCTCATTTATGGTGGATAAATCTATTAATGGAGCAAATTTTTAGTTGAAGAATTTCACTTGCTAAGATTATATTTCCCAATCTCAATAACTACTAGGCTGGAATTTAGAATGATATATCACTTCCTAATTCTAATATGAGAGCAACCCTAATATGAGAGTACCATAAATTTCACTGCAGCTGCTATAACTCTGAAATCACTATATTGTAGAGATGGAATAACACCCTACTGCCTGCTTTTACTTTAGGGAGAGTAATTCATCCATTATACATGTTCGTTTTGTGCAAACTCAGCATACCAGGTTAGATGAAGTATTAGTGGCTTAAAATAGACATGTACTACTTTTGATTTCAGTACAACACATGGATTTTTCCCCCCTTCCTCAACAGTTGGCATTAGAGTTGAATCAGTGTGGCAGATGTAAGAGCAATAGACTGCCCTTGGTCTGTAAAAAAAATCATTGATACCTGTTGTGACTTAAAGGAAGCATTCTTAGGCTCTGATCATGTGCTTGTGAAAATCAACCGCAAATCTCCCAAAAGCCGAGTTCTAAATAGCTTGAGCATGAATATGGTCAGATACAATTTGGAAAAACAAGTGCATTCCCACCTATTTAACTAACAACTAATGTGATCTGTATTATTAGAGCATGGGAGCGTTCTAATAGTTAAGGTGTGTTGCATGCTACATTATAAAGCCCCAATATTCTATTTATTCTAAAATTGGCACGATCTGAGTTAGGATTTTGAACTTTGTTGTGGAGCATCACTGGAGTTACCCATTCATGCTATGAAAATTCCATCTGAATCTGTCAGAAAAAAGCTAAAATATCACAGTTTGAAAACTGCACTTTCAAGCCTGATTTTTCATTTAGTCAGACTGTCTCAATCTGGGCAGGGTAGAGGGGTTGAGTGTTGATGAGGAGGAGGAACTAGCCTTTTAGAAAATTAAAGGAGGCTGCCAGGGGGTGCCTTTGGGGTTATATTTGTACATCTGATTAGTAGTTTTAAAGTTATGGGGTTGTGAAAAACTGCATGTTAGCCTATGGAGAGGGGCAGGGCTGTGTTGAAGAGGATCACTGCTCTCCTCCTCTTCTCTTGTCTTCCCTTCCCTGAGTGGGGCTCAGGGCAATTGTATCTGGGGGGTTGGGGGCACCGGGGAGCAAGGACTGGAGGTGCTTTGGGTGTGGGGGAGGCAAGGGAGTGAGGGAAGGGGGGTGCTTTGGGTGTGGGGGAGGCAAGGGATCGAGGATAGGGGGGCACTCTGTATTTAACAAAAAACTTGGATATTCCATAGAACAAAAACCTCCTGTTTACAAGAAGAGTCAAGGCTCTTGCAAATTCAATCATGCACTAAAACGCATGGAAATTGCAAGTTAAGACTCCCACCGTAACCTCCTGTGCCATGTTAGCAGTAGACATTGTACAATCTAACATATTATGCTCACTTACAACTTAGGCTCCATGCACCCACACTTTGCCTTCATCTTTCAGCCCAAATTCTCTTCCTCCGCAGGTTGGGGCAACACTGAAACTGGGGACAGGAGGGCATGCGTTGGCTCCTCACCCCCTCTGTTTCCTTTTTTAAAAAGAGAGAGCTTCAAAGTCCTGGATCCCGCCCCTTCTCCCCCTCTAATCTACTTGGTCCCAGCCCTTTAACAGAGAACTCGGGACTCCTGACTTCCAGCCTCTCCACCCCACTCTAATCCAGTAGGCTGCACTCCCTTCACAGGCAACACAGTAGTCCTGGTTCCTGGCTTGTTTTTCTCTCCCCTGCTCAGCTCTCAACCTTGTAACAGACAATCCAGAAGTCCTGGATCCAAGTCATCCCTCTAACCCCCACTCCTCTCACAGAGAACTCAAAAGCTCTGGGAGAAATACACTCTTTATCTGTGTGTGTCATATAGAACAGAAGTAAGGAGAGGAAGTGTAATAAAAAAACAGGAGAGGAAGTGTAATAATAGGGAGCTGGGCTATTGGGACTCAAATGATAGGGTGTCAACTATGGTAAATGCCTTTCTCCTCTTTTGGTTGACGCCGAGTTTTCCCAGCTCTTGCCTCTATTAAAGTTTCCCCAGTACTGAGCCTTGCTCGGGCTTTTCACTTTGAGCTGGCCCCACAATGCCCAATCTCACCTGGCCCTTCTAATAACTCAGGTGATTCACCTTCTTAAAGGTGCCATCACTGACAGGGACTCTGCCATTACACTTACCACCTCAAGCTCTCTTATGGAACTGTTAAGGTACATGAATGGTAAACACTAGCAAGCAAAGTTCATATGCAAGTAAAGAACCTGCCACTCATTTAGCTCCTTTCCTTTGAAGCAGTGCCTCCCAAACATTTGAAAAATGGACTCCTCATTGTGGAGAAATGAAACCAATCTGTCCCGAGCAAGCAAGACTGCCATGTGTCATTAAAACTTCCTGCAGGCATATTACAGAAGGTCTAATGACTGATGGTTCAACATCAGAAACCCATATCGGGGCTTTGCACTCCCATTTGCACAGAGGACAGTTCCCACATAACACAGCCCAATTTACAACAGTGGAAATATTACTGAGTGTGTGTCAGAGGTGAACTGTCACTGGGTATAGGATACACACACTATAAGGTGTTTGCATGCTATTCCACTTTATTGCTATGCTTAGAAGGTAGAAAGAATATATACATGTTTATGATATAAGTTAGAACTATGGAGTTCACTTGGAGGCCATAGATGGAACACCTGTAACTGTCTGTGTCCTAGGGAGTTACAGTTGAAGACAGTTGCTAAAGTAGAAGATTGCTGGATAAGCGAAAATGATCTTCAAATATGGCATTCCAGGATGGGTGCTGGGAGGATCCAGGACAGAGGAAGATATGAACATTTCAGACATTCTGTGAAGGAGGGATAGATTTATGAGAGTCAAGCACAGGAGGGATGTTCTGTATTGAGAGGCACATTGCCAGAACAGGTAAAGTTTAGGGGGAACTTCAGGAAAGTGTTAAAAATAGGAATACGTAATGAAATAATTAAACATCAACGAGCCAATAAAGTATTAGGAAAAATAGTTAAAACAGTGAATATAGAAGGAATGTAAATGAACCAATCAGTGAGAATTGATAACTAACTTGTTTGTGATTGGATCAAAGATTATTCTATATAACAAAAAAACAGCAGCTGCACCAGCTCCTGGGCAGGAAGGGGTTACTGACTGCTGCGGCTTCATGTTTCCATGGTGTCCACAGCTGTGTGTCATGACAGAGGGCGAGCAGTTGGGCGTGGAGGTGTTGCCGGGTGTGGGGGAGGGAGAACAGCTGCCTGTATGAGTTGTTTGCAGGGCTGGTCCATGGTGGCAGGAGTGCGTGGAGGCTACCTGCGTGGCTACCCTGGGAGCCGAATGTTAGAATCTTTCCCCACTCACTCCATGAGTGTGGGTGCTCTGCAGATGTGCCACTCAGCAACCATGGACACCCCTCAAGCCTTGCTCATTTAAAAACACCCTCTATTGTTGTCTCTGACTCATTAATGACTCTTCTCCTGTCAGTGAGAAGAATAGGGTTTTCCAACACCTGGGAGAAAATGGTCAGTCTTTTGAATTAAAAGGACTCTATTGGGGCAATGTAAAATATTATTTCTAAGCATTTCTCTTGGAAAAATCAGCTGGCTAGGGGTTCAAGTCTGGCCCTTGTAAAGGGCTAATGTTGTCATTAATTTTCTTTTTTTAAATAACAAGAACAAATTTCTGACAAGCCTCTCTGTTAGGAGGTAATAGGATATTGTTAATACTTGCCAATGCGAAAATCCTCACAGCATCTTATCTGTCAAAGAATCCATAAAGGAGAAACCGCTGGAGTGGGGGGAAGGGTTTTATTGTCAGAAGGAAGGCTGTGAATACTAGGCATGGGTGTGTGAAAACCAAACAGTTGAGGAAAGTGGCTGTGATAGAGCTTGGATGTAAAGTCTGGCAGAAGAAGGGTTTAAATCTGGTTTACGAGTGAGCATGTTGGATGGAACTGCAATTCCTTTAACTTTTTAAGATAGGGGTTTTTTTTTAGCCCAACCTCATAGGAAAGTAATAGACTATTGTGAATTTGCATATATATGCAAATGGTATGCAAATTAATCAGTAATTGTCCCATGTTTTCAGTCATTGTCCTTCATTTCAAAGTCCAGGGGTTGAGAGGTATGCGGATAGTAGGGATGGGTGAACAGAACAGAGTTCGGAAATTCGGTTCGGTTTGAAATTCGAGTTCGGATCGGACGTTCGGTTCGGTCGACCGAACACACTGAGTTCAGTCCGAACTCCGAACTTCCGAACCGCGTTCGCCCATCCCTAGTGGACAGAGGCCCCCTTTAGTCACTCCAGAGAACTGTGAATTGGAACGTCACAGCATATGGAAGTTTGATGGGAGAGATTAAGTGGTCCAGCATTGGTTGATACAGTGAACAACATCCTTTAAAAAGAGGTCAGTAGTCTTGAAAGATGTAGGAGTCCAGATCCTATTAAAACCTCTACCCTTCATGTACCATCAATCTGGTAGTTAGACAATTTTGCTTTGTATGTGTGATACAAAGCAGTGGATGTTATTCAGTCTTCTTTACTGATATGAGCTACCTTTCATGCCTCTGATTATGAGGAGCTGATATATGATCTGACTGATGTGGCAAAGATAAGGGGATTGGCTGCTGAGTGCTTCTACTCTTTTTATCAGTTAAACGCCACAGAGTCATGATTTGAAAACTTTCATCCGCTCATAGCCCTATAGCTTTTAGGGTTCTCCAGGGGCCATCTTTATCCATTGTCTCTTTTTTCCAACATGCTTATGTCAAGCTGCTGAACCTTGACAAGACATAAGAAATGTTGGCAAACAGGAGAGGGTAAGAAGAAGACCTGGCTAGCTCCTTGTCATTCCACTAATTTATGTAACGCTGTTTGCACATGAGACAGGAGTTGTGTGTGGGGGGGGGGGGAGCTGCCACAAGCTGAAATCACAGCAGAGGGATCACGTGAACTCACACTCATGTGCACAGGGGTTTTGACGTGATTATCCCATTTCTGCCATGATTTCAGTGACAGGAGACAGAGCTGAAATTCCAGCCCTGTCTCCCATCACTGAAATCACGGCAGAAATGGGTTAATCACATAAAAAACCCTGCAAGGGAGACTTCACATGAACTCCCTCTCATGATTTCAGCTCATGGCAGTTTCCCGGACTCTTCCCCCCCATCTCATGTGCAAGCAGCCTCAGATGGAGCTAGCTTATACAAGTCTCAGGTGAGAGATCAGTTTCTGAATGACATCCATCATCCAAGACTGATCCTCAAGCTGTGTCTGTTACTTTGTCCCAATGACCTGCACAGTGCATACAACTAGACATGCCTTTGCTATCTCCTGGTAAGATTACTGCAACAGTATTTGTGTGGTACCTGCTTTTCACAAGCTTCCTTACCATACTCATCTCAAGATTTTAACTATTATATCTAAAATCCTGTGTTAGAACCTAAATATTGAATGAAACAACTTTCCCATGGTTTCCTTTCCAATTGGTTTTGATTAACAGGTAAAGCAAAATTATCAGATCTTTGTTATATCAGTAAGAATAGACACTGGACACGTTGGCCTTCATGGCAATAGGACCTCCTAAGTCACCTGTGATGATCATTCATGGGAGCCCAGAACTCTTGATGTTTCAAAAATTACTGAAAGTGCATCTTTTTACTTAGCTTTCTGTAAGTATTGTTTGTTTAGTTGTCATCTTATTTTTGTATTGACTCATTTTTGTAAGATACCTAAATCAAAAGACAATTACAAAATTAATGTAAACTAATACTAACAAATGTACATCATCAGATTTTCCTAGTGTGCAGCTTAGCCCCTTTTCAAGATGATTAACTAAAGAAAACTGGACTGAACATTCATCCTGAGGTGCTCACACACAAAATATTTCCTCCTCCTGCCAATCAAAGCATTGCTATTTATCACTGCCTTTATTAAGAAAAAAAGAAAAAAACCACACCTCTGTGCCACCAAAAAATGGCCACCACCATTAACCAAAATGGCACCAAAGGTTTTGCCACCATTTTGTTTTAAGGGCAGTGGTCATTTTGTAGATGCACAATCCGCTGCCCTTAACCAAAATGGTGGTGATGCTATTGCCACCATTTTGATTAAGGGCGGCAGCAATTTCTGCATGTACAAAATGGCTGGGCGGCTATTTTGCGCATGTGCAATGATATTTAGTTGCTGTTGTTCTTATTATTATTCCCAATAATTTAATCAGGTATCAGAAAATTGATGGGAAATTGATGCCAGTTCCCAAAATCAGGAGAATTCTCTTATATTCTATAACATTCTGTTATAGAATAGATAAATATTCTATTTATATTTTTAAAAAATGAAAAAGAAAAAAGAAAAAGAAAAAGAAGATGTGATATACATTCCACTCCATTACTTGAAAGGCACCGAGTCTCTGAAGTCTGCACTGGTGAACTGTTAAATTAAAAAGTCAGAAGAGTATTTTCTGTTGTCTTTGACTGCATTAAAAGTGTACTACAGATAAAAAGCCAAGAGAGCAAGTCTTGTTGAGATAATGAGCTGAATCCTACCACACACATTTTCAGATGCCAGTTCAGACACTTTTTAGAAAAAAAATTTAGACTCTAAACTAAATTAGTGATTTTCTTCCATGTCCCTAACTAGGGCTAGGCAGAGGCATTACACCATATGGATGACAGACCCTGAAAGAGAGGAGATTCACCTATGCAGAGAGCCCTCAAATAAGCAGTCTAAAGGTTAACTCATCCCTGGTAAAATGATTAATACCCAGGAACCTGTGTTTGGTTCACTGCATTTCCCCCGTTACTGACAATGGGGGAAATGCAGCGAAAACAGGTCAGGTCCTTGCTTCAACCTGATATTAATTAGATCTGATAATAATTGTTCTGGGCTCAAATATCTATATACACATTTCCAGTTAAATTCGCACAAACAGCTAGCTACATTCAGAGCCAGGAGTGAAGGTGGTGAATACAGGTTATTCCAGTAACCCTTTAATTCTGAACTTTCTTTGTTACATTTTGGGCCTTTTTTGGCATTTTTCATCACTTCTGGGACTTTTACAATAGTTTTACATCACTTTTACAGAAATTTCCAGCACTTTCTCTGCACATGGGGCTTGGGATTGGCCCTATAGCGGCTCTGTTCAACTAGCAAAAAATAAAGACAAATGGCAAAAACAGCGGAAAAGCTGGTAAGTTTCCGTGTCACATGAATGAAGGTGAATAACCTGTTTCTTATGGAAATAGCATTTCCCACAATTTGTCATTCCATGTTCAGTATGGGGAGCACAACAAATGGCCAGCCTCCTGCGTGTTTTCTTCAGGTGCACGGGCAGTTGTCACTCAGCACCCTCGCAGCAGTTTAGCCTGGGAAAGCCAACACATGGGGAGGTGGCCCTCCCTCCCTCGCTCACTCCACTCCCCCCCCCCCACCCCTGTATCCCGCCCCCTGCCATCCATAGTGTGGCAACCATGGGAACAAGAAGAAACACCAGCCATTAACCCTTGCTGTCCCCTGACCTTGGGAGGCGGTCCAGCCTCTGCCATCCCTATCCACACATGGAGGTGCATACCAGGCTGGACACCTGCCAGTACTTGGCTTGCCACAGGAACCTCATACTACCCACAGGAGGCTGACTACAGTAAGCTAATCCCATACTTTATCAAGCACCTAAAATAAAAAGTGAAAGCAAAAGTCAAAAAGAGTAGCAACAGCAAAAGTCCAGCATTCAGTCCTTGCAAGTCATGAGTGCAGGTTGCTGCATCTTCTGCTTACAGCACAGGTAACAGCCCATGGACAGCAAGCAGCATACAGTTCTAGCAGAGCCTCACCTGCTGACGGGTGAGGAACCCCTCTCTCTCCTCACAGATCCCCCACTCAGACATGTGCCACCAGTAGCCCATAGCAGGGGCTGGAAACACATCCCCACTCACCAGGATGCACTGCACTTTTGGAAGTGTCCAAACCTCATTCAGGGCAACAACTTCAGGAGCTGCCCAGGGGCCCAGGAAGTACCATCTGCTCCGAGATGTGCTGGAACACCCTCTTGTTGTGATAGCATTTAATGGGGTAATATTAGACCCAATCCTCCCCCCACAGAGCAATGAAGACCTTTATCTTCTCCTTACTCCAGGGCATGGGGGGCTCCTACCGCTGCAGTGGGGGCCTGCCCTGAAGCCAAGGAAGTTGTGGTTTTGGTAGATGTCTATGAATACAAAAAAGGACCCATTGGACTCCTTGCTGGACCATTATTACGGAAGAAGTTGATATGAATAAAACACATAAAACAATTTGTATTACAGATATTTGCTGAACTTGGGGGGCGGGGGGGAAGCTGTCTCTTATACACATCTAGATGTGTATAAGAGACAGATTTTATATTGCAATCTTCCCTCCATAGGGGGACATAGTTAACCCCACAACAATTATTTGAGTTTTGAATGGTTTTGGAAATTTATTATTCTTTTTTTTTTTCCCCCTCTTTCTGTTCATTAATGTTTATGACTTATTTGAGATATGATTGGATAGATCAATATGTAACTTCAGACATACTACTGCTGTAAACCATTGTTGTACACTTGTGACTCATAATAAAATTGGTTTTTTTTTTAAAAAGGACCCACACCACATACTTCTTACGTAGATATAATTGCATGTCTGTTTCAACGCCACCTCTTCCCCCAAGTGCAATAACATACTAGACCTGCTGTCTCTTTAAGTTTGTGCCAGCTGCTTGTGTCGTCACTGTGAAGTGGAGGGGGCATTTGGCACGTGCTGGAAACCAAATCGTAGTTGCCCAACCTGAGTTTGAATTTGGCGTGCATTGCCTTTAAGGGTGCTGTTGACTGTGGCAGCAGAGAGAGGGACAGGTATTGGTCACTTCTTGAAGAACTCTGGGCTTTTCACCCGGGAGTCTCGGGAGTGGGGGCTATGGGGCAACAACAAACATCTGGAAGCCACCTAATAGATGAGCAGATGGTTGCCCATTTAGAGGTGACTAATCTGTGCTACTGTCTCATCTATTCACACCCATAGAAAGGCCTGTATCTCATCATGTGCATGTAATGCCATCAAGTCCAGATTTTATGGTGTGTTACTAGGTATTGGACCCAACAATTTTGAAGGAGAAAATGAAGTATTTTGCAGAAGGGAGGAAGATCTGGTTTTATAGCATATTTAATTTAGCACAGAAAATAAATCACAAAGGAGTGGCTGATTTTAAAAAAGAGTGTAGGTTAATAGAGTTTGTGGGCTATGGTAAGACTTTAGTAACATGTAACATTTTGCTGAATTTATTAATGCTTTAGCAGGGATCTAGTTTAAAAAGCACATTATCTGCAGGAAAAGCAACTCTATTCATGCGTGAACTTAATGAACCAACCAACAAAAACAAAATAGCAAGATTATTAATGAGACATTTATTCAAGGCAGCCTAAATGATTTGCTTCTGAAAATATCAGAGAAAGTTCACTAACAAAAGCCATAGGGACAAAGCTTCAGATCTGTCTGCAAATGGAAATACCAGAGAATGGATTTGCTCTTAGGTGCCAAAAAGAAATTGAATTTTGCAAGACCTTGAGTAGCGAATAAACACCAACACTCTTTCTCAAGGCCCTGAATATCACCTGCCCCTCTAAACTTTTATATCCATTTACCCTTTGTAATTTGATGGGAACTTTTTGAAAATATCTGGAACAGACACAGTTAGAAGTAGGAGCTTCTTACACCTTCACCTGTCACATTAATTTAAAACTGTTGACAGTGTTGTAGCAGTGGTTCTTCTGTGTAGTTCACAACTACTGCTTCAGTTTCCCCTTGGTGACTGGCCATATGAATCCCCCAGACAAACTGGGTGGATTCACATATAACACTGATTAAATCCAAGGCTGTGAACCTGAGTGACCAAGGGAGGCCGGATCCCGTCAATGACAGAGGTTCCCACATTCCCCAGGTGACAAGATTGGCCAACCATCATCAGCTTGATCTTGTCTACATTAAGCTTCAGTCAGCTAACCTGCATCCAGTCCAGTCCCCAACAGCAGCCAGGCACCGGGGTAAGCACTGAGACTGCAGAACCTGGGTCAAATGAAAAGGAGAGAAAGAGCTGGGTGTCATCCACATATTGATGAAATCTCACTCCAAAGCTCTGAACAATCTCACCCAGGGGCCTCAGATACATAATGAACAGGAGTGGGGACAAGATGGAACCCTGGAGGATGCCCCCCCCGAAGAAAAAAAATCCCTTGCTCTATGCCCCCCTATGCAAGGCATGTCCCCTCACCACACACCATAAATTAACCAGAAAGTATCCCTACTGCTTCTCAGTTGGTTACATCTTGGCAAAGTTGAACCCACAAAACACACAAAGTGCCCCCACAAAACACAGCAAAACTGATCCCTCTCTGACCTCTGTGGTACAAAGCAGTACAAACAACACCCACATTATTAAGCATGGTGACACTGGCTACTAGTAACCCCCAGCATTGCCCCTATGGACAGCCCAGGCCACGGCAAGTGGAGCAAGGCATTAGGGATGTGTGAACGTGACCGAATTTCCGAACTCAGTTCTGTTCGCACATCCTTCCAAGGCAGATCCCATTGGTCTCTATGATGCCAAGCAGTGCAAGCAGCACTGACTTATTTTTTTAAAAAAGCATGGTGGCTAAGTAACCCCAGCATCGCCCCTATGGACAGGACAGGCATCCCTCACTCCCAGCCAAAATACTCACAGATACAGCAATGTAGCACACACCCAATTTCACCAAAGACAATGAAAAATGACCAAACAGCCGCTTTTATTTTGCCCCTGCCAGCCAATCAAAAACTGTCCTGTGTTTGTCTATCACTCACCGGTCCCCTCCCATTACCCCCCTGCCTACCAAATATGGTACTGTTTTGTTTCCTAGCTCAGAGAAGCTAGGCTTAGGTCTGTGTCACTCCAGTCACATGCGCATCCATCACTCAGTTGAGGGTTTAGAACTTTCCGAGTATTGGCCATGGTTCTCAGAACCTTGGAACTCAGAAATTCAGAACTGAATACCATGATCCTTGCTGAATTCTGAACAAAATTGAGTACTAAGTTGCAGCTCTAAAAATAGTAGGGATGTGCGAATGCGGTTCTGACATTTGGAGTTCGGCCCGAACTCAGGCAGTTCGGGCCGAACTGAACGCCCGAAGCCCCGAACAGTTCGGCTGCATTTAGATGAGTTCAGCCACGTTTGGGCAGGAAAAACCTGGCTGGTAGGCCCGGGGGGGGAAGGGCAGCTGAGGCGCAGGCTTCCTGGAGTCAGAGGTGAAGATTGGGCAGCAGCCAGCCTGCCCAATCACCATCCCTCTTTTCCTCAGACTACTGGCTTCACAGTCTGCGATTGGCATGGGGCTAGGCTGCACAGAGTCAATGAGACTTGTGGAAGACGGGCACAGCAATTAACAAACGTCATTGCCCTCCCCCCTTCCAATTCCTTCTGAAATAGCCACTGATCCTGTCAGCAGGCATTTTCAGAACTCTCCCTTTCCCAGCAGTTTGTGTGCCTAATCCATTGCCATCCTCCTCCTATTTCACCCATTTTCACACATTTACCTAATTTATTTAGATTAGATTAGATTTAAGTTTATTTTGTATTTTTTACCCCTCCCTGTGTTCTTTCTCCCTCCCCTCCATTGAATCCTTTCCTCCTCCCTGCATATATTCCATCCTTGATTCCCTTCCCCTGTTTTTGGATTTATTTAGAGTAGGATTAGATTGATTTAGCTTTCATTTCAGTTTTGTACTCCTCCCTGTGTTTTTTGTTGTGAGCTGTCTGTGTTCCCTCCCCCCATCCCTGTGTATATATATATATATATATAGATAGATATTAGATACTAGTATAGCTAGATAGTTGTAGGAGTTAGCTTAGTTATAGAGATAGAGATAGTGTGTAGTGATTCAGTTTTAATATTTTATAGTGTGTTGTAGGACTAGGCCTTTGTAGATATAATATTCCATTTAGTTCCATAGATTTTAGAATCGTTAATAGCAGTTAGAGTTAGTGTAGATATATATTTAGTTTAATATTTTAGTTTATTTGCGTGGCCAATGGCCATAGCAGAAAAGATCTTATCATCTTAGTAATACACAAACAATATTAAAAGTATACAAATACACAATCTCATATTTATAGAATCACAAGCTGGTGCTATTCACTTACCAGCCATAAAGCAATTCCCCCCAACAAATTAATTGCTTTGGAAATTCAGAAACTTCTTCCTAGCATGGAAGGCTAACACCAGAAAAGATATAACAGCTTGAGTAACAGCCGACTTAAAGTCTGATAGGAACCAAGTCAACAATTGAGAGGACGTTCTACCAGACAAATTATCTAAAAAACTGGACAGAAATTCAGTTCTTTGACTGGCGTAACAATTGCAATAAAATAATATATGCCCAGCGGATTCTGCCTCTAGATTATCAAAAGGACACAACCTCTGGTGAAAAGGAAGACCACTACATCTTCCCTCCAGAACTCGCATAGGAAGCACATTAAATCTGGCACACATGAAAAGATAAATTTTTCTAGGCAAACATTGAGATGTTATATATTTGGCAATTGATCCAGAGTCTGGAGCCAGTCCACTATAACAGGCTAATGATGCAAAGGAGGAAACAGCTGTACAATCCTCCTGTCTATTCAGATCGTCTATCCTCCTATAGATTTCTATTTTGGCTGCTGCCAAACCTTTTGAGAATAGGTAAGGTATGGAAAAGCCCATCATAGTAAGCTTGATCTCTACTTGTTTGCTCCAAGAGCTTACGTGAGTATCTTTTAAAAGACGTGAAAATAAGCCTAAATTTTGCTGTAAATTGAAGCGTAGCCATAAATATATGTTGTGCTTCCAAACCTCATGGTTCCATGCAAGACGTCCCAGCTCCAAACGCACTGCTGCTGTGGGCACACCACTGGGGACATTTAACAAGGGTCTAAAGATTTTAGATTGAAACATATTTAAATTGAAATATATAATATAATTTTGAATAAATAAATAAATAAATAAATAAATAAATCAATCTTCATGTGCATTATTTGTGTTTTAGAAATGGAGAAAGGAAGCAGGAGAGGCCAGTCTGCTTCCTGTAAGGCAGGCAATGGGGCATGTGACAGAGGTGGCAGTGGCCATTCCAGTGCAGTGGCAGCAGGCAGCAGCAGCAGCCCAAGCCCATCACCACATCCCAAACTGCACAGGCAGTTGGCAGACAGGCTTCAGAGGCTCCCAGCAGTGGCACTAGGGGTGTGATTCAGTGTCGCCTCCTGCCAGTGTCCTCCACTGCCATGCAGGGCACTGGAAAGACTGCAGTCCAGGAGGCTGTGGCTGTCTCAGATGCGGCTGCAGGAGCAGCTAGATGCAGGTGCTTCAGGGGCAGGGTCTGAAGTTCATCATGGGCTACCATCATCCCCCATTATTGAGGTGATCCCCAGAAGTCCAGGGCTGGTGGGTCCCACCCCGGCTGCTAGAGGCAGGGCCTGATTCCTGAGCAATGGCAACAGGATTCTGGGGCCATCATTTGTTTCACAGGGAGCTGTCATTCCACCACATCAAGAAACAGCCAGCCACTCCATCCCCAGGACCCACCATCAGGGTTCTGGGGCCTACATTCCAGGAAGGGAGGGCTGTCATTCTACTTCACTGTCTGCCAATGTTCCACCGATGCCAGCCAGCCTACATTCCAGGCAGGGATAGCTGTCGTTTCACTTCGTCCAGAAGCTGCAGCTCCAGTCCCAGGACCCACTGTCAGGGTTCTGGGGCCTAAGTTCCAGGTACGGAGGGCTGTCCATCCACATCATCCAGAAGCTGCCACTCTAGTCCCAGGACCCACCATCAGGGTTCTTGGGGCATCATTCCACTCACAAGGAGCTGTCATTCCACCGCATCAAGAAACAGCCAGCCACTCCAGTCCTAGGACCCACCATCAGGGTTCTGGGGCCTATGTTCCAGGCAGGGAAAGGTGTCGTTCCATTTCACTGTCTGCCAATGTTCCACTGATGCCAGCCAGCCTGCAACGTCTGGCCACGTAGGGGTGCCAGTCACTGAGCCCTGGTCGGGCCTCTGCCGCTGCTCCACCGATGCCAGCCAGTCTGCAATGTCTGGCCAAGTAGGGGTGCCAGCCGCAGTTACTGTGCCCTGGCAATCCAATGTCTGATGCTGCTGCTGCTGGTACTGGACGTCAGCCATTTGCTCCTCCCTCTTGTAGATGGACATAGCTCGGATGAGTGTGCTGGCGGGCGGGGGCTGGGTGTCCACGAGATTCACCACCAGGCAAGGCTTGAACAATTTGCAGTAGAGCTTCTTGAGATCGGTTGAGTACAATGCCAGTCTGCAACGCCTGGCCAAGTAGAGGTACCAGTCACGAAGCCCTGGCTGGGCTTCTGCCATTGCTCCACTGATGCCTGGCAGCCTACAATGCCCAGCCTTTGCTGCTGCTGTTGCTACTGCTGGGTCTCAGATGGCCAGCCATGCCCCCACGGGCACCCACGGGGGCCAAGCGCTGAGTCTGCCTGCCTGGGCAACCCGGGGTGCCAAGCCCCAAGCCTTCCCAGTCTCTGCTGCTGCTGCTGTGTCTCCAATGGTGTGCCATGCTCCCACAGGCACCCCTGGAGTGCCCCAAACCTCTGCTGTGGCCAAACTTTTTCAACATTTGGGGGGTCTGAACTCCGCGGGACCAAACCCACGAACCCAAACTAAGCTTTTAGTCTGAACATCTGAACATTAGTCTGTTCACACATCCCTAAAAAATAGGGCAGTAGCTGGCAGCAGAATCATCATCAAGAGATAGTTTCTTGAGCGGGGTGGATGACTGCAGCCTTGGAGCCATCAGGCACCCTGCCCTCCCTAACAGAGGCATCGACAACCCCAGTTAGCAACGCCTCCCATGTCTCCCAGCTGGCTTTCCCCAGCCAGGATGGACATGGATCTAGTTCACAACTGGTTTCCCACACCCCTCCAAGCTCATCCTCCACCATCAGTGGGCATTCGGCAAGATTAATTTAAGCTGATTCAAGTAAACTGGACAAGACCGGGTGTCTCCTCAACCCCAAACTCTGACTGTGCACTCAAACTAGCAGCACCCAAAGTTGAGTCAAATACAAGCAAATTTTTCTGCAAAGTAGGTGGCAAACTCATCACAGCGGGCAGTCAATTGTTCTAATTCTGGGTGGAGACAGCCAAGATTTAATAAACTATTTGCCACCTGGAAAAGTTCCACTGGGCGGCACTTTGCTGATGCTATGGCAGCAGAGAAGAAAGCTTTTTTTTGCTGCCACAATAACCATGGCATAGTCTTTCAAAAACAGTATATGCCGCAGTTGGTCAGCTTTGGCACAAGTCGAGTGCCACCTGCACTCTAACCACCTAACCTCTTGGTTTAGCAGCCTCAGGTCTTCCATATACCATGGAACCCTGTGCTGCCACCTTGGAGGAAGTGGACACCTAGGTGCCACCGTGTCAATAGCCCGAGTCAGAATGTCATTCCATAAATTAACCAGGGCATCAACAGGTAGGCTGTTGAGGCCAGTGAGTAAATCGCACAGAGAGCTCTGAAATTCTATTGGTTCTCAGGAGGTGGGCCATCCTAACTGGTCCACCACCTTGATGGGGACAAAGGAAGGCAGGGATCTGGGCCTTCAGAAGGTAATGGTCCAAACACAAAAATGGTGTCATAGCGACACCCCCAATAACCAGACCCACTGTTTCCACTCCAGCGCAGAACATAAGGTCTAATGTGTGTCCAGTCTCATGTGTCAGGTTAGATGTTATCTCAGATAGGCCCAAGGTTGTCACAGCAGCCATAACCTCCTGCTCCACCCCTGAAAGGCAAGTGTCAGCATGTATGTCGAAATTGCCCAGAACAATAAGTCAGGGAGATCTCAATGCCACCTCTGAGACCAGCTTGGCTAGAGAAGTCAAGGAATCAACTGTGCAGTGGGATGGTCAGTACACCAGCAGAATCCCCAATCTATCCCAGTTCCCCAAACACTAGGAGGACACACTCTGTGTTGGACAAGTCAGATACTTTGCCAGGCTCCTATTCTTGGCTTTCCTTGGTAGCATATCCTGTTGATTAACAATGTGGAATCAGAGGAAAGTCCCAGGGAGCAACTGCCTTCCAAAATCAACTGGCCAATCTGCCCCAATCCAGGATGACAAGTCCAACAATTTCTGTGATCTGGAAAGTACCCCAATCTGTGCTACAGTCAGGGTTTCAACCACTGTTGAAGGTCTATCTCACAGGGCGGGCCCAAGGGTTTGAGGGGCCATGTGCCAAGCCTTGCTGCAGGTCCCCAAAGGCCGTCCGGTCTGCCGGTGGCAAAGCTGCCGGCAGGCCGGTGGAACCTTATGGCTGGAAGAGCTCTATGGAAGGGCTTGTACATTGTAGGTGGAGCCCTGGAAGAGCTCTAGGGAGGGGCTTGTTCATTGTAGGCAGAGCCTCCAAAAATCCAGCAAAAAAGAGTTTTCAGAGTTAAGATGTGATGGACAGAACATTAGTTTACACTGGGAACTCCTTGCTGCTGAATACAACCCTGCCACTTGGAGACTGAGAGAACCCTCCTACTAGCATCTCATCCAGTAAGTGGCCGGACTCCAGTAGGACAACTCTCTGTCTCTCCATCAGTGGTAGTGCCATAACAGGATAAAAAGTACTATTCACATATTTAAAACATACAAAACCTCTGGGCCACATCAAAATAGCTGCATGCTATTAACAATACCTGATCACACAAGCACGTTCATATTTAGTCAAAATAGCATGTGAGGAGCCACTCGAAGAACAAAAGGTTGCTACCTTGTAAATAAGGTTCTTTGAGATAGGTTTGAACATTCTCACAACACCCACCCTTCCAGCCTCACATGGAATTTTTTCCTTATATTTCTAGAAAGGGTTGGAAGGAACTGTCATTCTGAGGGGGAGGGGTCTTTTTATACTACAGGAGCTCGAGACCATCATGTGGTCTATTATTTGAATAGGGTGAGCATACACAACCCAGTTGTGAGAATGTTAGGTGCCATCTCAAAGAAACTTCTTTACAAGGCAACAACCTTCTGATCAGCACATGGGGAGGAGCTGTTTGTAAGTCTGATTGGTTGTCCCAGATGCTGCTCCTGCAGCGTTCACCCGGAGTTGGTGGCGGAGGGGTGGGGGGTGGCATATGTCAGCCGGTAGGGGGGGCCCAGGGCAGCGGGGGGAAAAACCAAACCAAGACAGGACAGGTGGCCGGGAGGCGAGCTTTGCTACCAATGGGGGTGGAGGAAAAAATTTAAACTGTGGCATCGCAACTCTGTCTGGGGGCCGCAGCGGGACCATGTGCCTGGGTACAGGTGGCACATGCCTCGGCCTGGCTCTGCTATCTCATAATGTGACTAGTCCAAAAAAAGTTTGCCTAATTTGAAACCTTTGAAGCATTTTGGAGAATCTTCAGACCAGCTGCTTCTTCAAAGGAACATAAGATTGACCATTAGACACCATTTAGACTAGCAATACCTACTGCTTGGCATTTTAGAGGAAAGAGAGAAATCCACAGTGCACGTACACAATTGCACACAATTTTTCATAAGGAGGAGAATATCCATTTACCATTACATTCCTGGAAGCATTAGATTTTTATTACCTTTCCAACTGTGTGCGGAAACAAGAATTTCAGTGTTTGCTGTTGCCATAGGTTAGAAAGCGCCTAGTGAGAGCGCCTGAATCCCAAGACATACAACCCAATTACCAGATTCTACAGACCCAGTGAAGTTTCAATATACCTCAAAATAACATCCACACTCTGGGATGCTTCCTTCAAAATCAATAGCTAAACATTTTGAGATCAGTTCAACAAGGGGACTATATTCTGGGCAGTCAGCAGGGCACAGACATTGCAGTATTTGTCATCTAGAAGACATGGAGTGACAAGTTGCAATCCAAAGGAAGGAATTAGCTATTTTATGGAGTTATGTATAAAAATATTAGTATTAGGGTTCACTGTCTGTTTCACCTATAATAACCACACTGTTGTTACAGAAATGTATTGTTTATATTGAAATAGTAAATCTACTGAATAAACTACATTATTCTAGGCACTCAGGTCTTCCTAGCGCAAATGGGGACCATCACATTGGCTGAGGTGATCCTAGTAGTAACACCGAATGAATTTGCTTTATGACACAGACTATCTGCCACAGATCCTGAGCAGAATATTTTTTTTTCAGCTATATCTCTGGAATCAAACTCCATGAGTGTCTGACAAGTAGACAGTAAAATTATTTCATGTCTCTTTCATACGACAGAATGGGTTGAACTTGATCAAAACTGTAGCATCTCTCCCTTTTTCTCAATTTCTATAGGAGTTTCAGTATAGCATCCTTGGTCACAATGTGGAACTCTGACTGATTGATTTCATACTTCTGCAGTCGGCGGCTATTCAGGTGGGTGAAGCAGATGGTTTTGCTCTCTCTATGTATCTTAGGCAAGACAATAAGCCTTTTCCTCTCCTTCCATTCATTATCTCTGTTCTTTGTTTCTCCCTCTATTGAAGCTTGACTCCTCACAACAAGATCTGGCTTTTTGTTTTACTGTTTCATTAGCCCACCAGTAGTTCTATCTGTAACATGATCCCACCTGCAATTTACACCACCAGAACTAAAACTTAACTGTCCATGAAATTTATTGCATATTGTTCTATTCATTTCTACTGTGCAACATGGAACAGGAGCTAAATTGTAAATTTATCTTCACATTGTTTTCAGAAGAATGATTGGTCATATTTCGCATGCAAATATGGAGCTGCTGTGGGAATTTTTATTGCTTCATAAAAATTAGAGTCAGAGGTTTTCAAAAACTCCCTTCACCATTTTAACAGGATTTCCCCCCTCCTCCCCCCAAGGACTAAACTCGATGCAGGATCTTCCTGCTTGTGTGGCATTCACTTCAAAGCATACAGTAGTTTATTTTTAGATTTCCTCGTCATCTGCTAAGTAACATGGGGAGCTGACAACGATGGCAAAGCATTTCCTTCCAGTTAACATTAAATTTCATGCATCAGCTTTGTGTCAATATCGCCATCTGTTAAAAAGCTTGTGCAGAGTCTGACTGTTCACTCTTTTCTGTATACCACTCCCCTTGGTTCAGTTGCATGAAAATTTTGACACTATCTAGTCCCAGATGAATGTAAAGCATTCTTAATTAGACTGATAGGACCTTTAAGGTGACAGAGTAAAAAAGAGAGAGACTACTGACTAGAGGCTTTGTTAATTGAAATCTGGATGGTGACTACCTGGGTTTCAGGATACAACTTGCCAGTTAGAAACCACCAAAGGATCTAGCTTTTGGCTCCAGTCCTCAAAGCACCTCAACAGCAGGTGCACCTCCAGGTGCCTTCCTGGAGGTCCCCCGTGTTAAACGGGGGGCCACAATGGAAAAGGCATTCTCAGTGGCTGGGTCGCGGCTTTGGAATTCCCTCCTGGAGGAAGCTCAGCTGGCCCCGAGTCTGCTGACCTTATGTCGGTCCTGTAAGACCTGGCTGTTCAATCAGGCCTTCGGGAAGGGACTAGGTAGGGGTGGGGGAGACGGGTAGTGAGTGGGGTGTCGGGTTTGGTTAGGGAGGGCTTGGGTTACTTTAATCTGGGAATTTTAGGTTGTTTTAATTTATTTTAGTTGTTATGTGTTTTAAAATGCTGTTAGCTGCCCCAAAATTCTTGTAGCAGGAGGGGGCGTCATATAAATTTCAATAATAAAGAAATAATAATAAATAATAAATATATATATTCAATAATAGCCAAGCTGGAGCATTTGGAGGAAGAATTCTAATTGCCAAAGCAATTACTTTATAAGTTCCGGCCTCAAGGGATGGGATATTCAAACTTAGGGCAACTAATGTAAGCAGCCCTGCCCGGGGTTGTCCCCTGTTTGAGAGGGAATTTCCTAGTAAATTAAAACAGGAATAACCATTTATAAACACAGGCACCCTAGACCAGGTTTCTTGAGTAAAGAGTACATCATACATCTGCAGAAAAGAAATAAAATCAGAGTCCCCCAACTNTCATCTAAAAACATACTAAGGGCTAAGGCTAGGGTGAGAGGTAGTGTTGGACTCAGGATGAAGGCAAAGCTAGGTAAACAGGCAAAGCTGAATTCTGGGCAGGGCAGGGTAGGACAGAGCAGAGCAAGAACACAGTGCTGATGGGCCAAGGGCCTTCTTGTTACACAGGCAAATATTGGGAGACATATAGGAAAATATATGAGAATTGTAGGACAATCAAGGAGTGAGTCTGGGCAGGCCAATCAGAGGATTGTAAAGTCAGGGTAAGTGATTGAAAGGCAAAAGATGAGGCCTGTAGTGTTGCTTCTCAAATGAGTAGTCTTGTGGCAACATGGCTAGGGACTGTGCCAAAGAAACTGATATGCCTTGTTCAAGACCATGGATGCCACAGGGACTTAAAAACAGAGCTCCCTAGCCTGAAACTTGCATTGCAGTTAGGATGGTGTTCCTCCTGTTCCTTGCTGAACAGTGCAAGTCGGGGAGGGAGACAAGTGGGGTGATGGTGGAGCCAAGGTGGGAGTTAGGCTTTGAAGAGACACAAGAGGGTTAGGCCAGGAAATGGTCAGTTGGGCCTGAGGTGAGGCCAGTTGCCAAGCAGGCGGAGTTGGGCTAGGGAGAGAACACATGGAAATGGGTTTGTGGCATTCAGTCACTAAGTTGCCATCCCATTATTTGGGATGGAATGAGTTGTTGTCATATTGAAAAATTTGGGAAATACTCTCCTTAAAGCCTTTACACCAGGCTTTGACCAGAGGAATTCTTTGTCTTCTCCCAGCTCAACTCCACCTGCTTAGCTACTGTCCTCACCTCAGGCCCAACTGACCATTTTCTTGCCCAGCCCTCTCCACAGTCCAACTCTCACCTGGTTTCCACCATCACTCCGCTTGTCTTCCTCCTCAACTTGCACTGATCGGCAGGGAACAGGAAAGCCCTCATCCTACCTGCAATGCAAGTTTCAGGCTGGGGAGGGGAGCTCTGTTTTTTGTCCTGAAATTCTTGTCCTGGAATGATTGGAAAATCATTTCTGTGAAATGTTATACTTTAAGGGAAAGTTGTACTCCATATTTATTTGTCTGTTATAGATTTTCTTTTTTTAAGGATAGTCTTGTGAAAGGTCAACGCAGTTAAACTATGCAGGCTCCCCTTCCAGCTGTTCCATGTGTTTCTGGTACAATGTTGGGCTGGCCATTTGATCTCTCTAACTCAGTGGTTAAAATTGGATAGCAAAGGCATTTTAATGAGTTTATCTTTGTAACCTGCGGTCCTTATGTACCATGGTGAGAAATACCATTAAAAAGCCAATGAATTAAATAATTACTAGTACTGCTTTAGTGGCTTCAGCTGAGGTCTGTGAGCTAACAAACTCTTGGAGGGGTGGGTGGTAAGAAAGAATGACATTATCAAAACCCATCATCTTCTTTTTCCTTCCGCTTGCTTGTAGAAACTACCAAAGCACCAGGACTGGTGGTGTAAAAGACATTTAAAAGAAAAAGTATGTGCAACAAAAACCTCCCCCATTCATGTTTTCCCACTAACTTTTGCATTTGGTATGCTGCCCCCTCCTACTAAAACAGGGGCAGGTAGTGGGTGTTGAGGTTGGAGGGGCAGTAAGGCTGACCAGCGGGCCGGTAGGTGGAGCCAGGGCAACAGTAGGCGGCATAACCCAGCAGCAAGGAGTTCCAAGGGTTAATGTTGGATGGACATTACATTACTTAATCAAGCAATTTCAGTTAGGTTAGGCAGGTTTAAAAGCAGGCAGACAACCTTAAACCTCACTTACAAGCAGTTTTAGCAAAGACACACACAC
>QEPC01007673.1:218841-230622 GCA_003113815.1 Sphenodon punctatus | reverse complement strand
TGTTTTAACTACCTTGAATAACTTGGTGTCGTCTGCAAATTTGATCACCTCATTCTTAATGCCCTTTTCGAGATCATTAATGAATACATTAAACAGCACCGGTCCCAATACAGATCCCTGGGGCACACCACTTTTTACATCTCTCCATTGTGAAAACTGACCATTTAGTCCTACTCTTTGCTTCCTATCCTTTAAACAGTTACCGATCTATAGAAAGACACTACCTCCTATCCCATGACTTTTTAATTTTCTCCAGAGTTACCCACACAGCGGCACTGGGGAAGGCACTTTTCAAATGGGCCACAGTGGGTGGGGGGATGGGTGGGTGCCAGCAACGGGTGGAGTGCAGGAGCATGCATGCACCTCCACCCACCACTGGGAGTGTTTTCATGGGCACCCACCCCCACTGCCGGCAGCAACCTGGACTCGCTCTCCCCCGCACACATGTGCAGGTGGGGTGGCATTTAAAAAGGGCTAAAAATGGAGGTGCCTGCATGCATGGAGGTGGGTGTGCACACGAGAGAATGGCCCCACACCCATCTCCACCCACCGTGCCACACACCCACCTGCCCATGCACCTGCGGGGGCCCTTTGAAAAGGCTCAAAGTCTCACCTTGTGAGATGTGCTTCACACCAAATCCCCTATATTTTTTAACAACACCAGGGTTTGCAGCAAGGTGCCTTGCATGCCTTCTGCCTGCAGCTTTCTTGCTCCTGCACCTTCCTGCAATGAGGGAGCAGGACAAATGGCCCTCAGCCCCAAGGCAATGGGGAGTGTGATGGGGAGGAGAATTTTCTGTGTGTACTAAAGTAAATGCATGGACATTCAAACCCAAACCTAGATCAGGAACCAATTTCTTTCTCCTTGAACCCCTCTCTAACACTGAGACAAAAAAATGTTCAGCTGAGATGAGTAAAGACTGATATTCCAGCCACGCTCTTATTTTGTAAAATGATTCACCCATCTCTGGAATCAGGTGATGCACTTTAACAGCACTTTCTCTTCTATTTATAACCACTGATTACATTAAATGCAAACACCAGCGTGTCACTGAGGATTTTTTGTGCTTCAGGTAAAAGCTGATTATTTTGATCTTATTGACTTTAATAATTGTTAAAATCTCCAAGTAGGTTTCTGTCAATTAAACTGAATTGGAGAATTATATATTCTGTTGTGTACAGGGCTTATTGAATATTTTAAAACCATACTGATTGTTAACACATCTGCTATGCTACCTATTTTTGAGGGCTTTGAGGACGTTCCAGAAAAGTCCCTTAAGGCCCAAGCTCCAGTTTCAGTGGCTTCATTAAGCTGTTGTGACCCAGATTATTGAAGTCAAAGGATATGAACAAGGATAGAGAAATGAAAGAAATTAATTAGAATGAAAATTTCTTTTAAGGCTCACAAGCATCACAGTTTCCTAATGGAAATTGCCTGCAGTAAGACTATAGAAGACAGTGCTTGCAAACATTTTCCAAAACCCATGCCTAAAACTAGATTCCTGCATCCAACCAAACCCAGACACTAGGTGCGTGGAAACTGCTTCTTATCTTGCTGACCAGTATTGTCTCATTGTTTGTTGCCCTAATAGTGGAGGGAAATGCAAGTTGTGTACAATGCTAGTCAATCCTAACTCCAGTCTGAAAAACTGTTCAGTGTTTTTCTCTGTGCCCAGAACCATCAGCTGGGGTTGCTCAGGATCCCTACCAAGTGATGTCACCCAAATTGGGCCAAAGCTCATGATCTGGGTTTAAAGTCTCCATTGGAATATGACACCCATCACAGGCCATTTGTGAATGAATCATGCTAATCCCTTTCCCCACCTCAAAACCTCTAGGTGAAGTGTGTGTGGGGGGTGGGGAGGGGGGAAGCATATGCCTTGCATATACTTTTAAAATGGGATTATTACAATGGGATAATAACAATGGTTATTAAAATGGTATGATAACAAAACTGAAGCACATTTGCTCTTAAAATGTGAGAGGTGCATGTAGAATAAAATGCAGGTACAAGCGATGAGCTTAGTTTTGGATTCCATCCCAGCTGGTTATCCACTAATGTGTTTGCATTTCTTTAGTTTCCCCACTGTTTCAGGCAATAATTTATACAGCAAACAAAGAGGCACAGCTGTTGTGTAAGTAAGATAGAAAGTAGGAGGAGGGTAATAAACATTGCATATAAGCAGGTTTGAATCTGTTGTTTCTTGTCGTTTTCTTGTGTGTGGCTCAGGAGACATTTTGTAAGCAATGAGCATTAATGAGAAACAGGGTGAGATCTTCAAACATCTCCAAATGGTGTGGTGGACTAAAGTGGTAAGCTCACTGGTTGGTTAGGAGAGTCACAGTCTATTGTTAGTGGAATCTTTACAACCCCAAATAAATCAGAGTCGTAACTAGCTTATGGCCAATGTGATAGTGGCCACAGGTGTATTTATATGAGGGGTGCGAGCCAACCATGGCCCAGGACAGCTAAATCATCAGCTGTGTTTCTTTCATGCTGCAGCTGCCTGCCCCAGACTCTCTTAGTGCTTAGCCAGTACTAAAGCTTGTGTGTGGCCTTCCATTGCTAAAATCCTGCCCTGCCTTACTGTTGCCACTGCAAAACCCCTAGTCCATGGTCTAGTCAGCTTGCACTGTGACTACTGTAACTTCCTCCTTAATGGTCTCCCTGTTCAGCCCCTTATTTCCACCCTACACTGGTCCCCTCTACGTGAATGCATCCAGAACAAGCTCCTGGTCTTCACCTTCAACGCACTTCATAGCCTTACTCTACCACATCTCTCTGTTCTTATATCCCACCACAGTCCTGCCCGGGAGCTTCACTCCTCCTCGGCCCTTGCCTACTGGCAACTCCCTTGCTCCTCTAAACATCTTCGCTCCTTCTCCCTTATCTGAAACTCCCTCCCTGGATACATTTGTTCTGCTCACTCCATACCAACTATCAAATGCCTCCTGAAAATCCACCTCTTCATTCAGTCTTTCCTTAGCTTGTCATGAGTGAAGTTGCATCCTCTTCCCCCCTCACTCAGAATCTGTCCCCCGTAACTAAGTCCCTTTTTACACAGATGCTCTAACACCCATAAAATGGGTGTTACATTTTATTATACATGTTGCAGGGCACCACTGCAGCCAATCACCATGGGCTCTGTGCACACATGATGCCTCCACTCAGTTCCTCTGGGTGGAGATGGGTGTTGGCCGCTGGGTGGGGAACATTTCCCTGGGTGGGGGTGTCTGTGTAAATGCCACTTTCAGTGGGTGTTGGTGAGTGTTTGCTCCTGGCCAACACCCATCTCCACCCACCCCCACCCACAGAACAACGGACGCCACTGCCGGGGCCTATGCTAAGCAAGTGCACCTGCAGCCTCTGAACCTCATCAATGTATCCTTGTATCTCCTGATTTTCAGCTCTCCTTTGTCTGCCTCTCCATTGTCTCTCTTAGATTGTAAGCCCCTTGAGGTAGGGACCTGTCTATAACTATTGATTGTACACACTACCAGGTACCTAAATAAATTAAATAAATAAATACTGGCTAAGCACTCATGTTTAATGTTGGTTGGCAAAAGCAGCAGTGAAGGAAGTCTAGGGCAGGCAGACAGACATACAGTTGCTGCTTCAGCTGCCCTGGGACATGGTAGTTGGCACCCATCATGTAAATGCACCCATGGCCACCGCTACATTAGCCATAGGCTTGTTACGGCTCTGATAAATATGCATATCTTAAAAAAATCCATGACAGTCTACAGAGAGTTGAGGTGACAGTACAGGGGAAGTAAGAACCAGGAAATTTGGTAGAAAAGGAAACAATGGGTGTTTTCAGACATGACGAGATCACAGTGAACCACACAGAATACCTACATGTGGTCACTGTGCCCTGCACGTCTGTTCGGTGGCCGCCAGATGTTCGCCACGCCACGCTGAATGCCCACATGGGGTCAATTTCAACCACGCTTCTGGGGCTCCTGGCGCAAAAATCCCCAGAAGCGTGGTGAAAGTGATTCCCGGCCAGAACCAAAAAAATGTAACGTCTGGCCGGCGATCACGGCTCGGAATCCCCGGTGGGATTCTGGGCTGTGGTCAAACCGGCCCGACGCTGCAGTGGCATTGGCCTCACTGCCCGTCCGTCTCCCCCGAGGGTGGGTGGCGATGGAGGGTGGAGGGGGCGGGGCCGTGCGGCCGCACGTTGCACGGCGCGGCCCCGCCCCCTCCCTTATTCCCCGCCGGGATCCCCGGCACGTCTGTTTGCCGTGCCTGGGTGATCCCGGCAGGGAATCTCTGGGTTGTTTTCGGGACGGGGTGAAGCCGCCCCGTCACGTCTGAAAACACCCAACTTTGTTGTTTTTCATAGTAGTACAATTACATTAAGATATAGAAATAAAAATTCATGTCTGTCTAATGATTTTCTAGGCCTACATGTCAGGGGGACTCGGTAAGACAGTACCCATTGTATCAAGGTGTTTATACTGATACTTGTCTCTGTTCATTTGCTCCTGGGAGAATTCCTCTTGCTGTCTTACAACTTAAAGGCTGTAGACACGATTCTTATTTGTCTCTCTGGGTCAAAAGATTATTGTGCAAGGTAGACCCAATTCTTCGGAGAGCCTGGAACTGAAGGTTTATGGAATGAGCTAAGGACCATGAGTGTGGAAAAATTCTGAACATCAGAAAATGTCCTCACTCTCCCCATTTAGGTTCTTTCTCAGAAATCAAAGCCAGCAAGTTGGAGGGTGTGTGTGTGTTGTTTATTTATTTTTCCTTTTTTTCATGAGCTGAGACTGACTCACCATGGCTTAAGATATTTTTTTCATTCCTGTGCTTATTATCCAAACAACACATTGAATAGCTTGAGTTTAGGAAATTTCCTATTGTTTGGATGTTGATCTCTTTCCTTCAAACTATATGAAAAGAGATCATTAATGAAAAAGACCTCATCTACAGAGGCTAAACAGATTTTGGCCCACGCTTGATTTGTATAACTGTGGCTAAGCAATGTAGGACTCCTTTTATATAAAGTAAACATTGTCTTGCTTCTTAGCATCAGCTTCTAAAAATAACTTGTTATTCTTTCCTGCACCTCTACATTTTGAATACCCTTCATGCAGCCATGACCTAATATGGCCCTAATGAGCAGTTGCCTTTTCCAGAGTGAATGCCAATGCTCTTCCCTGGTACATTCTTTTATTTGATCTCCTTTGTTATTCAAATGAGTGACTGATAAATGATGAATGTGAGCAGGCATTAAGTTTTAATTAATAGCATGGCGTAAATCAGATACGGCCAGATGACTGTGGAGTGTTTGAAAAGTATATGTCTCAATTTTTCTTGTGTTTTCAATGTTATTAAAATACACAGGGACATGAAGCATATAGGAAGGGGCTCAATTTAAAAATATGCAGCAGCATTAATAAAGATGCTCATTGCAAGTCAACCCATTTAAAAAAATCAAGGATTTAGTATTCCACTGAGATCTACAGGACTTTTTCCCCCCTTCAGTGTGGAGAGTTCTGAAGGCAGCTTAAAAATCTAATATACTAAATTGACATGGATCTTTTCTCATTCATTGCATTTCAGTAAGTGGGAACAGATCTATACCAATTCTTCACATGTCTAATTAGATTTGCTGTTGGCAATGTGTGTGGTATGTATCAATAACATTTGATAGAACAGTTGCCATCAGGTTTAATTAATAGAATGTCAGTGTTTTGATTTTATTTTTATGAGTTTTCTTTNACACCCATAAAATGGGTGTTACATTTTATTATACATGTTGCAGGGCACCACTGCAGCCAATCACCATGGGCTCTGTGCACACATGATGCCTCCACTCAGTTCCTCTGGGTGGAGATGGGTGTTGGCCGCTGGGTGGGGAACATTTCCCTGGGTGGGGGTGTCTGTGTAAATGCCACTTTCAGTGGGTGTTGGTGAGTGTTTGCTCCTGGCCAACACCCATCTCCACCCACCCCCACCCACAGAACAACGGACGCCACTGCCGGGGCCTATGCTAAGCAAGTGCACCTGCAGCCTCTGAACCTCATCAATGTATCCTTGTATCTCCTGATTTTCAGCTCTCCTTTGTCTGCCTCTCCATTGTCTCTCTTAGATTGTAAGCCCCTTGAGGTAGGGACCTGTCTATAACTATTGATTGTACACACTACCAGGTACCTAAATAAATTAAATAAATAAATACTGGCTAAGCACTCATGTTTAATGTTGGTTGGCAAAAGCAGCAGTGAAGGAAGTCTAGGGCAGGCAGACAGACATACAGTTGCTGCTTCAGCTGCCCTGGGACATGGTAGTTGGCACCCATCATGTAAATGCACCCATGGCCACCGCTACATTAGCCATAGGCTTGTTACGGCTCTGATAAATATGCATATCTTAAAAAAATCCATGACAGTCTACAGAGAGTTGAGGTGACAGTACAGGGGAAGTAAGAACCAGGAAATTTGGTAGAAAAGGAAACAATGGGTGTTTTCAGACATGACGAGATCACAGTGAACCACACAGAATACCTACATGTGGTCACTGTGCCCTGCACGTCTGTTCGGTGGCCGCCAGATGTTCGCCACGCCACGCTGAATGCCCACATGGGGTCAATTTCAACCACGCTTCTGGGGCTCCTGGCGCAAAAATCCCCAGAAGCGTGGTGAAAGTGATTCCCGGCCAGAACCAAAAAAATGTAACGTCTGGCCGGCGATCACGGCTCGGAATCCCCGGTGGGATTCTGGGCTGTGGTCAAACCGGCCCGACGCTGCAGTGGCATTGGCCTCACTGCCCGTCCGTCTCCCCCGAGGGTGGGTGGCGATGGAGGGTGGAGGGGGCGGGGCCGTGCGGCCGCACGTTGCACGGCGCGGCCCCGCCCCCTCCCTTATTCCCCGCCGGGATCCCCGGCACGTCTGTTTGCCGTGCCTGGGTGATCCCGGCAGGGAATCTCTGGGTTGTTTTCGGGACGGGGTGAAGCCGCCCCGTCACGTCTGAAAACACCCAACTTTGTTGTTTTTCATAGTAGTACAATTACATTAAGATATAGAAATAAAAATTCATGTCTGTCTAATGATTTTCTAGGCCTACATGTCAGGGGGACTCGGTAAGACAGTACCCATTGTATCAAGGTGTTTATACTGATACTTGTCTCTGTTCATTTGCTCCTGGGAGAATTCCTCTTGCTGTCTTACAAATTAAAGGCTATAGACACGATTCTTATTTGTCTCTCTGGGTCAAAAGATTATTGTGCAAGGTAGACCCAATTCTTCGGAGAGCCTGGAACTGAAGGTTTATGGAATGAGCTAAGGACCATGAGTGTGGAAAAATTCTGAACATCAGAAAATGTCCTCACTCTCCCCATTTAGGTTCTTTCTCAGAAATCAAAGCCAGCAAGTTGGAGGGTGTGTGTGTGTTGTTTATTTATTTTTCCTTTTTTTCATGAGCTGAGACTGACTCACCATGGCTTAAGATATTTTTTTCATTCCTGTGCTTATTATCCAAACAACACATTGAATAGCTTGAGTTTAGGAAATTTCCTATTGTTTGGATGTTGATCTCTTTCCTTCAAACTATATGAAAAGAGATCATTAATGAAAAAGACCTCATCTACAGAGGCTAAACAGATTTTGGCCCACGCTTGATTTGTATAACTGTGGCTAAGCAATGTAGGACTCCTTTTATATAAAGTAAACATTGTCTTGCTTCTTAGCATCAGCTTCTAAAAATAACTTGTTATTCTTTCCTGCACCTCTACATTTTGAATACCCTTCATGCAGCCATGACCTAATATGGCCCTAATGAGCAGTTGCCTTTTCCAGAGTGAATGCCAATGCTCTTCCCTGGTACATTCTTTTATTTGATCTCCTTTGTTATTCAAATGAGTGACTGATAAATGATGAATGTGAGCAGGCATTAAGTTTTAATTAATAGCATGGCGTAAATCAGATACGGCCAGATGACTGTGGAGTGTTTGAAAAGTATATGTCTCAATTTTTCTTGTGTTTTCAATGTTATTAAAATACACAGGGACATGAAGCATATAGGAAGGGGCTCAATTTAAAAATATGCAGCAGCATTAATAAAGATGCTCATTGCAAGTCAACCCATTTAAAAAAATCAAGGATTTAGTATTCCACTGAGATCTACAGGACTTTTTCCCCCCTTCAGTGTGGAGAGTTCTGAAGGCAGCTTAAAAATCTAATATACTAAATTGACATGGATCTTTTCTCATTCATTGCATTTCAGTAAGTGGGAACAGATCTATACCAATTCTTCACATGTCTAATTAGATTTGCTGTTGGCAATGTGTGTGGTATGTATCAATAACATTTGATAGAACAGTTGCCATCAGGTTTAATTAATAGAATGTCAGTGTTTTGATTTTATTTTTATGAGTTTTCTTTTTTACATTTATGCTTCCAGGCTAAATTGAGTCCTGTTGTAAGCAGGTTGTAGTTCAATAGAGTTGCACTGACTTACACCAGGTCTGAATGTAGCCCTACATTTCCTTTTGCATCACTTAAGCCTGTGCGTCATATTGATGCCTACATAGAATCTTCACAAATTAGGCTTTATAATGAATATTTGTGGGTATTAGTTTGGATTGTTTATAATTAATCCCAAATGTGATCTAAATATGAAGAGACAGCATATTGTGCTACTGAAATTTGTTCTGATGCAGTTTACAGGACAAGCCTGCTTGATATGCCGTGAGGGGGAATATAGTCTCATAGTATTTTGCATAATTCAAAGGCAATGATGAAAGTGGTTTAAAATATGTAACACTACACAGAGGATACAAAGAGATCAGAAGACTGGAGGACAGGGGAGAGAGATTTTGAAGAGAAAATAATAAGGATGTTACTTGTAGAGAAAGGTAAAATAAAGAGCAAGGGGGAAATGAAGCCAAAGCTGAAATGCAGTCCAATACAAATTAGTTAAACGGTGCAGTCAACATTCAGATTAGGTCTTGTCTAGACCAGAATATGCTATGAGAGAGTTACTTGAGACAGAGAGTGAGCAGAAGACAAATTAACATTTGGATCAGAATAAAAAAGACAAATACCTCTATAGAACTAGGGGTGTGCGTTTCGTTTTCGTTATAACAAAAAATGAAAACTGTGATTTTTGTTTTTATTACTATACTATAATAACAAAAATGACAAATAATAACAGCAAAAACAAAAATGAAAATGAAAATTTGTTTTTGAAATAATGGGAAAAAACTGAAAAACTTATTTCCGACTATAATGTTTTTGGCCCTTTTTACACAGACACTCTTACACCCATAAAATAGGTGTTACATTTTATTATACATGTTGCAGGGCACCACTGCAGCCAATCACCATGGACCCTGTGCTCACATGATGCCTCCACCCAGTTCCTCTGAGTGGAGATGGGTGTTGGCCGGTGGGTGGAGAGCATTTCCGTGGGTGGAGATGGGTGGGGGCGTCTGTGTAAATGCCCCTTTCGGTGGGTGTTGGTGAGTGTTTGCTCCCGGCCAATACTCATCTTCACCCACACCCACCCACGGAGCAACCGGCAGTGGCATCCGTTGCTCCGTGGGTGGGTGTGGGTGAAGATGAGTATTGGCCGGGAGTATTGGCCAGGGAAATGCTCCCCACCCACCGGTCAACACCCATCTCCACCCAGAGGAACTGAGTGGAGGTATCATGTGTGCACAGGGCCCATGGTGATTGGCTGCAGTGGTGCCCTGCAACATTTATAATAAAATGTAATACCCATTTTATGGGTGTTAGAGCATCTGTATAAAAAGGGCCTTTGTTTCTTATTCAATTCTAATTGAACATGAGGAGATTGTACCCCAACCAGTGGACACTATATGTACCAAATTTCAAAAAGACTGGATAATGGAGACCGATTCTAAACACAATTGAATATTGTGATTTTAAGAAAAGCTTCATACACATTTTTGGCTACACCTTTTTTTTTAGTTCTCCATGCAATTTGCATGAAACCTGGGGAAATTGTGAATCTCCTCTATTGGGCCAATTCTGCCAAATTTCAGAAAGATTGGACAAGGGGTCCTGATGTTATAAGCCATTAAGTTGACAATGCAGATTTTGCTGTAACATTTTTATATCCCATCCTGTTTACAAGACCTTTGGTAGGAATTTATCGTACACCTTCCCTGTCATCTCTGCCAAACTATAGGATAATTTGATAAAGGGACCCAATTTTATAAGCAATTGAAGTTGTCCGCTTGAAGAGCATTATTTAGATAAATAGTAGGACACAAAGTGCCAGTCAGAGGCAGGCATCTGGCATGGCAGGGGGAGGGAGGATGTAGGAGGGAGGATGGGGAGCAACCATTCACTGCATGCTTCCAGGTTCACATGACCAATCGGTGGTGACTTTGAGGTGGGAATAGAGGGCGGCCCTGAGGCGGACATAGAAGGGACATAACTGGAACTATGGGGATAGCTTCCCAGAAATCAGGAGACATCGTTTAAAAATCCAGGCTGACCAATTATCACATTCACATCCTGCAGCACTGTGACAGAGGACATAAGAGGATCTCTATTGGCTCTTTCCTAACCAGATGCTTCCAGCTTCCCTGTAACAAGTGGGAGAGAGAAGTTGGGATGGTCACAGCAGAGAATGAGGATACTTGGTTGACATTTCTGCTGACCAATCTTATACCACAGTGACACGTAAGAGAATCCCTCCTATAGGCTCATTCTCTGCATATGCTGTGCAGCAGGGGCGGCTGGTGGGTGTTGAGGTTGGAGGGGCAGTAAGGCCAGCTGGTGGGCCAGTGGGTGGAGCCAGGGCGCCAGTAGGTGGAACCAGGGCAATGGTAGGTGGAGCCAGGGCAACAGTAGGTGGAACCAGGGCAATGGTAGGCAGAGCAATTATGGCAGATGAAGCAGGGGACATACATAAGAAGCAGCTTGCTATTTGTGTATGTTATGTTGTTCCAGCAGAAGCTTCTGTAAAGGAACGTTTTCTGGCTCTACGTGACTTAAAATCATTTACTGCAAAGTCAATCACTGAATCAATACAGCATTGCCTAAGAGAAAATGGTTTAGAGGATATTCACAAACCTATGATGCTGCTTCAGTTATGAGTGGAGCAACATGTGGTGTACAAGCTAATTTTTTGCAATATCACCCAGAAGCAATCTATGTCCACTGTTATGCACCTCAGCTCAACTTGGTATTATGTCACACTTGCAAAGCAGTTACAGAAGTTACTAAATTTTTTGACACATTGGAAGATCTGTATACCTTCTTTAGTACTAGTTCCCTTATAAATCACAAAAAATTCATAGAGATTCAAAAGGATCTGGGGAATTAAAGCATAGTGAGCTTGTACAGCTCTCAGACACTAGGTGGGCTTGCCAGATACACTCGGTCAATTCTCTGATTGCAAACTTTTCAGCAGTTATTCAATTCCTCTCTGAAATTCAGTCTTCTACAGCAATTGTTTTATCCCCAGTTGTTTTATTCTTGCTTAGACTGGATGCTTTCTGAACTTGACCAGCGGTTTTCTAGTGTAAAAACAGACCTTCTGAAGAGCATTCAAGCATGCATCCCATCATCTACAGACTTTCTTTCCATACCTGCCTTATCCTCACTTGCAAACCATTATAAAGTAGCCTTGCAACATGGAGAAATAATGGTGGCTAAAAATTATGTGGCTCCTAAAATAGAGGTCAATGGGAGTCTTGACATGAGAGGTGTGTATAATCTTTTAGACCCACTCATTTTCCCAACTGTAAAAAAAGTTATCCAAGCTGCATTAACCATCCCAGTAAGTAGCCACATTTCCAG
>QEPC01007673.1:164319-210008 GCA_003113815.1 Sphenodon punctatus | reverse complement strand
GGGAAACCCGGAAGTTCCCCGGAAGGCCTAGAGCGTCTCTGACACCGGCAGCCACAGCTGGCGCTGAGGCCGCCGGACCACCCGCCACTGCCGCACCCGGAGCTCCGCAAGGTAAGCAAGCTATGAACTTTAGTAGGGGTGATCCCTGGGGGGTTGGGGTGTGTGTTAAACACCCCCCCCAACGATCGGGTCATACTTACCGGCGGCTGTGGGGATGCCGCGGCCGCTGGTGCTAGGGGGTGGGCTCGCCTCTGAGTCTTTTTTTAAACAAAAATCCAGGCTGGGCAGGGTGGGTGGGGGGTGTCCCCCCTTCCACCCGCGCAGCCTGGACTCGGGGATGGTGTTTTTTTTTTAACTTTTGTGGTGGGGCTTTAAGTTTTTACATTGCAGCCATTTTTAAATGGCTGCAATGTAAAAAAATCCGGTACCCGGAATCCGGTACCTGGACCGGATTACCGGGTCGAATCCGATAATGCCGGTACGCCCGGTACCGGCATTATCGGATACCGGATTTACCGGTTTTCCCGCCCCTAGTGTCCATGTCACTTAGAAATATGGTAGGTGAATGATAAACACTCCTTATTTCCAATGCCTCCAAAAGTTCCAGTTAGCTTGAATTCCAATATTCAGGTTGTGGGTGGATTCATAATATATGCACTAATTTATACAGAATTGTATTCATATAGGCAATTCTTTTTATGTTGCATACAGGCTGATCGGTAGATAGTAAAATCTCTCAGCAGGCTTGGGTTATTTTTCAAGCACTTCCAATCTGCTTGAAAATTTTAGAAGCAGTTAAAAAATATCTTAGCATTAACACCTCCGCATTAACTTATTGTTTGGTTCTTTTCTATATGCCTACCACCTTTTATCTTACCCTGTTTTGTGACTATTTATTCTCCTTTCCTCTTTATCTGCCCTTTGTGCATCATTTTAAAAATTCTGTTAAACACACAGGTCTTTTACTTTTAAAAAAAATATATTTTAAAAATTAAAGCTATTAAAAAACTAGATGGATGTAGTCATATAAAAACACATGTGACTAATTAAAAATTTCTGGCTTGAAAGTTACAAAAAAAGTTAGCATGAGTTCATTTTACTAAAACTTGTAATACTGAAAAATGACAGGAGAAGAACTGCTATGCAGAAATAAGCCAAGTGAGCTAACTCTGTCTCTGACACCAATACCGATTTTAATGAGGCAAGTCAAGTTCTCCTTCAGTGTGAATTGTAGTATTGGGGATTATAGTGTGTTGTAGCTATTGAACCTTTAAACAACCAATATCAAGCTTGTGGAGGGTAGCAAGCTATTATTTGTTAGCAGAAATCTGTAAGTTGTTTTTTTTGCACCATTTATCAAATGGATCTGTTCTTACTTGTTGTCTACTATTTGAAGTAGATATAATAAACTCTTACAGGAGTTGTTTCACCTTTTGGCTTGGTTACTGGTTCAAATCTAGGTCAGGTCAACAATGGCCTGAATTTCTTACCTCACTGCCCTTTGGTGGCCTCTACAATGTGTGTTGTTTACTTCAGTCTAGTGCAAAATAGGCAGGTTCCCACTTCACAAAAAAAAAACCTTCTCAAATGGAACAATTGTCCAGCAGACTCAGCAAAGAAACCAAACTGCCAAAGCCACAGGGAATGGCTTGTTCTTTCTTCCCAACTAGTGTCCCTTTCAGAACCGTGTTGAGGAACATTGGAATGTTATTAATCTAACTACTACTATCTGTCACACGGATAAGTACATTTTATTTTGTGCAGAACTGTTCATGTTGTGCTTTATTTTACTTTTTAACAATTAAAAACTTCAAAAGCATTTAAAAATAGAAAAGTATCATTTGGTTGCTGTTTAACATGACTCCTAAACCTGTTTGCGCATAACAGTATTCAGCCATTTTGAACTAAAATGACTGTGAGCGAAAGAATCACCTTAAAAAAATCAATTGGCATTAAGAAGTGTTGTGTTCTTCCTAGGTGACAATAAATTGTATTTTAAATTGTTAGGGTCTGTCAAGGGTAATGCCGCTACAAGAATAAATCACTAGGTATGTACGCCTATGTTTAGATCTTAAAGTGTGCTGCCTGGCACTGGATCAAACTTGTAGCAGGGAAGTTTTTATTTTTTCATTTCGAATGGGCACAATGTTTCTTCTCTCTACTACATTAACTGAAGAATGGAAGTCTTTTCAACTGAAACAAGCAAGAAAATACAGTTACACCTGGACTACATTGTAGAGACGGCGATTAAATGATTGATGTTGAGCAATTTAGCTACAGAACAAGATGTGTTGCCAGGCTTGGCCGTAGCACCTTTTTTCCATTTCCCAAGAGAAGGTAAAAGTTATTTAAGGCAATAAATGGACACATGAACAGTGAGAGTATACACCTCAATTAATAGCATCTTGCAAGTCCTTTTGTACTTTGTCTTGAAAACTCTGAGGTTCGGAAATAGCAAAGCAAAGCACAAGAGAGCACTTTGTTCTTCTAAGGGTGTTTTTAAATGAGAGTGGTGGGAGGTGGGGTCCAGGGGCACTCACATACAGGAATTGTTTGGGAAGGGTTTCACAAGGACGGCTCCTGGCATAGCTGCTGCATCCATGGAGGAAACCACCCAACCCAGAGGGGCAATCTGGATTTTTTAGGCTTCATGTATGGCCATGGGTAGCCGGTGCGTGGGTCACGGGTGCACACCTCCTCATGTATCAATTCAAATAAATGGTTCAATCCGTGGATGGGGCGGGGGGGGGGCGGCATGTGTGGACATGTCTCATTTAAACACACCCTAAAACACAGAGGGTTGAAAATGAATGCATTTCTCTGATATTCGTATCAAAGACGCCTAAGATAAAGCAGGGGTATCATTATACTGGGGCTTATGCCAAAATGTTTTCAGCCCTCTGAGGCTGTCTCACTCCCCTTTTAACATAGCCCCCCTGTGGAGTGTCACGACATTCTCAAGGAGTCATTTGCTCCATCCCCTTTCCAATAGAGTCTCACCTCTTTCCTGCATGGCCACATCCCTTATGACTCATAATGACATCACTTCACTCCAAACAGGCTGGATCATGACAAGGTTCTGTGGATACGAATCCCCCTCTAGCTTCCCATCCCCTGGCAGTGGCCCCATGCCCTTCATACCTGCTACTACTGCTGCTCTGGCAGTGCCAGGTCTGGAACAAAAGCAGCAGCAGGTGCAGGAGGGAGGGGTTCAGGGCACTACCTAAGACACCAGAGGTTTCAGCCACCTCAGCCAGTGGCTAGCGATGCAGCTAGATATAGCCAAAACATAGCAGGGGCACAGCTAGGTTGGGAAGGGTCCTAGTGCAGAAAATGGAATGGAGCCCCTCTCCAACAATCCCTCCCAGCAGCAGGAGATGCAGCTGCATCAACCCTCCAAGGCTTGTGGGCCCAAGTGCAACTGCACACCATGTTCCTATTTATAGCTGTGCCCTTGTATTAAGGTTTCAAATCGTGGAGGTTCTGAGCGGAATTCTGCGGGGCGCAATGTCGGATGTCAAGTTTTAGGAATGGAATTGCGGCACGGTAAACGCTCCTGCCGCATCAGCCCTAGCCACTAGGGCTGTAGGGGAATGTCGCAGCGGTAGCTCATTCCGCTGGAAACAGAGTTTCTGCAATTAGTGGTACGGCATGGCAGAGACTTTCATTCCGCTAGTTTCATTCCGCTACTTCCGCAGTTCCGCTAATTTCATTCCGCTACGTCCACAGGCTTTGCAAAATAGTGGAAACATGACATTTTCGCTACTTCCGTCATTCCGCCAGCGCCACAAAATAGCAGAACAGCCATTTTCCGACAGTTTCTGCAATTTTTCCACAATTCCGCAATTTGCAGAATGCCGGCAAAATTAGCGGAATATCAGCAGAAAAGCCACGGTGTGGCGTGGGCAATTCCGAAATGGCAGAATGGAATCGCAGCATGGTAACCACTGCTGCTGCATCAGCCCTACTAGCCACCATCATCCATGATTTCATCACCTCTAGACTAGACTATGGTAACACACTCTACGTGGGGCTATCCATGGTGACAGCCAGGAGGCTGCAGCTGGTACAGAATGCAGTGGCCCATCTCTTGGTGGGACTGGCCCGCTGGGAGCACATCACACCAGTGCTCCATTCTCTGCACTGGCTGCCAATAGTCTTCCAAGCCTGATTCAAAGTGTTGGTTTTAACCTTTAAAGCCCTAAACAGTCTGGACCCTGCCTATCTGTGAGACCACCTCACCCCCCAGGTACTGGACCGACCCCTGCTGTCATCGGGGGATGCCCTCCTTGTGGTCCCCCGAGTCTTCTGGGCCACTTCTCAGTGGCCGTGCCAAGGCTGTGGAACTCCCTTCTGGTGGGAGTGCATCTGGTCCCAGACCCTCCCTCCTTTCATAAAAGTTGTAAGACCTGGCTGTTCCACCAGGTGTTTGGTGGGGGAGATGAGTGGGGAGGGAGAGGGATGGGGGGGCAATAATATGTTTTATTGTTTTATTACTTTAACTGTGAATGTATAATGTTTTGAGCCACCCCGAGCTGCCTGTGGCAGGAGGAGTGGGATAATAAATGCTTTTATAAATAAATAAATAAATAAATAAATGTTAATCTGACCTAGGCCCTGCAGTCTCTTTTTTTACCTGGGGTCTGGCTGTGGTGGGGCATTGAATGAGGGTGAGCCGTCTGAAGCGGAATCCTAATAAGATGAAGCTGATGTTAGTGGGAAGGGGCGAGGGGGTGTAAGCCCCCATCACTGATGGGGTGCATCCCTCTTTGGTCCCTCAGGTTCGGATTCTGGGTGTACTCTTCGACTCACAGCTCCACCTGAATGCCCAGGTGGCAACTGTGGTGAGGAGTGCATTCTGTAAATTTACATCTAGTTCATCATCTTCGGCCTTATATCTCAGGCTCCGATCTTGCCACCATCATCCACTGCAACACACTCTACATGGGGTTACCCCTGGTGATGACCCAGAGACTTCAGCTGGTGCAGAATGTGATGGCCCACCTCCTGGTGGAGAGGCCACCATGAGCACATAACACCAGTGCTCCGTTCTCTGCGCTGGCTGCCTTTAGTTTTACGGGCCCAATTCAAAGTGTTTGTTATTACCTTTAAATCCCTATACAGTCTGGGCCAGCCTACATGTGGGACCATCTTATCCCTCATGTCCTGGATCAACCCTAAAGTCAGACGGAAGCACCCTCTTGGAGATCCCCCAGGTATCCCAAGTAGCAATGTTTGAGAGCAGAGGGAGTTCTGGGTGGCTGCACCAAGGCTGTGGAACTCTCTCCTGGCAGAGGTCCACCTTTCTCTGGATCTCCCCTACTTCCATAGACAATGCAAAACCTGGTTGTTTTTCCAGGCGTTCAAGTGAGGGGGATGGGTAGTGGGTGAGGAGTTTAAAGCGAGGGTAGTTATTCAGGCCTCATTTGTTTTTATTTCATATTTTTGTACTTATGCTTTTACTGTTTATTGTTCACCGCATCAAGCTGCCATTGGAGAAAAGGGGCAGGTTATTCATTCTAAAAATAAATAAAATAAATAAATAAATAAAATGCCTGCAATCCCGAGTCTTCTGAAGACAATGGGGCTGATCCTAACCGCAAGTAAATAAATAAGTTGCATGCATTCCATACACCCCATAGTGGTGGTCCATGTGGGGTACATAGTGGATGTCTGCACAATGTGCAGGGGTTAGGATCAGCCCCAATGGCAGAAATATCACTGACTTCCTTGTTTGGCCAAGTTATAGGTAGTTAGGTCCTTGAAAATCTCCTCATAAGTAAATCACTCTCATCCCCTGGATTCTTTGCAGCTCCCTATTTTTGCTAAGCTTTTGATAACTTGCATGATAAAATGTTCCATCTTTATATTCATCCTTTAGCCAGCCATGCATTTCAGACTAACCAACAAATCTATCTTTAACTGTCAGCCCATGTTATAATTCAGGTGGGAAGAAGGATTCACTACAGCCCTGTGGTAATTAATGATTTCATGTTTGAATTGTACACTTCAAGGGGTATTCAGTCTGGCTGTTGACCTTAATCCAAGTAATGCACCCATTGTTTACCCAGCCTGATGATGCTGAACATCTCCTTCAAGCCTAACTGCTAATGCAAATATAGAATTTCATCTCCTACTAAACAAAGGCTTGTGCTTCCTTTCCAAGGAGGCTGAAAACTTCCACTACTTTGTAGAAAACAAAGTGTTGCTTTTAACTGTTAAAAAGTCTGTTGGACAGAACCATAGCAGATAAAAATATTAATAAACATAATTCCACTGATGCTTTGGTATACCTATGGCAAGGGACGACTTCATTGGATAGTTCATTCTGAACTACTTTGGACATTTTTACATAGACACCACCCACAGACCAACACCCATGAACATGCATCAGATGGGTGGGAGAGAGTGCATGTGAACAGTACTGAGTGGGTGTGCACGCTGGCTCAAGCAGCCCACCCATCAACACCCACCTCCATCCATGGAGCATCCAGGAAGGAGCCAGCATGCTCCGTGGGTGGAGATAGATGTTCAACACCCACCCATCCATGTAAACGGCAAAACACACCCACCTATCAAAAAGGTCAGTTGAAACTAGCAATACAGCTCGAGAGGCCCCACAGGAGCCCACAGGAAGACACACCCACTGGGACAGATGCAGAACGCCCAGCTGGGAACCCTTAAATAGAAGTAAGTGATGACATGGGTGCACCGGTTCCCATCATATCTGTAAGGAAAGCCTAAGACAAAATGAAGGGAGCCAGCACCATGACAAGCATGGGAAGGGCCAGGGTAAGCAGAGGGAAGCGGTCTGCCCAGGGGAGGGGGGGCAGGCATCAGGGGAAGGGGGAAGGACAGCAACTGACAGCTCTCCCATACTGAAACAGGGCAGAGGGTGCAACTCAGCTCCGGCAGCACCCCCAACCACATCCACAGGGCCCAGGGAGGAGAGCACATTTGAGAGCGAGGTAAGATCAGGGAAACCCACCCACACAGCGGAGGGGGAGAGCACAGATAAGCCCCAACCAAATGCCAGGTAGACAACTGACAGTTCCACCAGTCCCCCTCCACAGGAGAGCACCCAAATCCTGGCGCAAAGCACCACCAGGGAGACAGCTGAGGAGGTTCTCTGTGGCAGTCAGGTAAAACAGCGGGAACCCCCGTGGGAATGGGGAGGGCAAGGAACACCCCACAGAAGCAACAGGGGTGCAGCAGGGCAACAGCTCACTCTGATGCATTCCCCCAACAGGAGACCACCTGCTCCACTGCCACAAAAGTCAATAGGCAGACCCTGAGCCAAAAAGCTGGATGACCCCAAAGGCAGAACCCAAAAGGGGAACCCCTGGACCAGGGACAAGATCCTGGACTTCATAGGTGTGTGAGGGACCAAAAAGATCCAGTACAACTTGGTGCGCAGCTCCAAGATCAAACAGGTCTCTGAAGCCATCGCCCAGGAGATGCAGCAATTGGAGTACAATAGGGAAGTCGCCCAATGTATGCAGCAGGCAAAGGATCTGAGGTCCAGATATAAACATATCAAGGACAATAATCTCAAATCCAGCCATGCCATGCTTACAATGGAGTTCCAGGACCTGCTGGATCAGTTTATATGCATGGATGAGGACATTGTGGCCTCCCGCATCCACAGCACTGACTTTGCCAGGGGCAAAAAGTAGGTAAAAACTGGGGGTGGGACTACCGGATCTACCAGTATCCGATACTGCCGGTATTGGGTGTACTGGCAGTATCGGATTAAACCTGGTAATCCTGGTAAATTACCAGATTCCCCCCGTACCAGATTTTTTACATTGCGGCCATTCAAGTGAATGGCCGCAATGTAAAAAAAACAACACAAAAAAACACAAACACTTTCCCTCCCCGAGTCCAGGCTGCATGGGTGGAAGGGGGGACACCACCCACCCACCCTGCCCAGTCTGGATTTAAACAAACAAAAAAATTCCCCTATGTCCCTTAGTGCAGGCTCCGGGCCCCCGCCGGTGACCCAGAGCCCACACCAGCACTGCAGCAACAGGTAAGTGTACCGGTACTTAACTGATCCCTGGGGTGGGGTGGGTTTAAGACCCCACACCCACCCCAGGGATCACCCTACCTCCCCAATGCCATTGCCTACCTTGAGCTCTGGGCGACGGTGGTGCTCCGGCGGCTTCAGCGCTGACTGTGGCTGCCGGCTTCAGCACGCTACTAGGCCTTCCGGGGAACTTCCAGGTTCCCCGAAAGGCCTAGTAGTGTGCTGAAGCCTGCAGCCACAGCCAGTGCTGAAGCCACTGGAGCACCGCCGCTGCCACCCAGAGCTCAAGGTAGGCAATGGCATTGGGGAGGTAGGGTGATCTCTGGGGTGGGGGGGTGTTAAACCACCCCCCAACCCCAGGGATCAGTTAAGTACCGGTACACTTACCTGCTGCTGCAGTGCTGATGCTGATGCGGGCTCTGGGTCGCTGGCGGCAGCCCGGAGCCTGCACTAGGGGATTTAGGGGAATTTTTTGTTGTTGTTTAAATCCAGACTGGGCAGGGTGGGTGTCCCCCCCTTCCACCCACACAGTCTGGGAGGGGGGAGGTTTTTGTTTTTTAATTTTTTCCATTGATTTCAATGGGGACAGTTCCCCATTAAATCAATGGAAAAGATCCGGTACCAGTAAACCGGTATTAATCCGGTAATCTGGTTTTTAAAAATCCGGTACCCGATAAAACCGGTACCCGGTATTTGCCCTCATGTCCCACCCCTAGTAAAAACAACAGGCCCCCTGCTCAAACTACTGAAGCAGGGGGAGTCCTCAGCCCCTGGTGAGGCCAGCCAGGATGCGGGAGGGAAGAGCCCCATCCTACTGGTGGAGGAGACATCCCGGAAAGAGAAACAGGCAACATCACCCTCTGCATGCACCCCTGAAAACCACAGGGTCAATGTAGTTCAACCAGTGTACATGAAATTTGGCCTGGCTATATTTCACACTTCCGGAATCATCTCTGCCAAAGGGTTTCAATTTTATAAACCTGGACAGCATATGTAGAGAATAAGCCTATGCCAGGAATTCTCTTGTGTGTCACTGTGGTATGAGATCAGTTTGTGATGCCAATTGGCCAGCAGAAATGTCAACCAAATATTCTCATTCTGTGCTGTGACCATCCCAACTTTTCTCCCCCACTTGTTACTGGGAAATTGGAAGCATTTGTTTAGGAAAGAGCCAATAGAGATTCTCTTATGTCCTCGGTCACAGTGTTGCAGGATGTGATTGTGATGATAATTGGCCAGCCTGGATGTGTAAACCATGTATCCTGATTGCTGGAATGCTATCCCCAAAGTCCCAGTTATGTCCCTTCTATACCCACATCAGGGCCACCCCCTATGCCCTCCTCGAAGCCAGCACCAATTGGTCCTGTAAAGCTGGAAGCATGCAGTAATTGGCCAGTGAATGTGTCTTTCAGTCTGTTTGGTTTCTCCCCATCCTCCCTCCCCCTGCCATGCCAAGTGCCTGCTTCTGACTGGCACTGCATGTGCTGCTATTTATCTAAATAATGTTCTTCAAGGGAACAACTTCAATTACTTATAAAATTGGGTACCTTTATCAAATTGTCCTGTAATTTTTCAGAGACGGCAGGGAAGGTATGTGATAACTTCCTTTCAAATTACCTGTAAACAGGATGAAAAATAAAAATGATACAACCAGAAATGTATTTTCAAGTTAATAGCTCATAACATCAGGACTCTTTATCCCAGATTTAATGCAAAATTGGATGGAAGATTTAAAAAATGTAGCCAGGAATGGAGCTTTTCTTAAAATCACAACATTCAATTGTGGCCCAGGAGACAAGCAAACAGGAACAGCAAACAGGGAAGTTTGCCTAGGAGTGCTTCTGTGAGCAGGGAAGCATTTAGAGGTGAAGGGTTTGTCTGGGAGAGGGGTCTGTGTTTGTTTGAGGACAGGCTGTGTGCTCAGAGGGGTTGTTTCTGGGTGGGATAATCAGGAAGCAGAGTGTTTGACTTCCTGATTGTCCTATTGTGTGTGGAGGTTACTGTGAATCAGACTTGATTAGTGGGCAGAGCTAGAGTCTGCTCACTCAGGGGCCAAGCCACCAGAGTATATAAGAAGAGAACACAGGCAACAGCCCAGGAGACAAGCGAACAGGAACAGCAAACAGGCAAGTTTGCCTAGGAGTTCACCATAGGAGGGTGCTGTGGAAAGAACACCCTAGACAGGTGAGTGACTGTATTCACATATACACCTGCATTTAGCTCCTGTCCCTTGTAGTTAAATACATAACTAGGGGTAAGCCTAACATCTCACTAAACAAGAAGATGCAGACAGGAGACCAGCAGCGGGATGGGGGCTACCCAGTCTTTTGCACCGAGTGTCACATGTACTATTATCTTCCTGTTGGGGAGAGGTCGTATGTGTGCACCCAGTGCAAAGAACTCCTAACTCTCAGAGAACATGTACGGTTTCTATTGTCTAGAGTGGTCAAGTTGGAGGAGCTGAGGCAGACAGAGAGGTATATAGAGGAGTCCTTCAGGGACATAGTAGAACAGTCCCACCACCACTCTGGCAGTCCCTGTGCTGCTTTGGAGGGGCGAGGTCTCCAGGGAGGAGAGCACAAATGTGAAATGGCAGGAAACAATCCCGTAGTTGGGAGCTGCCTTCCGGGTAATGTGTTATCCTCTCGCATCGAGGATTTTTCTCCAGGGGTGTGTGCCCAGAAGGGTGGGAATAGGACAGCTGTGGTAGTTGGGGATTCTATTATTAGGAATGTAGATAGCTGGGTTGCCGGTGGCTGTGAGGACCACATGGTAACTTGCCTGCCTGGTGTGAAGGTAGCGGACCTTACATGACACATAGATAGAATCCTAGAGAGTGCTGGGGAGGAACCTGTTGTTGTGGTCCATGTTGGGACCAATGACATAGGTAGATGTAGGATGGAGGTTCTGGAGGCCAAATTTAGAGTTCTAGGTAGTAGACTCAAGTCCGGAACCTCTAGGGTAGCCTTCTCGGAAGTACTGCCTGTTCCATGTGCAGGACCTCAGAGGCAGGCGGAGCTCCAACAAATCATGGGAAGAAGAGAACTGGAGTAGTTTGAAACGGAGACTCAATAAATAAATGATAAATTCTAATCTCATTTACATCTTATCAATATCCTTGCTCTTTCATAAGGATTAAGTCGGTCTTAAATGTCACTCTTTGAAAACAAGTGCTTTCATGGAGTATAATTTCAAAGATCTCTAGGAAATTTTAGCTGTAAGACTCAAATTGAATTCAGCTTCTTGCAACAGCATCACTAAATTAATGTAAACTAGAATGCTGCAAGTGTTTAAAGGCAGATGGCTCAACTATATGGTTTGTACAAAATAATCATAAATCTTTAATTAGAACTTGAAAATGAAATCGAGTCCAACAATCCTTTTGGGATCCAGAAGACAGGTTAATTGTATTGCCTTGCTCAAAGCCTGCATGGCCCAAAGAGGAAAATCAATATAGGTGATCTTTTATAAACCTTTTTGTATTAAAATCCCCACACCAGTTTATCTGATTTAAATCTAAATCTCTCTCTCTCCTTAGAGATTTAAATCTCACTGGGTTTTTCAACTCTAATTCTTCATGTTATAAAGTTCAATTCAATCCAGAAACTGGGGGAGGGGATACCATATGATTTCTGTGACCAATCACAGCCAACCAGCACAGGTCTCATTTCTAATACAGAGTACTGCATGCCTGCAGGAAAACCTCAATAAAATTCATTTGACAACTCTGACAACAAATATATCCAAAGAAACCACAGGGACATCCTGACTGTAAGGGAAAGGTCAAACCTCATAGAATAAATTATTTGCTGCAAATTACTTGCTCAGCACTTTTGCTGTAAACCCATTTTCAGTAAGCTTACAATGTGTTTGCTTTAACTGATCTATGCCCATACCAGATGGCAAAAATTCTGCAAAGAGTAGACACCCTCACTGCAAATAATTTCTCTTCTGTTGCATTGCTATGGCTTTAGCATGAAGCAACACTTTTAAGTGTTACGGAAGTAGTTACTAAAATGGCACTGCCTGGCCATCTGAGAAAAGATTTTAAATTTAATAAGCAGTGTATGCCAACAACCTGCCATGTCAGAAAACCAAAAATGCATATAGCCAACTAAAATGAGGGCATTTGTCCCAACTGATTTTACAGCAAACAAGATGCCATCCCAGTTGACTCATACCCGACAATATAAAGTGATCAGCAGCCAGTATTTTTTTTCCTAAAGGAGAAAGAACTGTAAAAATAAACTTGTAATACTAAACTTCTGTATTCAGGGCATCATAACTTTCTTATTTCATTACATTATAAAGATAGCTTATTGTTATAGCAAATAAGGGAATGAAATGAATAGTAGCATTTTCAAAATAGCATTGTGCTCTCTCCTGATCTAGAGAGAAGAAATAAAGCTCCCTTGCAGCTATAAATTAGGTGTAAAGTTTTTTAAAACGGCTAAAGGTTTGTCATGTATCATTAATATTTTGCATTCATATTTCCATTTGTCCCTTAGAGGACTGTATAGCTAGGCAGAAATTACATTCAAAGCAGCCACAGATTCCTGTAAAACTCCTGGTTTGGACATGGATGGAACCAAGTTCTCTTTTATTTGCTTGTTATAAACTACTTATTCCAGGAGTAGGCATCAAAAATTAAATTGAAGCTATTGTTTCTTATTTCTCTCTCCCCTTGCTTTTGGGAAGAACAATGCTTTGATTCACCATATTAAGATGCCCCTATTTAGTAAATCCGTTATCTCTCAAATCAGCTTTAAAAAACTCTCTGGGTATTTTCAGATGTTATGAGATCACCCTCAACCATGGACAATCCCCTGTGGTGGCGAATGGTCCCCTAACATCTGGTTGCTTGCCGCCAGATTTTCACCACCAGCGGTGAGCAAAATAACCACGCTTTCGAGGATGGTCCAGGGACCATCTCCGAAAGTGTGGTTAATTGAACCACGGCTTGGAATCAGCGGACAGTAATGTCCGTTACCATTTCCGATTCCAGGCCGTGGTCCAGAACCTGGGACGGAATCAGGTGCAGCAGCCAGATTGGCCGCTGCGCCCGCCCGTCTCCAGGAGGGCAGGCTGCTGGGGGAGCATGGGGGTGGGGTGGGGCTGTGCAGCCGCACGTTGTGCAGTGCAGCCCCACCCCCATCTCAGATTCCCCGCCGGAAATAGCCGGCTCATCTGTTGATGGGCCATTTTGATTCCGGCGAGGAATCAGAAAGTGACTCCATGATGGGGCCAATAGGCGCCCCGTCACGTCTGAAATCACCCTCTGTTGAATGAACGCATTGCATATTGCTGAGCCATATTTAATGGCTAGGATGAGTCCAAGTCCCATGTATTTTTATATCTTTGCTTGGTTTGCCTTCACTGCGCTTTTTAAAAACGCACCTACTTTGCACCTACTTTCATTTTTTAAAAGCACTTTTTAAAAAATGAAATTGAATATACTTTGCACATAAAGTAGAATCAGCAAAATTTAACTTTTAAAAAGAGGTAGCAGTTAGGGAGGGTTGCAGGCTGCACTCCTGCAGATTTGCCAGCAAGGGAAAATCAATTTTCAACAGAGAATTCACTGCTTTTGCTTAGAAGATTAAGGTTGTGCATAGGCGATGGATAGGGTGCTGGCAGAGCACTCCGCTGATAGCTGCTTCTTGGTTTTTTGCTTTTCCCCATAGGCAAAGTAGCAACAATGCCTGGCAGGAGGGATCAATAGGGATGGGTGAACAGAACTGAGTTCAGAAATTCGGTTCAGTTAGAAAATCGAGTTTGATTCAGAAGTTTGGTTAGGTCAACCGAACTGGTCGAGTTCGGTCCGAACTCCGAGCTTCCGAACCGCGTTCGCCCATCCCTAGGGATCAACAAGGTGAACCCATTGGGCACTGAGGAGGCTTTCAAGGACTGAAGGAACATGCCCCCCCATTCCCCTCCTGATTGATGTCCCAGCTACCCAGCTCCCAGGTAAAGCTCAAGGCATGCATGCGAACCAAGGCAAGTCTCTTGTACTCAGGCTTTTAGGAGGCAGGGCAGGGGACTGATAACTTATTTTTTACTGTTTTCCTCATCTACCCATGCATCACATCTTAGCACGAGACCCCTGCTACCAATGCAGAACAGCAGCAGGATGCTAGGGCATGTAATTACTGGTGGCACAAGGATTTGGCCCAGGACCTCCTAGCCGAGACCATTCAAAGCTTGTGAGCATTGCAGGAAGCTATTTGGGAGCTTAGATGCTGGCACCAAAGGCTTCTGCACCAGAACACACAGAAAAGAATGGCCGCAGTGTAGGAAGGCAGCACTTGTGGAGTGGCAGCACCGTAGTGGCAGAGCTGGTGGAGTCACATCACCTGAGGGAGGATGGCAAGGAGGTCTGGGAGATGCACAGGGGAATGCTCTCCCAGTCAGTCTGGGTCCAGTGTGGTGTCTTGGGTCTAGTGCCGGCAGCAATGAAAGGGAATCTTGGGAGGCCATCCTACCACAGCACCCATGGGCATCTGTTGCCCATCTCTGGTTCTTGAGGGTCTCCACACACACCACACCACCATCATCAAACCCAGATTAGCCTGTCAACGTGCCACTCCACCCCCAAAAGACTTGATACTCCTGCAATTGGAACTGTCTGGTACGAATGGTTGAGGGCTCTGGTATCCTCCCTTCCACTAAACACCAGCAATCCCATCAGTCTCCTCCACCCAGATCTCAGACACTTTGGAGGAAGAAGAGAAGGTTGTTCCCGCACCCCACCCCAACCCCAAAAGGGCATGCAGAGCCCTAGCCAGAAAAAAGAGCAGGTGATGCGCAGTGGCAAACACCCCCCCCCCCCTGACAAAACACACAAATAGCTGGCTGTTTATTAGGTTTAATATGTGATACATGGAGGTGCAGGCAACATGCACACACATTTATGCCTGTGTGGGTCTCGTACCATTTGTTAACAACCATTGTGATACTGTGAGGCACTCCATAGGAAATCAATGCCATAGAATAGTTGTACTTTTTGCCTGAGATTAATGTTTTAAAATTTCTATATGTACTATTTATGGTTTGCATTATTGGGACCCTTAATCCTCCATGTGGAAGAGCACAGTTGAATAAACATTTTTTGGGGGGTGGGGGAGTCTATACAAGATTGCCACTGCACCAAGAGAAGGGAAAAACAATCATCATGACTTTTAAAGGATGCAACTCATGATAATACAAACTGGTATTAAAAATTGTAGCCAGTCAAATACAACTCCAGTGCAACACCTCACAGCCAGACCTAACTTGAACTAGTGTAGACCTTCCCATTAATGACATTCTCTTGCCAGAACAAAGGCCTCTTTCTTATGTTGCCTGGCCAGGGGGCGGGAAGGGAGGGGGGACTTCTGTGAGGGCAATCATGACTGTATTCTTATTTGAATTAGTGCATGTAGGAAGTCCCCTCCGCGATTGCAGCGGTGGGGGTTTGGCGGCACCCCTTTTTCCCTCCGGCCAATGGAGGCGAGGAAGGAGCGGCCGCAGAGGGTGGGAGGCGGAATGAGGCCTTGGTTGCCCAGGCAGCCACAAGGGGAGCGCGCCCAGGATTCTCGCGAGAGTCGGAAGTCCCGGGCGCCATTTTAGGACTCCCCGCTCACCACCTCATTCAGCCAGGCGGGAGCGGGGAGACAGGACGTGCACCCACCCACCCATCCCTCTTGGGCAACACTCCGAGTAACTACTGGTTGCGAGTTAGGACTGGAAAGGAATTTTCCCCGAACCAAATTGGCATAACGGCAAAGGGTTTTTCTCCTTTCCCAGAGTGATATCCTTAATGGAATAGAGGATGAAGAGGCAAATGTGCTAGGCCGAAATGTCGCACTCTTGGCGGTAGGCTGAGTTCAGGCCAATGGTTAAAAGTTGAAACGGTTAGGATAGCATAGGGTAGCAACATCTCCTTAAGAGATGGGTATTGGCCAGACATAGCCGCTCAGTGCGGCCCACTGCATGGCCAGCCCAAGGGTGAGACACGAGCGGCCGAACCTGCTGGGCGGACCATGCACCAAACAGGAGGTTATGGTGTCCTCATCCTTGTTGTCTAAACCCCCCGCCTCGGTGCGCGAGGGGATAGGTGCGAACAACCCGCCCTGGCCCGGTTAAACCGGTAGTAGGGGTAGGGTGTAAGTTGGAAAAGTTGGTTAAGGTAGGGCACAGGAGGATTCCCCTCGGGCTTAACCCGAAGACGGTAGAGGAGGGCACCAGGCAAACAGGACAATGCCTGGTACAATAGTGGAACCTCCTTTTGGGAAGGTTAACAGTTAGGGATAAGAGATTGATAGGACCCCAGTTCAAAGGGGGAAGTGGGAGGGTTACCTCTTCCCCCTTTTTGGCTAAATAATAAAGAGTGCGGCCGTTCAAACCCATACATTGTGTCCTCGTCTTCTTTGGGGGTGGGGGTGCGTCGACAATGTGCTCTTTCCCATTTATGCCATGTGAACACTTGCACATGACCAGATGTAGCTTTTACAATAACAGATTTTCTTGTAGAATAAAAGTAGAAGAGCACATTCTTACATCGGCTAATTGCTGTTAGAATATTCTCAGAGGAATTAGCACATGTAAGAATGTGCTATCCCACTTTTATGTCACAGGAACACCATTGATTGTAAAAGCTACATTGGGGCACCTGGTCATGCACAAATGTTCTCAAAGCATAAATGGGGAATAATGCATTCGTACATGAGTTATTCCCTTGAGAATAATAGGGGTGTGCAATTTGTTTTCATGATTATGAAAACAAAAATGAAATTTTTGATTTCCTTTTTTGTTACTATAATAACAAAAATGAAGAATAATAACAACAAAAATGAAAACAAATTCTTGTTTTTGAAATAATGAGGAAAAACTGAACAGCGTATTTCCAGCTATAATTTTCTTGTTTCTTATTCACATCTGATGAAACATGGGGAGATTGTACCCCCAACTGAGGGCACTATGAGTACCAAAATTTGAAATGTTTGGACAAAGGGAACTGAATTTATAAGCAATTGAATGTTGTGATTTTAAGAAAAGTTCCATACATATTCCTGCCTACAACTTCTTTATATTCTGTTCAATTTGCATAAAACCTGGGGAAATTATCTCCCTCCAAACAATTACAAACCCTTCTAAATTTCAGAAATATTGGATAAATTTATCCAATATTTATATTCCATCCTGTTTACAAAACATTTGGCAGGAATGTATCCCACACCTTCCCTCTCATCTCTAAAAAACGACAGGATAATTTGATAAAGGGCCCCAATTGCATAAGTAATTGAAGTTGTCTCCTGGAAAACTGTTATTCAGATAAATAGCAGCACATGCAGTGCCAGTCAGAGATAAGCATCTAGCATGGCAGGGGGAGGGAAGCTGTTGGAGAAAGGATGAGGATCAACCCAACAGACTGACAGACACATTCACTGGCCAGTTACTGCATGCTTCCAGCTTTACAGGACCAATCAGTGATGGCTTCAAGGTGGGCATAGAAGGGACATAACTGGGACTTTGGGGATAGTATCTCAGAAATCAGGAGACACGGTTTACATATCCAGGCTGGCCAATTCTCATCACAATCACATCCTGCAGCACTGTGACAGAGGACATAAGAGAATCTCTATTAGATCTTTCCTAAACAGATGCTTCTGACTTCCCAGTAACAAGTGGGGGAGAGAATTTTGGGTGGTCACAGCACAGAATGAGGATATTTGACTGACATTTCTGCTGTCCAGTTGGCATCACAAACAGATCTTATACCACAGTGACACATAAGAGAATCCCTGACATAGGCTCATTCTCTGCATATGCTGTGCAGGCTTATAAAATTGGGACTATTTATCAAATATTTATGATATTTGGCAAAGATGATCATGAAAGTGTGAGATAGAGCCCTGCTAAATTTAATGTACACTGGTTGGACTATAAAGATGTTACAGTCAGACATGCATTCATAAGTTGATTGCTTATACCAACCGGACTGTTTAGCCAATCCTTCTGAAAGTTGGCATATATAGTAAACATGGGGAGTTAAATAAACATGCAAATAATAACCCACATTAGATGGGAGAGAAAGAAGTTACAGTCACGAATCGATTGTATATGTAGATTTTGGTGAAATAACACAATTCAACTGCTTATAAAATCAGATTCCTTTATCCAATCTTTGTGAAATTTTGTACACTTATTTCCTTTCCTTGGTGGTACAATATTTACAAGTTTCTTCCCAATATAATGAAAAACAAACAAGTTACAGCTGAAAAAGCATTTTCCATTGAAACCAATAGAAATTAAAAAATGAAAGAAAAATTAAAATGAAATGTTGATATTTATGAAAACAAAAATGAAATAAATAAAAAACAACCAACATGGGTCCCTGGGGCACACCTCTATAGAATACAACCACAATTGCCCTCATGGAAGTTCCCCTACCTCCCAGGTAACGTGAGAAAGTGGCCAAAGCCCTGAATCTATTATCCCTGGGACCCAAAACATAAACTAGGTTCTGACACCAGCCTTGGACCACTCTAGCCCTAGCAGGCAGTGGTTCTCCCCTTTGCCCCAGGGAAGCAGGGCTGTAGGCTAATCCAGACCTCAAAAGAGAGACAGACTGGAGCTTATGGAAAGGTTCACCAATAACAAGAATACCAGGGGACTCCAGAAGTAATGAGTTTGTTTTCTATAAATATGTTGGTGAATGTGCACCTCTGTAAATACAGTTTGTGTGAGAAACCTGTGTGCTAACTTTGTTTGGATTAATTCTGCATAGACAGTCACATGCCCCAGTGAAGCAAAATATTCTACAAACCTAATCCCCATCCCTTGCCCTCCAATACTGAACTCTACAGAAATTATATAAAAAAATGTTTACTACCTTGGTTCCTATTTTGCTGTAAATGAAGACGTGATTAGCAGCAACAACCTCTAAACTGATCTCTTTGGGCTTTGCTGGTTGTATTTGTGGCAATCCCTACATGAGTAGCTTTGGCTAACATACAGATTCTTCCTGTTGATGTTCTTAGTTAATCTTCTATATCAAGCTTTCCTCACTACATATCATGTTTTTTCTTTTTTTAAAGTGCTAAAATTTGGGGCAGTTATCAGCTAGTTTATTGCTATGGATTAACTTTTCCCAACCCTAATCTGAGAACATGAATTTGTTTTAGCAATAATACATTTAAGACTATTTCACTGACCTAAAATACTCGGAAAGAAATTCTATTAGTGATAAACTACATGTAGAAAAGAGGATTTGACAAATATGCTGTAAGCAAAGTACTTCCCAAAGAAGCTTCAGAATATATACAGCCAAAGAAGGGTAGATTGACAGATCACTTTGGCACTATTTTTATCATAGGCGTTTAGAACCTTTTAAGGAGCTCAATTTTCATAATGGGATACTCAGTTCAGTCCAAATGGATGCAAGTATCAGTATATATATACTGAGCTTTGGCGCTGTGCTAATATCAGGAGTATATATATATATATTAGCTGTGCTAATATCAGGAGTATATATATATATATATATATATATACTCCTGATATTAGCACAGCGCCAAAGCTCAGTGGAGCGTACACGCACTTCTGGTGGGTGGGGGAGGGTTTAAATGGCATCAGTGTGTAAAATGAACACCCATCCATCCACCCATGCACCCGCATGGTACAACTCAGGATTTTCCAGGTTATGCTGTGCGGAGTGGTAGGTAGAGGTAGATGGGGGTGCATAGGTAGCGGGATCGTGCACCCACCCACCCCCACTTTTACACAGGTGCTAACACACGTGTCCACCGGGTGGAACTGCATGGTAGCATCTTGTGAAAAATGGCCTTTGTTGCATATTCCATAGCTTTTAGTGGCATGCCAGCCTTATTCTTGTTTTCTGCATCTTGAATAATTTCACCAAGTAGATAGTGTGGCAGCTGCTAGCCTGTCCCACAAGTATCACATGAAGAGAGGAAGAGTGTGTGGCTTGTTAGTGTTTTGTTTGAACATGTACATCTTTAAATGAAAGTACAGAGTTGTTGTTGTTTTTATTTTGTGTGATGATCACATGCAACATCACTTGAAGTTCCTGCTTTCCAAGAACAGAACAATGACAGTTTCCCCATTGGGTGTAAACAGAAGGACAAGAGCCCTACCTCTGCTTCGCTTCACCCCTGGTTGGCCAATTTGTCTAAAGGCGGGTCTCCAGATGTGTAGGTGGAGCAGACGCCCACTTGCAGTGCTGTGGGACATACTAGAGCACCACCAGAGACCTGTCAATGCCCGTGCCCTAGAGGTGCTGGCGGGGGGCAAGGAGGGTCTCTATGGTTGGCACAAACATCACTCTCCCCCTCTCTGACTCTGTATTTAGCAGGAAGACTCCCTCTCCCTGCCTCTCTTTCCAGGTTAATTCATGCTGTGGGACCTGCACTCTGGCAGAGCAGCTGATGCACAAAGGCCAGCCACCCTCAGTGGAGCAGGAAGTCCAAACCCTGGCACCAGCCTGAGATGAAGCTGCAGTCCATCTACTTGGTGGATGGCTGCTGCAGCTCCACTCTTAGCCGGCAGTTGTCCCAGGCAACACCATAGAGTTACGGGCAGCAGCCTAGAATGTCAGATGATCTACCCGCAACTCTATGGTGTGCAGGAGGGGTGCCATGCAGGGAGATTGGGTCTATGAAAACTGCAGCTGCTGCAGCTGCTGGGTCTATGTAAACATGACCCAGGTGGGACTGGACATGGATAGACACCCCTAGAGCTGTTCCAGGGATTGTCAGCCCTGCACCTGTCTAAAAACATCCATTCTCTTAGCTGGAGTCAAGATTTCATCCTGAATTTTTAAAGGTAATCCTTTGTAAACTAGTCCATGCAGATATTATAATAATATAAAAATTAGAGATGAAATGAATATATCATTTTGCATTAGTGAATATAATTCATGTAACCGGATGCACTACAAAATACCTGAATTACATTCAGTGCGTAAAATGAAATTCACATATTTGTTACTTCATGGGAAAGGTGAGATAAAAATGTGAATAAATATGTTTCATTTTGATGGTTTTGATGGTTTTGCATATTTCATTCACTGTGAATTCACTGTGGTATAAGCTCGGTTTGTGATGTCAATTAGACAGCAGAAATGTCAGCCAAATATGCTCATTCTGTGCTGTGACCATCCCAACTTTTCTTTCCCGCTTGTTACTGGGAAGTCGGAAGCATCTGTTTAGGAAAGAGTAGGATGTGATTGTGATGATAATTGGCCAGCCTGGGTGTGTAAACCATGTCTCCTGATTGCTGAGATGCTATCCCCAAAGTCTCAGTTATGCCCCTTCTATGTCTGCCTGAGGGCTACTCCCTATGCCCGCCTCAAAGACACCACCAATTTGTCCTGTAAAGCTGGAAGCATGCAGTAATTGGCCAGTGAATGTGTTTGTCAGTATGCTGGGTTCCTACCCATCCTCCCTCCTTCCCCTGCCATGCCAGGTGCCTGCCTCTGACTGGCACTGCATGTGCAGCTAGTTATCTGAATAATGGTCTTCTAGGGGACAATGTCAATTGCTTATAAAATTGGGTTCCTTTATCAAATTGTCCAGTAATTTGGCATAGATGACAGGGAAGGTATATGATAATTTTCTGCCAAATTACTTGTAAACAGGATGGAATATAAAAATGTTACAGCTGAAAATGTATTTTCAAGTTAATAGCTTATAAGGTCAGCACACATCATCCAATCTTTCTGAAATTTGACAGAATTGGTAATCATGGAGGGACATATGTTTCCCAGGTTTCATGGAAGATAAAAAAGATGTAGCCAGGAATGTGTATGGAGCTTTTCTTAAAATCACAACATTCAATTGCTTCTAGAATCGGTCCCCTTTATCCAATCTTTTCAAACTTTGGTACACAGATTTCCCTACATTGGAGGTATAATCGCCATAAGTTTAATCAGAATTGAATAAGAAAAAAACCCTATAGCTAGAAATACATTTTTCAGTTTTTTCCTATTATTTCAAAAACAAATTTCCTTTTCGTTTTCATTATTATTATTATTTGTTTTTGTTTTTACAATAACTAAAATGAAAATTACAATTTTTGTTATCATAATAACAAAAATGAAATGCACACCCCTAGTTATTGGACCAACTGCTGTTGGTCCAATAAACAGAATAAAACCAGAAAATTAGCCAAACTACACCAAGACCGACAGGACAACAATAACCAATCCTACAACATGATAAGATATCCACTAAACCAGGCTGAACTACCATTACTGTCTAACTTATTTCCATCAACAGCAGTTGGTCCACAAAAGATACCATTTGAACCACTTTGCTTCCCTCTCTGTTACTTGGGACCAAAATGGCAACCATACAGTCTCTCTGGATTACAATGGTTGAATTCACTATTAATTTGTGGTATGTGTTTCAACTAAAATTTCTCTTTTAAAGTGTGTGAATTTAAAATCTGTGGAACAAATTATCAACTTATCAAGTCAGGATGCCTAGATGTATTCCTGTAGCGGCACTTCGACTGGAACTGGGCCAAATAAGATGGAATAGTAAAGCATTAAAATTGGCACTACACTTATGGTTGAAAATTATCTTTGCAGGGCTGATAGGAATCCTACAGTTTCTTTATCAAGACACTATTCGAGTTCGGTCCAAACTCCGAACTTCTGAACAAAGTTCGGAAATTCAAACCCCATTGAACTAAATGGAATATTATCTTTTAGGGATGGGCGAATAAAGCCAAGTTTAGAAATTCAGTTTGGTTAGAAAATCGAGTTCGGTTTGGAAGTTCGGTTCGGTCGACTGAACTGGTCGAGTTCGGTCCGAACTCCAAACTTCCGAACCGCATTCGCCCATCCCTAACACATATCTGAGTACATTGGGTAGAGTTATTATATAGAGGGTCATGAAAAATCAATTGAATTCTCCCAGGAAGATTTTAATGATAAAAATCTGCTAGCAGCCAAGGCGAAAATATCACTACGTTTAGGGAATCTGGACAGACAAGGGATTTGTTGTGCATAACAGAAATGCCTTTTTTGTCTGGATATGTTTCCCTGGCACCAATTAGGAAGACTATGGCTGCCTATTTTCAACTTCCAATCTTGCCTTGAAGTAGATATTTGTTTTGTTGTGCTCGTCTAAATGCACTACCGTCTATGGTTCCTGAGGGCTGCTATCAGAAAATTCCTTATTCATTGGGCCTATGCCCATTTGACCAGTTGGAGACGGAGTCAGTAGGGCATATTATGTTTTATGGTCCTTGTATGACAATTTAAGAACTCAATATTTGGCTCATTTTACAGTAAATTATCCAGACTCTACACCGTTAAATTTGGTTCACAATTCTCTATGTGATTCCTCAGCTGAGTTGTCCACAGCAGTTGCTTTATTTTTATTGCATGCCGTTGCAGTGCATAGCAAACATTAATTGAAAGACATTAATATAAGATCTGGCAGGTTTGGTAAATTTTTATGTGCAAATGGATTTGCTATGGACTGTGACACATTTTCTGGTCATCTTGATATGTATTTGTGTTTTAGTTTTTAACTTTTTCAGCTGATTCTTCTTTATTATTTTTTGTGTTTGTGTACCGTCTTGCAATGATCGTGGGTCACGCTAATAAATGATTTGATTTGACTTTCTGAGCTGCTCATCAACTGTCAGCTTCAACTCCTCTCTCGCCTCCACCCTCGACTCCCTTGCTCCCCTCTCCTCCCACCTGGCTCGCTCCCATAACCCTTGTCCCTGGCTCACCCCCACCATTCGCCATCTCCACTCCTGCACCTGGGCTGCCGAATACCTCTGGCGCAAATCCCACTATCACGCCAACTTCCTCCACTTCAAATTCTGCCTCTCATCACTCAAATCTGCTATCTCCCTCGCTAGACAGCCCCGGGACCCTCGCCGCCTCTTTTCCACCTTTGACTCCCTTCTCAACCCCTTCTGTCCTCCTCCTCCCTCTTTTCTCTCCGCTCAGGATCTTGCTCTCTTTTTCACCTCTAAGATTGACAAGATCCACCTGGATATCACTTCCAAGTCCTCTCCCCCTGCTACTCCCCCCTCTCCCTCCTCCCCCCACCTCTCTCCTGTCCTCCTTCCCTCCCGCCTCCCTGGAGAAAATTTCCTCCCTGCTCTCCTCCTCCAGCCCCCCACTTGCCCCCTGGATCAAGAACCCCATTTCTTCCCACCTCTTGATCTCCATTGCCTCCACCGCCACCCCTCCCCTCCTGCACATCATCAACCTCTCCCTCTCTACTGGCTCCTTCCCCTCTGTCTTTAAACATGCCACTGTTCCCCCCATCCTCAAAAAGTTCACTCTGGATCCCTCTGAACCCTCTAATTACCATCCTGTCTCGCTCCTCCCTTTTGCTTCCAAGATCCTTGAATGGGTTGTCTACTCCCGTTACCTCAACCTCCTCTCTCCCAACTCCTCCCTTGGCCCACTTCAATCTGGCTTCTGCCCCCTTCACTCCACTGAAACTGCTCTTGCTAAGATCATCAATGATCTTCTTGTGGCTAAATCCAACCACCTTTACTCTATTCTGGTCCTCCTTGATCTCTCTGCTGCCTTTGACATCATTGACCACTCATTCCTGCTTGAATCGCTCCACTCCTTCGCATTCCGGGACTCAGTCCTTGACTGGTTCTCCTCCTACCTTTCTGACTGCTCCTTCAGTGTATCTCTTCTTAACTCCTCCCACTCCTCCTCCCTACCCCTCTCGTTCGGGGTTCCCCAAGGCTCCATCCTTGGCCCGCTCCTCTTCTCTATCTACGCCCAATCTCTAAGCAAACTCATTGCCTCCCATGGCTTCCAATACCACCCATATGCTGATGACACTCAGTTCTGTCTCTCCAATCCTTCCCTCTCCCCCTCTGTTCAAGCTCGTCTCACCAGCTGTCTTGCAAATATCTCCACCTGGATGTCTCAACGTCCACTCAAACTGAACATGGCGAAAACTGAACTCCTGATCTTCCCTCCCAGTCCTTCCTCTCCATCTTCCCTGTCAATTGCCATTGATGGGGTCTCCAGCCTCCCTGTCCCCCAAGCTCACAGCTTGGGCTTCATCTTCGACTCGCACCTTATCTTCAGACACTTTATTGACTTTGTTGCCAAATGCTGGTGCTTCTCCTTCCACAACATTACCAAGATCTGCCCTTTTCTGTCTGTCTCCTCTGCCAAAACTCTCATTCATGCTCTAGTCATCTCACTCCTCAACTATTTCCCGTATCACCTTTCTTCCCTTATCTCTGTTCAAAACTCTGCTGCCAAGATCATCCACCTAGCCCGTCGCTTTGACCACGTGCAGCCTCCCCTCTCCTCTCTCCACTGGCTCCCATCCCTTTTCCCAAGCGTATTCTGCACAAGCTCCTCGTCTTCACCTACAAATCCCTTCACAACCTCACTCCCTCCTACCTTTCTGCCCTGATCTCCCTCCGAACCCCTGCTTGTGTACTCCGCTCCTCCTTCATCCTGTCCTTCACCTTCCATGCCTCCCCTGCTCCCCCAACTGCCTTTGTCCCTTCTCCCTCACTGCCCCACATGTCTGGTACTCCCTCCCTGCCCTCATTCACCTTGCCCCCAGCCTCCACACCTTCAAGTTCCTCCTCAAAACCCACCTCTTCTGCTCCGCTAAGCACCTGCTCCGCTAAGCACCTGTTATCTGCAAACTCCCAATTTACTGTAACCAAGCCAAGCACATGTACCTGAGCTCTCGCATCCTCATGAATGTCTATTTATTTTATTTATTTATTTTATCAGTTTATATCCCGTACCTCCTGAAAACAGCTTGGGGCGGCAACCCTTGTCTCTCCCTCTGTTTTCCCTGTCTCCCCTTCCCCTGTTTTTAGATTGTAAGCTCTCGAACAGGGACCATGTCTATCTTATTCTTTGTAAGTGCCAGGTACTTCGTTGGTGCTATATAAATGAATAATAATAATAATAATAATAATAAATAATAAATAAATTAGTTCTTTTCATGGTATAACATATTGTATCTTAAGTGAAAAAAGGATATGGAGGAGAGTCCTAAACGTTCCTAGTTCAGGACCCAGTGAGACCTCTTTTGTAAAAGTAGTTCAGTAGATATGAATAAAGATTCTAAGACAAGGTGTCCTAGTTTTGCTTTCTTGTGAACACTTTTATATTGGATTAAAAGAAGAAAAAGAAAAGGCAAATGAATTAGAGACTAAACCTGTGCAATGGAAATTCAGATTCTTTACTACACTTCAAAATGGATAATGAGAACTATTAGAACTTGAACTCTTTAAATGCACAATGTTAATGCTTTCCACCAACCTGGTACTTTGAAAAGTACAGAAAAAGGAAGTTAAGATGGTATTGGTAGTGCACGTTCAGTATATGGTTCCTTATCATAAAGTAGATTATTGAAGAAAGTTGCCATGTGTCAATGCACAGAGGAATTGTAGTGAACTAAAAGATGGTTTCGCAAAATCCAGCCATCTGCTTTTCACCCCCCTTGTAGCATTTATGTTATCTTTATGTCTCAATAAAGAAAAAATTAGATATTAACAGTCTTTTATGTTGCGTAGGGGTACTCCTGTAGTCTTCTGCTACAAACTTCCCACAGTCTATTTGTCGAAGTCCTCACTTGACAAGACAATAACAACTAGATGACCTACTGGTCTCAGAATGGCATTCAATCATAATTTGGCTCTGTCATCATAAAGATGTAAAGGCAATGATTTAAATAGAAACACCTCTGGGATTCTCAGAAAGAGAAGAAACAAAAAAATGTGCCACAAGAACATGACTTTGATCAATTCTGTATTCAGCTGGATTGCTGTTTTACCTCTGAAATACAGAAACACTATTTCTTCCCCTTTAACCCATTTTGAAAATTAATGGCTGAAAGCAGAAGCATTCCCAAAGATTTTAAAATTAACTTCCTCCTTCTGAATAACAAACTTATTGTTTATTGTTTAGCCAAAGGCTATAACAAGTACAAAAGACAGAATAGACATACTCACAAAATACAAAATTCCAAAATAAAATAAAATTGACCCCCAAAACCTTTCAAATTACTGAAATGTTACATTTTTCAAGTTACATTTTTCAAGTTACTGACTTTTAACTCTTAGAGTTCACTCCTCTAATCTAATATGGGGATTATTCCATACCCCCTTCATATAATTACTAAACGATAGATAAAAAAATTTCTAGACACTAGGGTCATAGCGACTAAAACAAAATAAAACAAAATTGCCATACAAAACCAAAACATACAATAACACAAGACCCATGCTCTACTTCTGTTTAAACATTAACTTCTTCCTTGCTACCGCAGACAAAATTTTTGCCACTGCAATTGTAATATCCTTTGTTACATCGTCCATTAAAATCTTAATTTGATCCTCATGTGAAGTAAAGGGCATCATACTCGTGATTGGGGTCAACAACTTGGCCCTAAGATCACAGTAGTATAGGCAGCAAAAGAGAATATGTTCCAATGTTTCAACAGCTCCCAAACTACATGCACAGGTCCTCAGATCCAAAGGTACCCTCAAATAGTGACCCTCAAGAACAGCTGAGGGGATACAATTCAATCATGTCCAAATAAAAGCTCTCAACTTCCACCGAATCCAATCTACTAAAATATAAATGGTAATCACCTACATCATGCTTCAAAGAAGAATACACGTGCAGCAGTCTCCTAGACCTTATATCTGTCAATGCATTTTGGGCTGAGATATCCAATATACGCTGCTTGATTAATTTCAGGACAATCTTCCGTCCCAAGGTCATCAATGATTGTCTAAAAAAACCCCAATGTATACACCTTTTGCTCTATCTGTTCCACCTAATGACTCTTTACTTTATCTTGCAGCACTAATTGGGAAATGGGGGCTGCTTCCCCCAAAATTAATTTAAGCCAGAAACCTGCTGTTAATATTGACATTTTGTTTCAGTTGGCCATATATTACACTCCAGATGCAGGGCAGTATACTATTTAGAACACACCAGGGGGTGGATGTCATTATCCTAAGGAATCTGGCTTGAAGGGACTCCAACTTTGATATCATCCCCCATGCCCATAAATGTGTACCATACAACAGCGTAGGCAGACATTTGGCCTCAAACAGCTTCAACGCTGGTTTCACCAAATAACCTTAGTAAACCTAAAAATCCTATAGAGTGCCTTGGCCTCTATCAAAGCCTGAGCTGTTATCATTTGATTTTGTGCTATCCAACAGCCAGAATCCTGAAATATCAGGCCAAGATATTTAAAAATCCTGCCCTGTCCTAGATCATGATCATCCAACACCCATTTATTAACTTTCCTGGACCTTGAGAAGAGCATTATTTTTGTCTTTTCATAATTAATTTTTGAGAGATTTTCCTTGCAGTAATCAGCAAAAGCCACTAATTGTCTTCTCAAACCCACCTTAGTTGTGGCCAGTAATATTGCATCGTCAGAATAAAGAAGGCACCCCACTGCCCTCTCCGTGATTCTAGGTGGATGAAAGCAATCCTTCATAAGTCGCTCCACAAGATCATTCAAATACAGGTTGAAGAGTGTTGGGGCCAGAATACATCCCTGGTGCACCCCCCTTGCCATACATACTGGGTATGACATGTCCCCAACACTGTCCAACCTAATGCGTAATGAAGAGTTCCCATGGAGTGCCTTAATCAAAAACAGAAGTCGGGACTCAACACCCAGCTGCTCCAATTTATCCCAAACATGATCACGGGATATCATATCAAATGTCATTTTCAAATTAATAAATGTTACATACAATGTTTTGTCCTTATTTCCAAATTTTTGAGCCAAAAATGACATAACAAAACAATGATCAAAAGTGGAGCACCCAGTCCGAAAGCCGTTTTGTTCTGGATTCAACACATTTGCTTCCTTAATTCACTGTTCCAACCTATCCAGCAAATGATGGGCATAGATCTTACTAGGAATGGATAATAAGCTGATGGGTCTCCCTCCGCCTGGATGGGGATTTGTCCCAGGCCCGCTGCGAGGAGTTTGTCACGTACTTTTCAGACAAGATTGCTCGAATTCAGAGTGACTTTGACACTGGGTTGGGGGCAGTAGGTGGAGAGTGCGAGGTCATGGAGGCCCCGTCTGGTCCAACTTTGTGGGGGGAGTTTCAGGAAGTGACGCTGGCCAATGCGGTGGATGTTCTGGGGTCTGTGAGAGCCACCACTTGTGAACTTGATCCTTGCCCATCCTGGTTGGTGAAAGCCTCCAGGGAGACATTGGGGGCGGTGCTGGTGAGAGTGGTTAACGCATCCTTACAGCAGGGGAGGTTGTCGCCCTGCCTCAAGGAGGCTGTGGTGCGCCCCCTGCTGAAAAAAACATCATTAGATGTGGATGCACTCGCCAGCTACCGACCTGTCTCTAACCTTCCCTTTTTAGGGAAGGTTATTGAGCGGGTGGTGGCGATCAAGCTCCAGGCGCATCTGGAAGACATCAGTTTCCTGGACCCGTTTCAATCTGTGTTCCATCCCAGCTATGGCACTGAGATGGTGTTGGTAGCCTTGGTCGACGATCTCCGCCGGGAGATGGATGCAGGATGTTCTACATTTCTTATCCTGCTAGATCTCTCGGTCGCTTTTGATACCGTGGACCATGGGCTGCTGTTGAGACAGCTGGGAGACCTGGGGGGTCTGGGCAGGACTGTTCTTGAATGGTTCTGCTCATTCCTCTCAGGGAGAAGCCAACGGGTGGTGCTGGGAGCTGAAACATCTTGCCCCTGGGTCTTGTCCTGTGGCGTTCTGCAGGGTTCCATCCTGTCTCCTTTATTATTTAGTGTATACATGCAGCCCTTGGGGGATGTCGTGAGAAGGTTCGGGGTGTGATGTCACCAATATGCTGATGATTCAGCTGTACCTCTCTTTTTCAGCTGATGTCACCAAATTTAAATCTTCTAATTTGTTATTATGCTTGAGAAATGATTAAGGGCTGGGCCTACAGCCACATAGGGCAGCAAGTCTGGTGTAATGTCTGGTGTAATGGTGGAGCGTCAGTGGCCCCACTGGGGTGTAATAGCTAAGTGCACAGTTCTTGGATGGGGGGTGGGACCTGGTTCAAGTCTCGACTTAGCCAGAAACTCACTGGGTGACCTTGGGCCAGTCACAATATATTCTCAGTCTAACCTACCTCACAGGGTTGTTGTGAAGATTAAAAGTTGTGTTTATATGAAAAGCGCTCCAAGTGCCATGGCAGGGGGCACTAGATATACATAAAATCTGCTGTACCACTCCAGCTACCTCAGGTGTACTTCCGAGTCACACTGCCTCCTTGGTTGATTTTTTACAGCAGAGACAGCCATGTGTCTAATTTGCTGCTAGCCTATTCAACAAGTTAGGCTGTAAACAGATGAGATGTTACCCTACATTAGCCCCCATTAACCTGACTCACCTGCTCATCTGTCCGGTGACTGCCAGATGTTCACCCCAGAGCCACGATTTCCAGTGTCATCCTGGGGAAAGCCAATGATACCGTGTGAGCTAACCTAGGCTACGACAGAGTAACATGCTTCCCCCATGGCTGCCTCCTGTGTGTTGGGAAATATGGGCTGGCCATATAGACAGACCATGCTCCCTGTCCTTTGGAGTGTGCGTGCGTGTTCACTACTAAGGAGTCACAGGTGCCAGTCTAAAACATTGGTTGAGCGACTGCAACTCTAATGGTGTATGTGCGTGGGAGGGAGGGCACAATGTGTGGGCACAAAGCGTGGGCAGACTGCAGCAGAGAGGAATGTCTGCTTCTCTGTATGGCTCCTGCATGGAGCCTGAGAGCGGTGGCTGCAGAGGCGGGGACACAGAGCATCCACAGGCTCTGAGGGGGAGTGGGTCCCCCTCTCAAAATTACAGAACTCATCCAAGCTTTCCTCAGCTAAACTGGCCAGTTAGGCTTTTATAGATTTTAGAGACTTGTTCCACATCCTTGATTCTAAGGTTTGGTTAGAAGGATTCCCTTAAGGAGGCACATAGTTCAAATCACAGCCTTGCCCTAAATAACTCCACTATGACAGGCCTGATGGCAATACAGGATAGGAAACTTGGTGACATGGTAGGTTTCACACAGTGTGAGAGTCCTTGGAACAGAAGTAGTGAAGGAGAGGAAATCTTGTGCTGGGAGTAAAGTGGTATGCTGTGCTGTGTAGAGAAAAGTGGAGAAAAATAACCAAACAGTAAAGGGAAAGAAAGATGAGTGAGCTGGCTGAGAAAAACACAAGAGAGCATAAGGAGAAGGGGAAATAAGGACTGGGAGGAGGAACTAGAAGGAAGGGAAAGAAATCATTTCTGTATGCTTGATGAAAAGAAACAAGAGACAAGCGATGAAAATATCTTAATAACTTCTCTGTGTATAGAAAGACAAAGGAAAAATTAGGAAATGATAGGAAAGACTTTGTGAGACTATTTTGCTATGACTTTTCCAGGGTTTGCAGTAGATCTCATGACGGTTCACTTTTGGCTCAACTGACCTTTCATATTTCTAAAGATCCCTATTTAGTTTATTCCTCATTCCTAACTTTGGTTTGTATTGATGCCAAAAATGCCTTTAACTTGTATTTGACACCCCTGAAAAGCTTTTCCTGCGAGGCACTGCAATGCATGACATTACCTATTATATTTTGAAAGGATGACACAAAATTCACTAGTGTCTGTTTAGATGATGTAATTGAATTAATTACTAATAGAAAACTGTCCATGAAAGCAGCAAATGTCAAGCCTTTGCCAGGAGTCAATAGGATTATACAAAGAACAAATGACTTTATATTATGCCATTGGCAAATCGGTGGGAAAGAGAGAGATTTCACATTTTTTATAAATCAAACTGGAATAAAGAACTCCCATCCTCTGAGACAAAGTTCTCAGATAAAGTTCCTACAGGTTAAAATTGTCAGGCACGGTCAAACCACAATGCTGTATTATGAAAAAATAAGAAAAATGAGTAGTAGAAAAGCATCCCAAATTTTTCTCTTAGATTTTTTGAACTTGTCTTCAATTTTATCACCAGCACTCTTTACCAAATTGCCAGGGCCACAGGAACCTTGAACTGTTGTCCTACGGCTTCCAGGCAGTGATTAGCCCCATGGTGTCACTGCACCTTAGGGTTGCCACCTTTGGTAGCTTTTTACCTGATACTTCCATTTTGGCCTATGGGCGTATTAGGTAAAACAAACACCACAGGTAGCAACCCTACTGCACCTTTACATCTGGAGTCTGTCTCTGACCTGGTCCCCTGTTTGCATGTTGGACCTTCCTGTTCCAGAGTCTCACTTTCAGCCCACCTGCCTACGCCATGCTTCCAGCTGGTCTCCCCTCAGCCCTTCATAGAATCATAGGCATGAAGCATTGGAAGGCTGGACCTCAAGGTTATTTCATTCAACTCCCTTCCATAGATACGCAATATCTAAAGCATCCCTGACAGATGCCTGCCCAATATTTTCTTGAAAACTTCCAGGGAAAGAAATTCTACAGTTGTAGATGATTTCAGCATGACACCGTTGACTGTTAGAAGCTGGGCGTGAACAATAGTGAATTATACAATGATAAATGACTCACTTCATATATGCCATGCTTATATACACTTCCTCTGATGTATCCAGTTCTGGCCACTGTCAGATAAAGAGTGGAACATTAGCCTTACCCACTATTAGAGTTCTCATGCACTCTGAGTAGAACAGAAGAAATAGACAATCTAAATGGAACAAATGCAGTAGCCACCCCGAAAAGTAAGAAAGCACACATATATATATTTTTTACATTTTATTAAGGTATTTTTTCAAATGATTTTTTTTTCTATGGTGATGTCTCTGTTTTAATATTAATGCTTTTTTCAGATATTCATACCATCAGCATGGATTCTGCATATATTTATTCTATTAGAGGTAAAAGAGACAGATACTTAAAATATTCATGTTAAGTATGCTCCCTCTAAGCCAACGCTTAAACTGTTATCAGATGCTGGCTGCTGTGAAACGCAATTTCAGTTTTCCTTACTCTAAAATAAATTGAAAAAATACATTATTACACAACTTTTTCTTTGCTTATTTAAAGTGTGATTACCATGTTGGTCCCAACGGTAACAGACAGAGACAATGTAGTTCAAATTATATCTTTTATTGGATCAACTTCTGTTGGTGACAATATGCAAACATTTGGGCCACACACGGCCATTCCTAACGTATGTAAAGAGTCAGAAATATGGACTTAGAAAATTCCGGACAGATATGCATTAGGGCTGGATTGAAACAATTCTGACGTTCTTGCAGAATGTTTCAGTTTTTTGGAATGGCGATTAAATTGTGATGGACAATTTTGTCACGTACTATGCATACACAAAATGACGGTAGCTGTACTGCTTGTGCGCAAAATGGTGACGCTTTGTAGGGAGCACCATTTTGCGTATGCACAGTACAGCTGCTACCATTTTGCCCATGCTCACTAAGCCCTGATTCTCAAACTGGGAGGCAGGCCCCCAAAGTAGTCACATAGATATTGTGGGGTTGGGTCATGAGAAGGACCACAGATGGCAAACACCTAACTTCTTTTTGATTGAGTTAGGTGGAATCTAAAAAAAAAAATGGCACGACAAGGGGCCGAGTCCAAGAATAATGTGGAGGGACCAGGATGTGAAGTAATAGGTGGATGAGAAGTGAGGGAGGAAGAGAGGAATCAAGGTGTGCGTGTGGTGGTATTGGTCATAAGGGGCCTCACTTGCCACCAACAAGCGTAAGGGGTGGGGGGGAAATAACAAAAATTGAGAAACATAGCACTAGGCAGCACAATAGTTTCTATCAATGGGTGAAAACAGACATGACGCTAACCACCCTTTAACCACCCTTGGTGGTTATTTATGCATGTTGCAGGGCTGCACTGGTACACGATGCAGCCCTGTAACATACATAAATAACCACCAAGGGTGGTTAGAGGGTGGTTAGCGTCATGTCTGTTTTCACCCAATATTGTGAAATGGAAATGAGAATGCATTCCAGTTTGTGTTTCACCAGGTTGATCAAAACGGTGAGATTCCATTTTGTTTTGTATTTTGTTTCATACACAATCTGTACATGAAATATATACATATTTCAAATGATTGCTTTGACAGACAGACAGAGCCCTGTTGTGGATTTGTTCAGTTTTTAGTTCTGACTTTTTACATACCTGAGGAAGGGCCCTCAGTAGCCTGAAAATTTGCATACTTTCAGCAATAGACGTTGGGCCTTCTGAATTATTTTGTTGCCATTTCTTAGGCTATATAGGCAGCAGCTTTCCAAGACACATAAATTGCTTGCTCAAAATGGAGCTCAACATGGCTAAGATCAAACTCCGAACTCCTTATATCACCTCCCTTCCCTTCCTCCCCCTCTTGTGTAGTATGTGTCTGAAAGGCTCAAAACCCAGAGACAAATAAAAAGAACCCAAATTTAATTTGTTTTAAGTTTCATGATTTTTAGGGCCCAGCTCATGTTTTTTGAACATTGAGGCATCCTTGGGGAGATTTGTTTGTGGCATCTGTTTGTGACATCCTTGGGGTTGGGGATTTGTTTGTGGCATTCTATGTGTGCATGTCCTCAAATGGTGGAATTTGGGGGAGGAATCATAGTGCTCTTGGGGGTGGGGAGTGGAAAACAAGGGAACCTGGGGGAGGGGTGGAATAGGCAATTTGCAAGAGGATGGGGGTGGGAGCTAGGTTGCCACTTATGCAAATGTTTAAGGAGCACTTATGAAAAATACATGTTGCAGGACCTGCATTTGCACCTTAGTCATCAATGTAGACCCTGCAGCATGTATTTTTCATAAGCATTCCTTAAACATTTGCGTCGGTGACAACCCTAGTTGTCATCTTTTGCAATCTGATCCTGAAACTCATTTGGCCTATGGGAGTCTTGGAGTCAAATGGCAAAAGGTGGCAACCCTAGAGTGGAGTATGAGGACTAGTTCCCCACTTAATTTTTTCCAGGGCAGGGTATTTGAGAGGAAGGGCATGAGCAAGTGAAGAAGGTCACCGCTGTTTGCACTGCTACAGCAGAAACCCCAAGCTCCTGAATTTGGTGGAGGCAGGCTTCTTAAGTGAAATTTGGGGCTCTGGTACATCCTTGTAGTTGCCCCTCCCCCCCATCTCTGATCTTCTCATCATAGGTTTTGAAATCAATTTCTGAAGGTCATACTGAAGGTCCTGGAATGTCCTCCTTCACCAAACGCTTTGCCATTCCGGGAGTGATAAGGCTGGCAAAGATGACTGATTTCTTTGCTTCTGCTCTACAGACACCAGCTGAGTGGGTCTGTCTGGCAATTGTCCTGGGGGAGTGGATTCCAGACAGATGCTCAGCTCGTTCCCTGCCCCCTCAGTGTGGCTAGTTAGCTACTGTTTCAGTAGGGCTTGAGAAGGTTTGAACTTCAGAGGGGGAAATCCCAGGTTGAATCAACTCTCAGAGTATTATTAGACAAGTGCCTCCCCACGCATTGTGCATGTTGCAGGGCTGCATAGGGCACCATGTATCCCTGCAGGATGTTAACTAAATCTGCATTTGCCTCAAGCATGTGTCACATTGAATCCTGCCTTAAGCATGCCCTTGATTTTGTTAATGGGGATATGCTGTGGGCAGGGGAGATGTGGGTGTGGGGTAGGTTACAGGGGCATAGGTACCATGAAGAGTATGTGATTTCTGTGTTGGTCCAAAATGTAAGAGATGGAGACAAAGTAGCTCAGATGATCTTATTGAACTAACTTCTGTTGATAAAAGTTTGCAAGCGGTGTATAATATAGTATAATAGTATACTAATACAATAGGATGGGCAGCTTGGGAGCTGTGTGGGGCAGCCTTTGGCAAAGGTGTATGGCCTGGGAACAGTGTATTATATTTTAGACAGACTTTGGATGACTTATTGTAATATAATTTCTATTGATTCCACACAGGGTCCCAACTTTCCTGGATCCAGCCCAGCAACAGAGCTTTGGACACCAGCAGTAGCAGGTAGGCAAAGCAGCAAGAACAGGTAGGAGCTGTGCATACACACATTGCAAACACACACAAAATCCAAACAAAATTTCTACCCTCAGCACGGAACCCTGAGTCTAGGAAGACTGACCTACCAGACTGCTCCACTAGGTGTGTGTCCCTCCATTGAGGGAGCTAGCTTGCTTGTCTCTTGATTTTAGAGGTCATCAACAATCAGTTGAGTCAATAGTTGCTCAGGTGACTCAACAAAAATGTCAAATGGCAGGTAAAGGTTAAGTGGGGCAGGTTACAGAACTCTAAGAAAGAAAAAGGAGAATCGCAATTAACAGTTGCTGCAAAAAACTCCTAAGTCACAGGTGTTTTTCACATCAATTGGACAAAAAGCAGCACCATCCCAAGAAGATGCATCAGAGATTGCTGTGGCTCATCATGCTGAAGAACTTCCTGGTCCTTCGTCATCTGCAGATAACGTGCCTGAAGAACTTGGTCCTTCATCGTCTGAAGATAGCGTGCCTGAAGAACTTCCTGGTCCTTTGTCATCTAGAAGTAATGTACCAGTTGGATTCTCCAAAGACCCTGCTGACTGGACAATTGATGACGACTCGAGATCATGTGGCAACCCATGGTTTTGACCAGAACATAAATGCAGATTTTATTAAAACTGCACACCAGTACCCAAACAAAACCAGGTACTTGTCAAAGGAAATTTTCAAATGTCAACTCTGAAATGGTGCACAAATGCATCAAACCTGGCTGTACTCCGAAAGCAGATTCACTGTGTTCTGTGCACTGTGTCGTTTGTTTGGTGGAATATCACAGTTCTCAAAACAAGGCTTCAACGATTGGAAGAATGACAGTGCACGAGTAAAGGACCATGAGAAGTCTCCTGCACATAAGACATGTGTTCTCTCATTAAAGAACAGGTCAAACATCCTAAGAAGGGTTGGCTGGAAGCTCATAGAACAGCTTAACCAAGAAATCGCCTATTTGAGAAACATCCTAAAATGTGTTGTTGCAGTGGTCAGAGCACTGGCCTCTCGTGGACTGGCTTTTAGAGGCAGAGATGAACATTTTGGATCTCCTTCAAAAGGCAACTACATGATGATCCTGGAACTCACTGAAGAATTTGACCCTTTCCTTGGAGAACATATTTCACGATACAGCAACACAGGGTCTGGGACAACATCCTACCTTTCAACACAGATTTACAATGAGTTCATAAAACTAATGGCTAAAAACTAATGTGAATAATTATCAATGAGATAAAGGAGGCAAAGTATTTTTCTACAAGTGTTGACTGAACATGTGATGTGTCCCATGTGGATCAACTGAATCTTATTATTCGCTATGTGAAGGAAGATGGTGCACCGTTTGAACGGTTTTTGACTTTCATTCGAAACCCAGGACACAAATCAGAACTCGCAAAAGCAGTAACAGAAAAACTCAATGACTTAAAGCTTGACATTTCAAACTGTCGAGGACAATCATATGATAATGCCAGCAATATGTCCGGTGCCTACAGTGGTCTCCAAGTCAGGATTAAGCAGCTGAATCCATTAGCTGTATATGTCCCATGCTCGGCCCATTCTCTCAATCTTGTGGGAACCTGTGCTGCTGAATGCTGTCATGAAGCAGTTTCATTTATTGGAACACTCCAACACCTATACAACTTCTTTTCAGGATCAACAAATCGGTGGAAGGTTTTGAACTCTTGCCTGAAGACTGAGTCAAAATCTACTGTTGTAAAAAGTCTGTCCATCACAAGATGGTTGGCCTGGGATGAAGCATGTCGAAGTCTAAATAAGTCTTGGAACCAAATAATCCAAGTATTTGATACAAATGGGCACGATACCTCAGAAAACCAGGTAATTTTCCTCAGAAAACCAGATACCTCAGAAAACATAACCAAGCCAAGTACATGCACTTGAGACCTCGCATCTTCATGAATGTTAGACCCCTTGTCTCTCCCTCTGTTCCCCTTCCTAAGTCTCTCCCCCAGCTCCTGTCTCTCAGATTGTAAGCCCTAGGGGCAGGGACCATGTCTATTTTATTACTTTGTAAAGTGCCAGGTACACTGCTTGCGCTATATAAATGTTTGTTAATAATAATAATAATAATATTCCTCAGAAAAACCAGCAACTCGAAGTGAAGCTACTGGACTTCTGAGACATTTGGAACGACTAGAAACTGCAATCATGGCAACATTTTGGGGTTCTCTCTTGGAACGATTCAATGCCTCCAGCAAATGTCTACAAAGTGTGGATATTGATATCGGAGCAGTTGTTGAGCTGCATGGTGGATTTGTTCAACTAGTAGAAGAAACCTGGAACAACTTCAAGCCAAGGAAATCTCCAGGTTGGATGAATATGAAACAAGCCGCAAAAAGAGAAGACGACTTCCTCATGATGTTTCTCGAGAAGGGCACACGGAGATGACCCCATGTGACTCTTTTAGGGTGAATATGTTTATCTTTACTTTGGACCAGCTCCACTCTGAGCTGCAGTGAAGAAGTGAGGCGTATTGTTCATTTCATTAAAAAGTTTGCTTTCCTTGAGAATCCGGTAGATTGGAACCCAGACGAGATAAAGAAAGGGACAAACAGCTTGTGTGGCTGTTACACACATGACCTTGAAGATGCCCTTGTTGGCAAATGCCTGCACCTTAGAGCACATCTCCAGAGTATCAAAGACAATGGGAAGCCAATGCTTAGACTCTGTAAGCTTATAGGAGATAAGCAGCTACAGGCTATCTATCCAAATATAGTCATTGCAGTGTGAATGTTGATCTGCACTTTAGCAACAAACTGTAGCTCAGAGCATTCCTTCTCATGCCTGAAACGTGTGAAGAACTGCCTGCTGTCAACATCAATGCAAGAACGAATTAACGCCCTGTGTTTGCTTTCCATTAAATCAGATTTGCTCAGGTCAGTTCCTTATGATGACATTATTGATGACTTTGAAACTGAAAAAGCCAGGCGCAAACCACTATAGAGTTTCATCAGAAGTCCTAGAAGGAGTGGTCTAATACCCCTACTGAGGAACTAGCAGGAGAGGCCAGGCCTACAAGCCAGCAGACTACAAGGAGTATGCTGAGGACTGGAGCCCCATTGCTGGAGCATCAAAATGAGAGTAGGTACTGAGGTCAAGGGCCCAGGAGAAATGGTCTAGTACCCCTAGTGGGGATAGGGAATGACCTGGTTGCACTACTGGTGGCATAGTCTGGCTGTGTGGGGAGGCTGGAGGCCAGGCCTGCAACGCATCAGGCCGCTGCCTGGTGCATTGGCTTATGCTGTGTCTGTGTTCAGTTCTGTATATCTTGCATATTTTGTACACCTGCTTGTATGTTTTGCACAGTGGGGGCGGGGCTTTGCTGAGGGGCGGGGTTTTGCTGGGGGGGGCAGCAGTCTGAGAAGGGCCTTGGGGTGAAAAATTCCTAAATCTGGCCCTGCCAACCCCCTCACCACCCAGAAAAGCTCAGCTGGATGAGATTTTGCAGCAGCTATAAGGGCAGCAAAAGCCTCCTTTTTTGCTGCCCTTACAGCTACAGCATAGGCATGTAAACTGGCTCTATGTTGCAATCTGTCAGCTTCAGCATGCGAACTGCACCTCCACCACTCTAACCACTGCCCTTCCCACTTCAGTAACCTCAGGCTACTGACAGAGGCCTGAGGAGCCATCACCGAGGGAGCGATCATGTATGTTATATGACTGTTGTTTTCACAAAACCTGTTACAGGGTTACATGGGGTCCCCAGGGTTTGTTGTGGGCTGGTGTTTGTCCATCCCACCCTGCCACTGTGACAGAGATTGTAGAAATGACATACACAGACCACATGTAATATACATGTTCCTTGTATATTCATGTATCATAGCCACGTTTGCTATCAATCAACTCATACTTAAGAGATAAATACAATCAAGTTGAAAGTGTGTATGTGAGAACTATGTAACAAAAATAAATGTAAAAGTATATTGTGAGCCCATAAAACCTGGATAGCAGGTTTTCTGGGGCAGATAGACAGACAATGGAGATGTAGATTAAGCACTGGTGCATGAGATGTCACCTAAGAGGCAGTGGAGCTCCTGGAAAGAGATCATCATAAGGTAGTTAAAGAAAAATCAGGAGAGAAGGGGGAGATTCTTTCACCAGTGAGCATTATACCATGAAGCAGCCATGGATGAAGAAAGAAGAATAGCACTGGCCTTATCATCAGTTGAGAATTATAGACTGGAATATGAACACAAATTTAGGGTAAGACCTCATCTTAGGGATTTCATAAGTAATGTAGCTCATCTGGAAAAAAGAGAATCTTCTAACAACTTATCTGCTTCCCTCTCATTTACTCCCACAATGAAGTTGTAAATCTGAATGTGCCTTCAAGTGCAGGTTTTATGCAAAGAATAAACTTATCTGCAGGGAAAAGGTTCTTATTCAAACAAAAATGTGTTTAATAATTAGAAATAATAGAAAAGGAAACAAAGACAGTTAAGAACAAAAGCATCATCTCTCTTCTTTGTCTGCAATTTTTTATGACATGAATGTCTTTGTTTAAAACTAACAGCTATGTAAAGCCTCAGGAATTATTTTAAATTTCTTTAGTCATTTCCCCTCAAGGTTTTTAATCAATAGAAAACCTGGGGTCCAATTGTGCTCTCAGTTATGTTGAAGAAAACAGCTTTATTTTGGATTCATACAGATGTTATTATGGCAGAATTCAAGTCTTTAAATTGTCACATGCCCAATTGTTTACCTAATTTTCTGTGTCCTTTCATGTGAAAGGAGGCTACAGACACAGAAACGGATTAAGCTGGCCACAACTCTTTATTAACCATGTCTTGGTAATCTGGGTGATAACGAGGAAGGGCTGGGTAAACAATCCAACCATAACAAACTAGAAAGGGAACTAGAACATAAACTTTCCACAACATGTTCAGTGCCTCAGCTCACTGCTCCTGAATGGATTACCACAAATCATTCCAGCCACCTGGACCCCCCTGCTCAGGTCCTGCACTGGAAGGGGTGATGGTTCCTGCACTGACAAGGGACAGTGCATATCCTGCATAGTGTCACAGTCCCTGCCACCCTCCAGAGTTGGGTGAGACCGTAGGTTGCTTCCCACACCTCCCTATGAGGTGCCTCTCCTTTCCCTAAGTTCTGTTCCATTCCAGGTTTGGATCCAGTTCTGTGAGTTCTCTGTTTCTATTGGCACAGGACTACTAACTGAATGTCTCAACTTGAATACCCCATTAACTGCACAGCCTGTGCATCATTCGGAACGGCACTACAAGGAAGGTGTGTGTGTGTGTGTGTGTGGGGGGGGGGGGACAACAACCTGGGTTCTGCCCAGTCTGCCCAGTCCAAAGGGAAAATTCCTTCCTGGCCCCAATTGAGGTGACCAGCTGAGCCTGCAGTGCCAGTTCAAGTAGGCAGGTGAGTGGGCCTTTGCGATCCTGAGCTGCCTGACTAACTGGAAGCCCACCCAGTCTCAAGGTGATTTACGCCTCTTTACAGGGGTAGGCCCCACCTCCCACCTTAAATGCCCATATGTAGCAACGGCTCCATTAAAAACCTGCTCTGTCCCCATCCCACCTGCACCTGCTTCATCCATTTCCTGCCACTCTAGCAAAGCATGGGAAAGAGAGGGGATCTAAGGTCCTTAGATCCCCAACCAGTACCCTCTGCTGCCCCCTTTCCTAAACTGTGGCGCGGACAACAATCCTCCCCCAAGCAGGTCGTGGGAGGGAGAGGGAAGGATAATGTTCTACAACCTATTTATCCCTTAATAAATCATGACCATCTGAGTAGGATTTGGCCTTCAGTTACAATGCTGTAAAATAAAATAATTCTATTAAAAGAAGAGAGCCACATCATTATAAAACTTATATTAAACAACAGAAGAATCATGTTCACTGATTCTTCATTAATTTATCATGATTTGATTATAAACTAGAGAACAAAGCTACAATGGTGCACGTATGTACCAGGAATCAGATATCCCATCAAAACCAAAAAGCCAGCATTTGGATGCATTGTGCATATGCATGGTACATCTAGGGGTGTTTTCAGATGTAATGGTGGCACAGTTCAATCTGCTTTAGCGTGGACTAAGCCAGGTACCACCCTCATGCCGAAATGCACCCACCAGATGTTAGCACAGTCTGGCTCCTGACCGTGGGGCGGGGAGCAAGGCTGTGAGTCAGGAAAATCTCCAGGTCACAGCATGGGCTAAACTCCACCATGGTTTGGAGCTAGCTGCTGGACTCAAAGTAAAGTGGGCTATAAAGTCTGGTAGCTTGCTTTACTTACTGCAGTCTGGAGTGGTGGGGGGAGTTGGGCACCATGGCGGCTGTCATGGCCATCCATCAGCTGGGCAGATGTGGCCACTCCACGCAGTACGGGAGCAGTGGAAGAGCTGGACAGAGGCATGTCTGTGCTTCTGCCCGCCTGCTTCCCGTAACATTTGCTCAGAGGCTGGTCAGAATCCCTGTCAGAATGACAGCTCCCACCACTGCCCAGAGCAGTTTGTGGTGGTGATGGGAGCTGCCATCATATCAGAAAGCACTCTAGAACAAAAAATATCTCTTGTATATGCACATGTGCAGAGCAGTATGGAACAGTCCATTTAGTATGCAAGAAAAAAATTGTTTTAGGACTGAAATGAGAATGAAAATAATTCTCCCAAGAATCTTGTGAGAATCTTGCAGCCCTGGTGAGATCTCATGAGATTCTTGCGAGAAAGTCGAGATTATCACAAGAAACTCAATCTCAAGAATACCCCAATAATTATGGTCATGTAGTCCGCAGCTACAGGATCCCCAACAGATGGCCGTCCAGCCTCTGTTTGAAAACCACCAGCGAAGGTGAAGAGCCCACCATTACCTCCCTAGGCAATTTGTTCCATTGTCAAACTGCTCTTACCATTAGGACGTTCTTCCTAAGGTTTAACCAAAATCTGCTTTCTTGTAATTAGAGCCCATTATTTCTAGTCTTTCCTTCAGGGGCAAGAAAGAATGAGTCTTTGTTTAAGGAAAATAGATCCATAAATGGCAACTGACCAGGATGGTCCTTGCTTAGGGTATCCATAAACCTCTAACCACTAAAAAATGAGAGTGAAGAACAGTGGGTGGATCTCTTCTTACTGCCTTCTAGCATCTTAGTACTAGCCACGTCAGAAACTAGATCTGGGGTCAATGGAAGATTGACCTTTTTCCACTACAGCAACTCTTACGGTGTTGTCCGGAATAAAACTTTTTATTCCTTGTTTTCCAGACAAGGTTTTGTGACATTAGTACAAAATTTTTAGTCATTGTTTGTTTTTGTTTTTATTTCATTTCATTGTGAAAAGCCTCTTTTGCAACATCACTTTTACCTGACAAAAGAAGTCATTTTTTCCAGTGGGAAAATGAAATCTCATCTAGGATTGAAATGAAATTTCACTCTTCTCGAAAATCTCATCAACAATAGCCAGCATTGCTTTTCCTCTAAAGAAGTTTAATAGCATTCTCAAGTCAACACTGACATTGTCACACAAACATGAAAGGAGGATACAGACAACAGATTTAGGTTAAACTGTCTGCAACTCTTTGTTAATCATAAAAATTGGCAGTCTGGGTAAAAACATGGGGAGTGGGAACAATCCAGACCAGAACCAAAAACCTGTCATACCCCTTTCCGTTCAACCTGTCCAGTGCCTCGGCTCACTGATCCCCAAAAGATTCCCCAATTCATTGCCATTCCAACCACCTATACCCCCTATGGTGGGGTCCTGAGGAAAGGATAATGGTTCCTGCACTGACTAGGGACAGAATGTATCCTGCTTACTAGTGCAGTACCTGCCACTACACATCCCAGGGTCAGGTGAGGCTGTAGATCACTTATCCCTTGTTGGTTTCCCCTTCCCTGCACCTCTTAAGGAAGTGACTCAACATTCATAAGCCGTTGCATTCCAGCTTCTGTTCCCTTTTTTTGTGAGCTCTCTTTTTCCTATTGGCACTGGACTACTGCCACTAGTACAGCTATCTTATGCTTGGCATGCTCGCCCCTCAAATAACCCATGAAACTCCAGACTACCTTTAGACTAGGGCTGAAACTAGATGAGGATCCCCCCCTTGATGAGAATCTCACCAGACTCAAGAAGGAGGGAGAGTCCTCACACAATCTCCCCCCTTAAATTTCACAAGATCTTGCTGAGGGCGGGGAGGGGCAGGAGGAGCAGGAAAGGAGTCAGGCAAGGTGTCAGGTGAGCAGTGGGCAAAGACTTGCCCTGTCTGCCTAGGAAGGGAAATTCTGGGAGGGGGCCAGGGAGGGAGGATGCGGGCATAGCAGGGAACTTAGAGGGGGATCAGGGGTGGGGTACATACCCTCTGGAGGGGGTTCCATGAAGCATGGCCTTTTCCCAGGGTAGTAAGTTTGAAAATAAATCTAAAAAGCCAACGAACTGGGCATGCTCAGAAGGGCCTCAATCGCTCCTTCTGGGCATGCTCAGTCCTTTTCAAAGATGGTACTGTCAGAGTCAGCATATTGAGGGTGCCATCTTGGATGTGGGCAGCTGGTTCTGAGCATGCCAAGAAGTTCAAAATGCTGATGCTGCCGGTGCCATCTTTGAAGGACTGAGAAGGCCCATAAGGGATGATTTTTATTTATTTATGTATTGTTTATTTTTATACATTTCTACCCTGCCCCTCCTGCATCAGGCAGCTTGGAGTGGCTCACAACAGCATCACAAAAATACAACATAAAAATACAAATAAACATACAATATAAAAAAACAAGAATACAGATACGGTGCAGCCAACAAAATAACCAAACCCCTCCCAACCAACCCAACTCTTAACACACACACACACACGGACACCCCCCACCCCCAAATGCCTGGAGGAAGAGTCAGGTCTTACCCTGGGTCTTACACTGAAGTCAGAACACAAGGCGGCTTGGGCTGAGGCAGACCTCCATCAAAAGAGAGTTCCACAGCACTGGAGCGGCCACCAAGAATGCCCACCTGTCTGTCACCACTCGTCTGTAACGGGAAACCTCCAGGAGGGTGTCCCCCAATGACCACAAGAGCCATTCAGGGGCCCAGGGAGTGAGGCGGTCCCTCAGATAGGTGTCAGGCTCCGAGGTACGGAGCCATGGGGGAAACCAAGGAGGGACAAGGAAGGCCAGAATTACCAGGTTACAGGGGACGGAACTGGGGAGAGGGAAACAAAGAGGGAGGAATCTAGGCCTGGACACCGGGGGGAAAAGGGTGGCCCCAAGGCGACCCTCTGAAACCTCTCAGTCGCTCTCTTGCACCTGAGAGATTAGGTACTCAGCAGCGTTACCAGGCACCCTGGGCTAAGAAGGTACACGACTCATCATCGAGGTCAGGGTCCGGAGCCAAGGGTGGACCCCACCACAGGGACGTTGGCGGGTTAACCAATAGCCTGGAAGTAGGGGGGAAACTAAGCATAAGCTCACATGGGGCAGGGACCAAACATAAGCTCACACAGAGCAGGAGGATAGAACCAAACATAAGCTCACACAGAGCAGGAGGATAGAACCAAACATAAGCTCACACGGAGCGGGGGACAAACATAAGCTCACACGGAGCGGGGGACAAACATAAGCTCACACGGAGCGGGGGGAAGGGACTAAGCATAGGATACGCACAAGACAAGGGGGACAAGCAAACATGGGGCACGCACAAGACAAGACAGGGGGAACAAACAAGCAAGGGG
>QEPC01007673.1:149511-160088 GCA_003113815.1 Sphenodon punctatus | reverse complement strand
CCACACCAAGGCTTAAATACTTCCTGTGGCCAATCAGGAAGCTGGGAGGCAGGGCTACGGTAATTGGCTACAGCTGGGAAGGGGCATGACACACAGGGAGCAAGCACACAAGGGAGACAGGAGGGGGAAAACCCAACACCCTCACAAGCCCACCAGGTGGTGCAGAGTGCTGGAGAGCCTGTTCAGCACCCCAAGGGCCATGGGTACAAGACCCAGCCCTAACAATAGGTAGGGCCCAGGCCATTTAAGACTTTAAAGGTCAGCACTAGCACCTTGGATCGGGCGAGAAGACTATAGGCATAATGTGCTTCTGGTGACCCATCCACAAAAACAGACAGGCCATGGCATTCTGCACTAGCTGCAGCTTCTGGACCATCAAGCCCCATGTAGAGTGCATTAAATTTGTCTAGCCTTGAAGTGACAAATGTATGGATGACAGTGGCCAGGTCGGAGTTTGAGATATAGGAGCAGAGCCGCCTCACCAGGTGTAACTGGAAGAGCTCACTCCTGGCCACAGCCAACACCTGGAGATCCAGACACAGCTGTGGATCCAGGAGCACTCCCAGGCTCCTAACCTGAGATGCCAACAGCGGGTGAATCCCATCAATAACAGGTAATACCCCCTCATGTAGAACTCCAGACCCGCCAATGAGCATAACCTCCATCTTGTCAGGATTCAATTTCAATCAACTCAACCTCATCCAGTCCGCCATAGCCGTCAAACACTGGGAAAGCACTGAGACTGTAGAACCTGGGTCAGATGAAAAGGATAGGTACAGATGCGCACCATCAGCATACGGGTGACAACAAACTCCCAATCTATGCACAACCTCTCCCAATTACTGCATATATACATTGAACAAGAGGGGGGACAGAATGGATCCCTGTGGGACCCCACATGGGAGAGCCCTGGGAGAAGTTATACAATTTCCCATGACCACACACTGAGATCTACTCGCTAGGAAGATCTGGAACCATCCAAGACTGCTCCATCCACCCCAGCAAGGTCCCACAGACAGGTCACCAACACCTCATGGTTCACTGTGTCAAATGCTGCCTAAAGATCGAGCAGAACCAGAAGGGCTGAATGACCCTTATCCAATTCCATATGAGTCAGACCCTTCTGAGCATGCCCAGTTCTTTTTTTTTTTTTTAAATTCAAACTTACCAGTCCTGGTAGAAGTCACACCTCACAGGACTCCTGCTGGATGTTAAGTACCACACTCTAACCCTCCTGCTAGCCCCCCTATTAGCCGCCCCATCCCGGGGCCCAGGTCCCTACTCAGAATTTCTCTTCCCGGACAAGTAGGGGGCCAGGCATAGGGCAGGTTGGCTGTGGGGCAACTCTTTGCCCCCTGCTCACCTCTGATACCCTGCCTGGCCCCCTTGCCTGACCCCCCATGCCTGACCCATGGCCCCCACCCAGCCTTGTGAATCTTACCCTTTCTTGGCAAGAATGGGGGATTTTCTCATCTTGTCTCATTTACTGAGACCCGAGAACTTCTTCTCCAGGGCAATCTTTAAATTGCTCCAATGCCAATCCATCCCCAGTTGCGCCAAATGAACTCCATCATCATGTACAGCTTGGCCTTCGGCCTGCCAATAGCTCTGTGCTCTAGCCAAAAACACCTCTATTCAGGTCAATGTTTTACTTCCCTGTTTTAACCTTTCCTGAGTTCTGTCAACTTGATGTGAGTTCACCATCACTGCTTCTTTCCACACGCCTGTCTTTGCAAGAGCTGGGTAAACAGTAGGCCATCCCCTGAGAGGATTTTTTGCAACCGCTGCTAATCCTGTCTGATCATCATATAGATCGATTGAAACTGGTGCTTCTATTAAAATCTACTAAAACAATTATTTGTGTAGAGGAAGGATTGGTCCCCCTTTTATGATGGCTGTTTGTCAACAGTCATCTACTGTGGATGAAAACAGACATGACGCTAACCACCCTTTAACCACCTTTGGTGGTTATTTATCCATGTTGCAGGGCTGCATAGGGCACCAATGCAGTCCTGCAACATGCATAAATAACCACCAAGGGTGGTTAAAGGGTGGTTAGTGTCATGTCTCTTTTCACCCTGTGTTATCCAGGGAGGTCTCTGTTATAAATATTTGCAGTGTTCCTATTTGCATTCAGTCAGTTGATTGAAGGAAATTTATTTGGTTTGTTTTTTCATTCTCTTCATAAGAATTGATGCATTTTGTCTCAATTTGTGCTCATATGTTGTTCAGTTCTGTGCTGGTTTCTGTTGCATCATGAAACATTGGGTGTTACTGTTTTTACACACACATTTCTCCTGGATGTTTGCTGTTACATCCTGAACTTTCTGTGTGTCTAAATCACCCAGATCTTAAACATCCGGATCTTTGAACTTCTGCATAGAATTTCTCCCAGAACTTTTGTGTGTAAAAACGTCTCCTGGTAAACTGCTTTACTCCAGGCAGCTGCGGTCACTTGGTTTCCAAGGCAGCCTGTCACATCTACAGCTGCAACTACTTTAGGCTACCTCAGGGCAGTGTGTGTGTGCAAAATGCATCTGGAACTTACCTGTGGACTTGTAAACGCAGAAGATTAAAACATTCAGAACTTTAATGTATGTCTAAAAATGCCCATTGTGTGCTATTTTCAATCAATTAATTTAAAATCCAGCCAGTCCAACATATATACCATAAGATTGTCCATGCAACTGGTAAGGTACATTGCAGAAGTGATTTTTTTGTGACTCCACTACCCTGGATTAGTTTGGGAAATGTCTTTTATTTCCACCCCGCCCTTATTTGCGCCCCCTCTCTATGACTCACAAGTAATTCCGAACAACACAGATCGTTGTACCATATACCTCATTAAGGTATCTTTCCTCACTCTCACTGCAAACATGACAGTTAGAAAAGGCCATTATATATCCGACATAGATAATTGGTACTAGGTTCTAAGCTGCCGTGATCTTGTACAGACTTGGAGCTTGTCAGCACACTGTCAGTATATTGTGGCAGAGCCCTTATTAGTTAACTACACTTGACAGCACCTCAGAAATTGTATGTTTTAAGTCTGAAAAGTTTAAACAGTTTGACATGTTAAAGGTTATCACTTTCTTTTCTTGGATAATTACTGTCAGAGTTGATAAACACATTTCTTTTACAGTCTGTCTGTTGACAGATAGGAATAAGTTAAAAATCTGTCTTCATACCCTCCCCACCATTTCAATGCCCCTGTCATTTTATACAATAATTTATAATGTTATAACCAGTGGGTGATATTTGTAATTATAGGCCTGTACATTTTTTGCATATTTAATTATCATCTCTCAGCTTTCATTCTGAACTCCTCTAGAGTACATGTTAACATAGATCAATCTGAAGTAAAAGGAAAGAGTTGCTCCAACTAAAATTAAAAGCTTCTTAATTTTCCACCTTCAAAAACTTTGAAACATTTTTTGTATACTTTACACATTCAGATTCTGTGTTTATTTTCTCTTTGGAAACAACCTTGCTGCTACAATAACTTGCCTCTTCTTGATAACTTGATACAAGAAGTGATTACTCCATGTGAGTAAGTGTATTGATCCTCATCATTGACTCAGTGCAGTGAAACGTGGGGAGTAGGATAAGCTGCTGAGTGTCTCAGGATTCTAAAGCATTTAAAATCAACACAAAATGAGCTGCAGCTTCCCAGGCTTTTGCTGGTGGAAAAGGGAAAGTTTCAGAATGACATATGAAAATTAATAGAAGGATGCAGGAAGGAATTCTTTTCTACTCATGTGTGTGTGCACGTGCGCACACGCTTTAACCTGTAGAAGAAATTGTGCACCTTGTTGTGTGGGGTGTTGGTGTCTTTTTGGTTCCACCTCTAAAGACCCTGATTACAGGGGCATAGCTATAATAGGTGCAGCAGACACCTGGGCCCATGAGGCCAGGGAGCCCAGGATTGCTAGGTATCCAGGGATTCCTGGTAAGCACTTTTGCAGGATAATAGAAATCCTACAGTTGATGTGCATTGTTAATTGATTAGATCTCCCATCTCCTTGCAGTAGCTAGGGGTTTGGGTGAAGTCTCTTCTCAGAAGGGAATGAATGGTGCTTTGGGGAAGCACAATTCCCTGAAGATTATTTGTATAGAGTCCTCTTCCTCATCAGTTAGAGCCCATGATGGTTCAACTACCAGACTTCCTGGATTAGGGAAGGCCTGGCTTTGGGAGACAACGTTGTTCATAAAGAATTTTCAACTATTTGCAATAAGTGGCTTCAAAGAAACATTTTACAGGTATATGTTCCTCTATGGTTTTGGACAAATACCAGCTTTATTACAGATTTTCTTATTCTCAGAGCCATCTGCCCCCTCACTCATTGGGTAAGAGGGGGTTTAGGAACACTGGCTAGTAGGGGATTGGAGAAAGGGACTTGAGGGGAAGAAGAGTGGATTTTGAGGCATGGGGGTTGGGGCGGAGAGGGTGCATCTTTGGTGGTATTGGCTAGCTGGGGAGAAAAGGAGGGAGCTTGAGAGGATGAGGCAAAGGTTTTAGGGTGCTGGTTAGCTCAAGTGAGAGGGAAAGTGAGAGGGAAAGTACCTTCAGGGGAAGAGAGAGGGGCTTTGGGATGCTGGCTACTGGGGGAAGGGAAGGGGACTTGGGGGAAAGAGGGTGCAGGGTAGCTGGGAGGGAGTAGAATATGGCTCAGGAGAAAAGAGGAGGTGACTTTGGGGGTTCTGGCTAGTTGGGAAGGAGTAGGAGAGATGTTGGGGGCATTGCTTAGCTGAATCCAGTCCCTGCTCTGAAGTACTGTAAGAATGAGTTCAGGGAAAGGACATATTAAAATGAATGACATGGAATGCCCATTGGAAACAGTAGATGTAATGGAAATGACAATTGAAAATAATGGGATCTGCAAATGGCCATAGGCTTTAACTGATTAACTGGTTGTCTTACTGCCACAAGTGCGGCGTCCAAGTCATAGTGAATTCGAATGATTTTATCCACAAAAAAGTCAACAAACAAGTCACGGTGAGCACTGAAATATTTCAGTTCCAGGCAGAGGGAGGTCAGACTGACCAGCCCCCTCATCACCCGGAAAAGCTCAGCTGGACTTTACTTTGCTGATGCTATGAGAGTAGCAAAGAACCACTTCTTTGCTGCCCGCCCAGTCATGGCATATGTCCATATACTGACTCTATAAAACAATTGGTCAGCTTCAGCATGAGACCGGCACCAGCGTTGCTCCAACCACCACCCATCATGCTTCATCTGCCGTAAGTCCTCCGTAAACCAGGGGGACCTGCGTTGTCAGTGGTTAGGGAGCAGACGCCTAGGAGCTGTGCGGTTGATGCCCTCAGTTAGCAGAGTATTCCAAAGAGCCATGAGGTCATCGAGCAAATGGTTGTCAAGACCAGAAGGTATTTCCCCAAAAGCATTTCAGAACCTCTCTGGTTCCATAAGTCTCTGGCGATGAACCAACCGATCTGGATGCACATCTACTGAGATAAAATACATCTTCAAAGTCAGGAGCACATAGGAGGTTTCAAGCCAATTAATGATCTTATGATTATTATTTTGAGTGGCTTTATTTCTGATTATTGGAAAGAAAATTAGAAATGGCAATCTAATTAAAAAATTGTCATATGACAACTCTTAGATAGATGCAGGTAGTTGAAAATGAGACATTATGGTCCCTTATTTTTAAAGTGCCCTGCACATCATAAGTGCAAATTGACTTGATATGGCACAATATCATCTATGCAACACAATTTATTATGAAAGTGAAAGAGACATTATGTTGGCTAAAAACAAATTAGGAGACTGGAAATTCATTCCAATGTAAAATTTAATGTTATATCTTAGGTAAAATACAACCCTGCATTTTATTTTTTAAATTAACCTTTTTTTGTGGCGATAACTAGCTTTTTTTTTTTATTACTAACCAAATGCATACTATCAGTTATTTTTTACAATCATATTCTGAGAAAGGCATATACAAGAAAAGTTGATTAGGCAGTGACAAAATGGGCAGTGACAAAATATATCTCAGATGTGTCATGACTTTCTCAAGAAATAAATTAGCATTAAATTAAAATAAGTATTAGCTCACGCATTAAAATGAAAGGAACACAGAGTCCTTCAGTCAATAAGATTGTAGTGTAAATGCCATTTAAAACCTGAGTAATAATTTTACAGGGAACTTCAGTGTAATGCTAGTAAATTTCATGACCTTGGCTATGTCATCTCCATCAGATCAATAGTTTTCTGCTGGTTAATATTATCTGGATGACTGCCTATAACAGTTCAAACATGTAAATGTCCAACATTATCGTATGCCTAAGAAAGGTCAAGAAAATTGCCAGGCATTGAGATCCTCTGCAAAAAGAACACAGAATAGGTATAATCTTAAAAGAAATTGCAACGTTTCGTACAACACAGATTTTTTTATATATACACAGCCCCCCATTCCCCCATCTTTCTATTTAGTATTGCAAACCTGATATCAAGAAGCGTTAGATGCATCATTAAGAAAGCACTCAGAAGAGCACTTTGTCCAGGCTCATTTCCAAATGTCCTTCTCTAGCGCACAAAGATAATTGAACAGCACAGCCAAAGATCTAGAAATCAGGTAACTATAAAAATCAGGGCTGCCTATAAGGGAGAGTTCTTAATATCCAGTTTATATGAAAATCAAATGCAGTCAAATCAAATGCAGTCAATTGATCTTGGTAAATATACTTTATAAATCTAAAGTTTGTTTCTCAATAAAGTAAATGAGTGGGCAACACCATTGCACTGGGCCTACAGTTTTATCAAATCACATAGTAGTTCTGAAGGGGAAAGAGTCACAGCTGTTCAGATCCAGGTGCATTGCTGATGCTATATTAATAATAAATGAGGCAGAGAACATTTGGGCGGGGGGTATACATTGGGGGAGGACAGAGAGAATAGTATTTCCAGGCAGAATTATATTTCAAGTTTAGAGATAGGGCCAACTTTTGAGTTATTAAAAATCCAAATACAGATGATCAGTGAATCATAAGATCATCATTAACCAGCTGAAAACTACTGATCGGATGGAGATAACATAACCAAGGCCACAAAACTTACTAGCATTGTAATGAATTGTAAGAGCCCCTCTCTAATGATGGAACACCAAGATAAAACTAGTTTAGTGGACTTATTTATCCATTCTAATTTCTTAGGAAGTCTTACTGACTGAACACATCTTATTTTTCAAATGATAAATTATAGCCCAGCAAGACAAACATGACAGGAATAAAAAAACAACATGTAACTACTGTAAGACAAAAATTCCTTTCAGGCAAGACTCATGCTCATTTACCTGTAACCCCCTCTTATTTGAGCTAGAGTAGGGGTGCAGGGATATGGATGGGAGAAATCAGGGGGCCCAATGACAGCCGTCCATGTGCTCTGAGGGGAAACAATCTAGTGATATTTATTTCAAAGGAGCATTAGATAACATTCCCTAGAATAAAAGACAAATCTCTGCCTCATTAGTAGTTGCATAAATGCCAGATCTTACAGAATTTTTTTAAAAAATACAAACAAACACTTGTATTGATTTAACAATTACAACTTTGCACATTTTCTCTCATGGCCACTCAGAAGATGTGGGTAAACCTCCCTTCACTTCCTGGTAGTTGGTTCTCTTAGGATCCCAAATAGGGAGTCTCTAAACCCAGCCAGCTTCACCTGAGTCTCACAGCTCCATCTTCTGCCCCAGATGGAGACCATGACTTTGAGCCTCTCCAATCACCATAAATAATCTGATTGGCCAAGCAATCAAAGAAAACAGTACCAGCTGTCTTTACTCCTCACTCCTTGATTCTCTGGAGGAATGTGAAGCTGTTTCCTACTGCTTGCAGGGCTTTTAACAGAGCTGCAGTCTCACTAGGCCAGATGATGCTGGGAAAAGTCTCCAACCTGAGACACCGGCAGAAACCAGAATCTGTCCTGTGCCACTCTGCTGCTTCTAGACCCTATTACAGGGTATTCTGCTGCTGCTTTCCCTGTCCAGAGAGGTTACTCAAATGGGGTCACAGTTTGCACCCCAAATCTTCACGTCTCTCCCTTCCACAGGTATTACTCTCCTCCTCTCCCCACCAGATCAGTTCCCAACATGGCAGAACAGTCTCTCATGCTGCCCCTGGGAGCAGAGGTGTAATTCCCCAGCACTGATAGGCTCTGGAAAGCAGTGCTGGCTGGGAATTGTAGTCCCCAGTATTCAAGACTGTTTGCTTTTAATTTGTCATGGCATTACATACCTCTAACAGGGTAGTAAACCAAAACATGTTGAAAGATGGTAAGTAACCTTGGGCTGATGGTGCTTCCTAAAGGGCCTGATTTTCAAAGTGCAGATGCGTAGCACTTTGAAAATTTGACCCCTTAAAGGAATTCTTGCCTTGCTTCTGGGATTACAATGTAAGAGTGGTGCCTGAGCCACAAAATCTGAATATGGACCAAGAAAAGACCTTTGTGAAAAGATTTGTTCACATAAAAACAGAGTAATGCCTTCTAACTTACTTTAACCTCCCCTATGTTCCCACCAGCAGGGCCTGAGGGTTAAACTGAGGTTAAAGGGCATTATTTACCTCTGCAAATAAACACTGCCCTTTTCACATGAGATACCCCACTCCATGCAGATCCGCTATATGGGTATGGGGGGGGGGACGCTCGTGTGACTGCTGTGACTGGTGGTGCATGTGCTCTCCCGTGCTCCACCCATCTTCACCTATCCCCCACACACAGAGCAACCAGTGATAACAGCAGTTGCTCCGTGCGTGGAGGTGGGTGGAGATGGGAGTGCGCCTGTGTAATGGCCACCCCCATGGCCCCCTCACTGCAGCGTCCACCACCACCCCACACTGATGCCTGTTTGAAAAGGGCCAAAAAGAAGGGAGAGAGGTCTCTTTGGGTATTTTCAGACGTTACGAGATCAAAGTCAACCACAATGAACCACAGTCAATCCCCACGGCGGGGCCAAAGTGCCCTGAATGTCTGTTTTGCGGGCGTCAGATGTTCACCACTGTCAATCCCCACCAGGGGTCAAAAATAACCACGCTTCCGGAACTCCAGCTCAGACCATCTCCGAAAGCGTGGTCAAAGTGATTCCCACTGGGAAACAAAAAAAAGGAACGACTCAACGGCAACCACCGGCTGGAATCAAGCAACATGATTCCCAGCCGGGGCCAAAGCATGCAGCGTCACTACCAGGCAACGAGCAACAACACAGGCCGGGTAGGGAGATTTAAAGGGCACACAGCAGCAGGGGGAGGTGACAGGATGGAGCGAGGTGGAAGGGAGAGGAGAGCGGAGGGCAAGAGAGCAAGGCAGGAGGACGAGGAGGTGGTGGAAGAGGTGCAGGTGGAGAAGGTGATGGTCGTGCTGCACATGGAGGTGGTGAAGGGACAGCAGCAGCAGCAGCAGCAGCAGCAGCCGGGACGAACCACCCCGGCACCTTCCGGGTGTTTTGACCATGGCCCGGGATGGGCGAAACATCTATTGCGCTTCCCCGGGCTGTGGTCTGCCAGTCCGTTTCCCTGCTGTGGTCCTGCTCCCATCACGTCTGTTTGGGGCCTCTCTTGCCCACGTGGGGTGCTTAGCCGGTTCGCCACCACTGGGAATCCACTGTGGTGAATCGGGCGCCCGTAACATCTGAAATCACCCTTTGTCTGGGATGGATGATCTTCTGTCTAGGAGAATTGGTAACTGATTCAATCACCCACGGGACTTAAGATTGTGCCCTTTTTGCCATATAGGGTTGGTGGAATCGGTAGGCCACGTGCTGTTTGACTTCTCTTTATTCTGCCCACCGTGAAAATTGCCTGGAGCATGTGATTATTAAATTGGGCCCTTGTAGTCAAAAGGAAGCCCTGGTACATCTTTTGTCTGATTCTGATAGCAATTTAACCACTTCTGTGACCAAATTTTGTGCTGCTGCCATAAAATCGAGGAGGGCAACAGTTACTAACTTATAATTGATCATTTTATGTAATTCTGTTTAAAATGGGATTTCTTTTATTATGTAATATGTTTTTATGTTCCTGTTTAAATATTATGATGGCTTTTTGCTACTGCAATAAAATGTTTGATCATCATGATGATGATGACTCAATCACCCTTTTACCAGAAGCCTCCATTTCCCCCCAGTTTTTTGTGTGTTTTCCTTCCCTAAAGGTGCAGCATCTCTCCAACTCACTGATGTCTGGTTATTCAAATTCTCCCTTTAGTCAATTCCTTGCACGTTCTCAAGTACGAAAATCAAGGGAAGTGGAAAGCTCTTTAACTCCTGCTCATACAAACAGAAATGAAAGGATGCAGTTACAAATAACTCCTCTGGAGTAACTACCCTTGCTTGCAAGAACAAGCCCAAAGTTCTTTATTGGATTAGACTCAAAATCAGCCCTCAACAATGTTTAATAACTCAGAAAGAAGCAACCCCAAACTTGCCCATTACCAGTTGATCTCGAGGTATAAAAGAGTTTCATTCTGCTTCATTCATTCATTCATTCATTCATTTATTAGATTTCTATACCGCCCCATCCTGCACAGCAGCTCGGGGCGGTTTACAACAATAAAAAACATT
>QEPC01007673.1:120039-144997 GCA_003113815.1 Sphenodon punctatus | reverse complement strand
CAGGTGCACGTGCTTGGCTTAGTTACATCAAGAATGATAGCTGGCTGGTCCATGTGGTGAGGATATGAGTACACAGACCTCAGGTAACAGATTGTACTGGATGGAGGGTATCAGCAGGAGTTAGGTGAGGGGATCCATTCCCTGTTGTTTTCCCCCAGCTCCCGTCATGTTCCCTGATCCTCTCTGGCTAATAGCTGCTAATGGACCTATCGTCCCGAAACCTGTCCAAACCTCTTTTAAACTCAGCTATAGTACTGGCCTTTACCACAGCCTCTGGCAGTAGATTTTACAACCCAATTATATGCTGAGTGAAAAAAACCTTTCCTTTATTTGTTTTAAACTTGCCACCCATGAGTTTCATGGCATTTCCCCTAGTTCTAGTACTAGCTGAAAAGGTAAATAAGGGAGGGGGCGAGGCGGATGTGTTCAAGAAGGGAGTTCCAGGCATGGAGGGAACTAGGGAGAAGGGAGCCACTCCCACATTGGAGCAGCGGAAGTCACTCCAATAGTTTTTTAGCCAGTGGACGAACACATGGTATGAAGCAGAGTGCAAATTACTCTAGCGTCAGCTTGTAAGGCTTAAGGCTGTATGGTTAAAAGAAAATACAGAGCTTGCAAGGGCCAATTTTCTGGATGGCCAATGGAAATATAAAGAATTAGTCAAAAATAAGAAGCTTCGCTGTAATCGGCAGATATGGGCCAAGCTTTGTATGGTTGTATCTCTTAAAGACTCAGGACTTTTTTGGCTACTTATAAACTCTGAATTACACCCTAAAGTAGGCAAGAAGCCACCATTGGTAAATGAGGAAGCTTGGATGGATTTCTTTGGGACATTATATGATTCCCATGTAGAAACCGTCTCAGAGATATTAACTGAAAGATCTATCCCCCAATCAGAGAGGGCAGTATTCAAACCCCAGATAGAGGAAGATAAAATATTGTAGATAATAAAAACATTAAAGAGAGATAAAGCACCAGGACATGACATTTTTATTGCAGAGGTCCTTAAATCCAACCGAAATTGGTGGGCTCCATTGATAGCAAATTACTTTACCCAAGTCAATATTACAAAAAGGATACCTGAGGCATGGGGCCTAAGTATTATTGTTCCAATTTTTAAAAAAGGGAACCCTTTGGACCTGAGTTGTTATCATCCTATAAGTCTTTTACCGGTTTTGGGAAAAGTTTATGCCAAAGTTTTACTTACCCAGCTAGAAAGTTGGGCCCACAGAAAGCATTTAATTCCTCAGGAGCAATTTGGCTTCCAAAAAAACTGTTCTACCATCGACAACTATTTTATTCTGTCGCATATAATTATCAAGTATGTCAAAATAAGAGCGGGGAAAGTTTTCCTCGCTTTTATTGATTTCCAAAAAGCTTTCGACTCTATTTCTAGGATAAAGCTATGATGAAAACTTTATCAATGGGGTATAGATAGAGACCTCCTTGAATTGATTATTTTGCTGCATACTGACAACAATGCTAGGGTAAGAATAGGAAATGATGGTATACTCTCAAGACAAATCCATGTTCGAAAAAGTGTGAGGCAGGACTGCGTTTTAGCGCCCCTGCTCTTTAATATTTATTTGAGTGATCTGCCTGATAAACTATGCACAGTGGAAGGTTGCCCTCCAAGGATTAAGAATGAGACAATAGGTACCCTGATGTATGCAGATGATATTGTAATCATGTCACAGACAAGGAAGGGGTTGCAGCACCAATTGGAATTATTAATGGACTATTGCATTAAGAATGATTTAAACATAACCCCCCAAAAATCACAGGTCATGATTCTGGGGAAAAGAAATTTGAAGCTTAAATGGAATATAAGGGGTACTATTTTTCAACAAACAGAATCTTATGTATACCTTGGAATGACTCTGACGAGTAATGGCTGTTGGGATAAACACAAAAACTTAAACTCACTAAAAGCCTTCACAGCAGCCAAGGGAATTCTAAGTTTCAGTAGAAAGTCAAGAGGGATTAAAGTATCAGACATTTTAAGTATTTTAAAAATGAAAGTCCAGATGTTGCTTACTTTTGGTGCTGACATTACATTAATTAATAACTTTGAAGTGTTAGAGAAGGTTCAAAATAAATCCTTTAGAAGCTTATTAGGTCTCCCCCAGTGGATCCCAGCTGCTGCGGCCAGAGAAGAGACAGGAATTATGTCTATTGCTTCCCTTGCCAAGAAACAGGGTATTCGGTACTCGTTGAAAGTCTGCACTCAGACAGAAAACACTCTGACATCCCTTTGTTTGCAAGAAGAATTAGACCATCAGGGAGTTCAAAGGTACCCCTGGATAACTCAGTTATTAATTTACTTGGAAGATTTAGGCTTGTCTCCCTCTTGCTTCTGCGGGAAAACTATTTCTCAACAGAGGAGTTTGGCCAATTTAAGAATAGCAGATATAGCGAGACAGGAGGATATGGCACTCTTGCCAGGATGGAAGGTAGCTCCCTTCTTTCATAAAATCAAACTCCAGCACCAATTTGAAGAATATTTAGATAAGCTTAGCGATGCGGTATCACGTAGATCCTTAGGGGCCGATATGAGAAAATACCTTACGATGCTCGCGTATGTTTATGTGAGAAAGGTGGAGTTGAAGATCTTAAACATTTTCTATTACATTGTATGTTTTATGCTGATATTAGGCAGTTATGGCTGACCCCTATATGGAAAAACAAAGACTTTGGGTGATTTCAGACGTGACAGGGATGCTATTGGCACGGTCACGGAATCACCCAAATGATTCCCTGGTGGAATCAGACCGGCCCATCAACAGATGAGCCGGCAGATTCCACCAGGGAATCTGGAAGGGGGCAGGGCTGAGCGGTGCAACATGCAGCCGCACAGTCCCACCCCCCCCCCCAAGCTTCCAAGGCCACCTGCTCTCCGGGAGACAGGCGAGCGCAGCAGCTAATACATCTGCGGCGTCCGCCCACCCCCTAGGATATTGACCACGGCCCGGAATTGGCGGCGAACTTCTGTTGCTTAAAACATTGATGCCATTTATCCTATTTGTCTGATGTTTGACAGATAGGGTTGGTTAGGTGTGGGAACACAGTTAATATTGGAGAAAAAGGTTTTATTTCCAATGTAAGATGATTTTTTTGGGAGGCCTCAGAACGTAACTTTGAAAGATTGCATTGGCATTTACTGTTGTTATGTAATTCAGGGGTATTTTCTTGGAGGTTCTGGTTCTTGAATTTTTAAATTCTATCTTCTGGTTTTAAAGTTTCAAAAACCACTGAAGTCTATGGGAAACTTGGTAACATCAGGCATGCTCAGAAGAGAACCACCAGAGGGCAGCATGTGCAGGCAGCAGAAGGACTGAGGGTGTTTTTAGATGAGACAACTAATGAGGATTAGAGAATTTTCAAGATACAAAATTGGTTTCATAAACCCCCGACATTGAGGTTTTATGAAGCCGCTTTCACAAACCCGTGGATTAAAATGTGGTTTTAACATTTAAACAGTTAATGAGGATTTAAATAGTGCTCTAATCCGCATTTCTACTAATGAAAACATTAAAAGCGGTTTACTTTAAATGCAGATTAATTCTAAATCTGTGATAACACACACATCTAAACATTAAATTCTGATTAAAATAAGAATGGTTTCAATGTGCGATAAGTACTAATCCGCGATATTTGGTGCTCATCTAAAACACCTTGGGAGAGGAACACAAATGATGGCTTCCAAGTTCCACTGGACTGTAGCACTGTCAAAAGGCAGGTTGTGTAGGTGTTCGGGTAGTTGTGGGAGAATCCCACTAGGATTATGGCAGGTCAGGAACTGGATTTTTTTGGTATGGGAGTTTTAAAGAGAAATGGAGAAATAAATTCACCCTTTTTGAAAGCAGCTATGTGTANGAGTATCATTGGGGGGGGGGGGACCTGGGGATAAAACAAGGCAAACATCTAAAAGATCTAATAGAGGAGACTTCCCTGACCTCAAATATACTTTCCTCCCTGTAATTGTCCCTCCCCCGCACCCTAGGGATCCAGGATCACCCTGACTTAGGGGGTCAGCATTCCGCAATTTTCCAGCACCCAGAAAATGACCACCCACAGACAAAACAATGGTTGGGATAGGTAGAGGAAACACCCAGACATGAGGCCAGCAATCAGAGTCTCTAGCCCCCACCCAATAAAAAGGTTATTAGTAATTAATATTTATTTTATTTATTTATTATATATATATATTTGTCAGCCTACGGCATCCCGGGGCAATGTACAACTAAAAACATTCATAAAACAATTTTAAAAAACAACAAATTAAAAGACATCATTAGGGCAGAAGAAGAAATAAAAATAAAAATAAAATAAAATAAAATAAGGGCACGTAAGAGCTAAAAACCCTATCCCACCCTCCCCACAAAGGCCTGGGCGAAGAGCCAGGTTTTACAAGCCTGCTGGAATGTTAAAAGGCTTGATGACATCACACCTTCAAAATGGCATCAGGAGGAGAAACTGATGGTAGACTCTGATACAGGGGGATCCCTGAACATGATGCCAGAAAGAAATCATTTTCTAGTCCCCATGGAAGCTGAGATATTAAAGAAAAGGGTAGAGTCCTAGTCCCAGACAGTGGGGACGGTTGTATGCCCGAGGATCCCCCCCACACGCATGCACACAGTTTCCGACCGGCATGATGTGGCCTCAATGGAGGTGCATGTGAGATCTGCAGAGCTTGTGATCGGCCCCAGTGTCTTTACAAATTGAGGTGGGGGTTTCTCTGGGAGGGGAGTGGGGGCTAGTGTGTTAGAGCAGGGGGACTGTGAGCCAGGACTCTTGGGTTCTTTGGGACCTGAGTGGGGCCTAATGTATTAGAGATGGGGGACTAGGAGCCAGGACTCCTGGGTTTTCTGGGAGGGGACTGGGGGTTAGTGGGTTAGTGTGGAGGGGCTGGGAGATAGGACGCTTGGATTCTCTGGAAGGGAGTAGGGGTTACTGGGTTAAAGCAGGGGGCCTGGGGGCCATGACTCCTGGATTCAAAGTTAGGGAAGTGGGGGCTAATGGATTAGAGGAAGATGGTCTGGGATCCAGGACACCTGTCTTCTCTGAGAGAGGAGTGGGGGCTAGTCAGTTTCTGGACAGAAAGGTTAGTGGGAGGCAAAAGTTTGCCTGTAGCCACAACTGTCCTCCAGAGTGAATAATAATGGAAGATATGTTTTTATCTTAATTATTTGCAAGTATAATTGTTTAATTTTGTAAAACTCCTTTTTTATTGTAAATAAAAACTCTTTAATTATAAATACTTCACTGTAAATGTTTCTTTAATCTCTTTTTTGTAAATAAAGTCCTTTACCACCACTAACCTCTGTGCTGGAGGCAGCAGGGAGCTCCTTAACCCTTACTTCACTGGACCATACCTACTCTTCTCCAGGTCCCCGGTGGGGTAGGCAGTGTCAGTTCCAGGTATTCCAACTATCTGGAGAAGTGTATTTGCTGCCCTCTAATCCAGGAGTGGAGAACCTTTTCCCTCCGGTAGGCTACTTTTAAAATTAGTACCAGCTCTGAGGTCCACATAAAAGCTGTGGGTGGCGTGTGTAAGGGGTGTGCTCAAGAGAAGGAGGAGTCTAGATGGATCTGTGCCATGAGTTTTTCTCCTTGTGTGCATGCCTTTCTCTGCTCACTTATTCTTCTCTGTGGGTAGGTTTTACAGTTTGGGACACTTGTTATGTTTTTATGCAGCCCTTATGGTTCAGATTATTAGAAGTTTATGCATGTGAAGGCACAGTCAGCTTTACTCATAACTAGGGATGGGCGAACGCGGTTCGGAAGTTCGAAGTTTGGCCCGAACTCGGCCTGTTCAGATGACCAAATGCAAACCCGAACCCTAACCCAAACATACTGAACAGAACTGAACACCGAATGGCAAAATGGCCGAACAGTTCGGTCAGTTCGGATCGCGTTCTGGTGAGTTCGGGTGGCAAAAAAAGTTCACTGTAAGGTGACAGGGAGGGGTAATACTAGTCACTGAGGAACAGACTTCCAGGCACCAGGGGTGGAGAGGCTTGCAAGAAATGAAACTATCTGCCTCCCCCCTTCCCAACACCTTCTGAGCTAGTCACTGTTCCTGAACAGCAGGCGTTGAGTAGGATTATTAGATTGCTTTAAGTTTCATTTCAGTTTTGTACTGAAATGAAACTTAAACCTTAAACTGAAACCTTGTGTTTGTGATTCCCCCCTATCCCATAGATAGATAGATAGATAGATAGATAGATAGATAGGATAGGATAGGATAGGATAGGATAGGATAGGGATAGTAGTTGTCGGAGCTAGCTTAGTGATAGAGATAGCGTTAGTGATTTAGCTTTAGTGTTTGTAGGAGTAGGCCTGTGTACTTATTAGATAATCCATTTAGTTCAGAGCATTTAAAATAGTTAATAGCAGTTAGATTTAGTGTAGATATATATATGTAATATTGGATTTTTTAAAAACCCATATAAAAACAAAAAACCAAATAAAAAACAAAAGAAAACCATATAAAACCGAATAAAAAAACAAAAACCATATAAAAAACAAAAAAAACCCACCCATAACATTTCCCGAACGACCGAACCCGAACGGCCGAACCAAACGGCTGAACCTGAACCCGATGAACTAACTGAACTGACGAACCGAACGGACGAACCGAACGCAGACGAACCGAATGGACGAACCGAATGCGGACGAACCTAACGCAGCCGAACCTGAACCGCGATCTGTTCGCCCATCCCTAGAATGCCATTCATTATTTATTTTAAATGCATCATTAGATGAAGTATTAAGCCTAGCTGGCAATGTTAACCTGGGAATTTATTTGCTTACAAGACCATGCTACAGATAACAGAAAAGTAACTGGTCTAATTAATTTAAACTCTCACACATTTTCGGAATAAGTATTGAATTTAGGCTGTATCCAATTGGCTTCAGAATGGCAAACAATCTCAAATTTGAGCTTCCCTTACAGGCAGAGTTAAGTGAAAGCTCTGCACCCAGTGTCACCTAGAAGTCTGCAGACATTGCCAAAGAATGTCCCAAAGGAGTTCAAACTTCCATGTGAAAAAGGCTTCACACTGTTCATTCCCCCAATACTGTTATAAAGACAGACAGAGGTCTTTGATTTCTCCTTTTTGAATTATTTTTAGGTGCATCTACTTCTGAAAGTGATAATGAAGTCTAACAAACGAAATTGTGTGACAGCTGTTTTCCATTCTCAGAGCTATTCACCAAAAATTAACATACATTGTTCTAGTAACATGAACTCTGTTTGACAGCAAACTCACTCTCTGTCAAGGAGTATAAACTGTGGAAAAACATTTCTGGTGGATTAAGTTTAAGAGCAAAGAAGCATGAAAACAGATTGGGAAAAGTGTGCATGCAACGTATGAGTGCACTCAGGCCTAGCCTTAGGGTGGGCCAGGCAGGGTTGCTGACCTGCTCCCCACGTCAGACAACTCCCTGCAGAAAGGATGTTTTCAGTCCTGCCTCACCTCTGGGTGGGCCATCCATTTAAAGGCCGCCTTCCAGATGCCTAAGCGGAGCAGATGCAAGGCAGGATGTCTCTGCTCTGGGACAGCCCTGCTGGTAGTGCTCCGGAACATCCAGGAGCACTGCCAGCAGAGGCAGCACAACCCAAGGGCACTGCCATAGGCAGGGCTGCTATCTGTCTTCTTGTCAGACAGCATCCCTGTTCTTGCCCAGGAGTTGCCCCGGCAACTCCATAAAGTTGTGGGAAATCTGTCCGCAACTCTATGGTGTGGGGGAGGAGGGCACCACGCAGGTGGACCACGCCATGTCAGCTGTTGGGTCCATTAAAAATTGATCCAGCCAGGGTTACAAGTGGGCAGACGTGGGGGCACACCCCCAAACTTGCACCGGGGTTTAGCACTGCCATGTTCATGTGAAAGCACACACTGTCACAGTTCAGGTAGTCTCATGAGTTGCTCCTGAAGCTACTGGGGCCAAAACTTCCCTCTCCACCAGCTGTGCAGTGGTCAGTGCTCTGAAGGAAGCATATACTGGGAGGTTGGGTTGGGGGGGAAGCCACACTCTGCAAAGGGGACACCTCTGTCCCCCCACCTGCCAGCCGTCTTGCTATTATGTGTCAACCCTATGGCTTCTATTGAGGCCAGCACGTCTAGGGGTTCACTTCCTGGAGAAGGGTGTGCCATGCCACTGCATGTCCTGGTCTGCTTTGGCCTCAGTGCAGCTGTTTATGTGGGGCCCTGCCCTGCCTGAAGAAGCTCTGGCCTTGGCCATGCCCCCTAATCTGGGCCCCACTCCCATCCCAGTTCCAGGCTCAGCCTTCTATGGGGTCAGTCCTGAGTGCACCCAAGCAGTGGACTTGCTTGCATATGTGAATCTTGGCTGTGACATTCAGACTGCATACTCCAGAGTAGTCCGACTGAATTTTGGGGCTACCCCAGAGTAAGCAGTTTATGAATTTAATCCTAAGGTTGCATTCATATGAAATGTTGAGTCTGGGAAAGTTCTTTACCCCCAACTATTTTATCATATGAAAAGGTTAGGTCACAGAATGCAGCACTTAATAATATATTTTTTAAAATAACTCAGAAACCAAGGTCTTCCAATCATGTTTATTCCCTCATGCACATTTTTTGTAACATGTGAAGCAATTATTCCTGCTGTCAGTCCACCTGCATCACAGAATCATGGATTTCTCATATATCTTTTGCTGTTTCTTACTTTTCTTTTGTATTTTGTCTGTTTGCTTTATAGTCTCTGGCAAAAACGCCAGGCTTTTAAAAGTTTGGGACAACTACCAGAAGCCATCGCATTCCAGGAAGTAACTTTTAAAGCAGGAAAGAGATGTGATGAATAGTTCAAATGTTCAATTATAATCACCTGTTAAAAAAAATTTGATAGGGATGTACGAACAGAACAGGGTTTGGATTTTTGGCCTGAAAAATTAGTTCAGGCTCATGGGTTTGGTCCCACAGAGTTCGAACTCAGGACAAGAAGCTGGCAACTGAGGCTGTTGCCCTGGCGCGGCAGCTGAAGGCAGGGCTGAAGGCGTGGTTTGATGAGCTCCTGCATCAGGAGGAATATGTGTTGGCAACCATGCTGGACCTCAGGGTCAAGGGCAGCATGGCACCCTTCTATGGCCACTGGAAGGGTGACCTGGTGGACAGGGTCTGGCAGGCAGAGAGGGCTCTGTAGAGCATGCAGCAGCAGAAGCAGCAGGATGCCCCTGGGAATTATGGGAGTTCAACTGGGAGCAGTCACCCCTTTCAGTCAGAAGGGTCTATCCCTGCCCCTAGGCCTAGCAGTAGCAGAACCAGCAGCTGGCTGAGCAGCATTAGGACACCTATTGCTTCTGGATGATGTGGATGGATAGCCCTCCCTGCCTGTAATGCAGGCCCCAGAACCCTGAGGGTGGGTCCTGGGGCTGGAGTGTCTGGTTGTTTCTTGAAGTGGTGAAATGACAGCTCCCCATGAGTGGAATGACAGCCTCAGAACCCTGATGGTGGGTCTGGGACTAGAGTGGCAGCTTCTGGATTAAGTGGAACAACAGCCCTCCCTTCTTGTAATGTAGGGCCCAGAACCCTGATGATGGGACCTCGGGCTGCAGTGGCTGGCTGTTTATTGATGCAGTGGAATGACAGCTTGCTGTGAGTGGAATTACATTCCGAGAACCATGATGGTGTGATGAAGTGGAATGAAAGGTCTCCCTGCCTCTAATGTAGGCCCCAGACCCCTGAGGGTAGGTCCTGAGGCAGGAGTGGCTGGCTGTTTCTTGAAGCGGTGGAATGACAACTCCCCGTCAGCAGAATGACAGCCCCAGAACCCTGATGGTGGGTCCTGGGACTAGAGTGGCAGCTTCTGGATGAAGTGGAATGACAGCGCTCCCTGCTTGTATCGTAGGCCCCAGAACCCCGACGATGGGACCTGGGGCTGGAGTGACTGGCTGTTTCTTGATGCAGTGGAATGAAAGCTCTCCATGAGTGGAATGATGGCCCCTGAACCCTGACAGTGGGTCCTGGGGCTGGAGTGGTGGGCACCCCTGCTTGGCTGGGTGTTGCTGGCTGGCTAGCATTGGTGGGGTAGTGGCAGAGGACCGGCCAGGGCTTGGGGGCTGGCACCCCTGCTTGGCTGGGCATTGCAGGCTTGCATCCTACTCTCCAGATCTTAACAAGCTAGTCTGTCAGTTGGTCAAGCTTTTCCCGGTGGTGAATCACGTGGCCACCCAGCAGCAGACATTGGATTGCCAGGGCACAGTACCTGTGGCACAGCAGAGGCAGGAGAAGTGGACATTGGGTTGCCGGGCACAGAACCCATGGCACAGACAGCAGAGGCAGCATTGGCAGCATTGGCAGCACTCATTGGATTACTGAGGCATAGAGCCCATGGCACAGACAACAGAGGCGGCATTGGAAGCAGCTATATGGAATGGGGGGGTAATCACAAACACAAGGTTTCAGTTTAAGGTTTAAGTTTCATTTCAGTACAAAACTGAAATGAAACTTAAAGAAATCTAATAATCCTACTCAACGCTTGCTGTTCAGGAACAGTAACTAGATCAGAAGGTGTTGGGAAGTGGGGAGGCAGATAGTTTCATTTCTTGCAAGCCTCTCAACCCCTGGTGCCTGGAAGTCTGCTCCTCAGTGAATAGTACTAACCCTCCCTGTCACGTTTGACCTTACAATGAACCTTTTTTTGCCACCTGAACTCACCCGAACGTGATCCGAACTGACTGAACTGTTCGGTCATTTTGACGTTCGGAAGTTTGGTTCGGTTCGGCCAGTTCGTGTTCGGAAGTTCGGTTCGGTTCGGTCGTCCGAACAGGCCGAGTTCGGGCCGAACTCAGAACTTCTGAACCGTGTTCGCCGATCCCTATGGCATTCTCTTGTCATTCTTTTGTTCATGGTGTGCAACTACAATCTGCAGGGATTTACACAAGCTCAAAGAGTGTCTGTTTCTCCTGCTCCCTTTGAAGTCAGCTGTATCTATGTGATTTTCTCACACTGTTCCTACATAAAAAGGATTAAAAACACAGCAGGAGTTGTCTTTGGTGGGAATTTCTAAAATTGTATAAGGCAATTATGTGCCCAGCTCTCATAAAAAGTCAGTGATAAGTGTGTACCTAAGAACTCTGGGTGCTTTTGAAAGTTACACACCTCTCAGTCTCACACTCACACAAACACAAACACACTCTCACACACAAAACAGCACAACAGTCACATAAACCTATGGTGAAGACTTAAGAGTGAGACCAAGTTTCTTTCTCTTTCTTTTATATATTACAGATATTCCATCATTATATCTTATTTCCTAATCCACTCAACTAGGAATCACATATAAGAATTAGGAATGGTGTTGCGCTAACAATTAAATCATATATATATAAGCATGATATACAAAGCAATTTACATTTCATAATGACTATAATAAGACAAATGTAGTAATTTAGTAACATTTTCTGTAGTAACAACTGAAAATGAAAAGTCCAATTATCATCTTTCAGCCAAAGCTCATATCAGAGTAAAACAGGCAATTAGAACAGCTAGATTTAGTAGGAGACTTTTTCTCTAATTCAGATTGCTGCTAAAATTGAAATCCCCTTGCATATTATAAAGAAAATTACATATGAGAAAGCTTATTGTTCCTTTCTTATTCTTGGTCATTTTACTATGTAGAATTAAATTTAATAGTCGCGTGAAGTGAAACTAAATTTTCCAACTTTTTTTTTTTTTTTTTTTAAGTACTTTTTATTGGTATTTCCAGTTTTTTTACACAGTTCAATAGTACTACATATGTTGTCATGTTATACATTTTTTTTCCCAATAACATTATGAACATTAACCACATAACCTGTCAGAGATAATAACCAGTGCGTGTGATTCCGGCTTTGCTGCATGGTACATTTATTCCATGTAAGAGTCTTGGTCCTGTCTATCAAGACTAATCAGTCACTAAAGTAACAATTAGAGTTGTGTGTCGAGTAGAGTTTTTAGCTTATTTGACCACAACCGCTCTTTTTCTAAAGTTTGGACAATAGGAGCCCATGTTTCTTTGAATCTCTGTGTCTTCCCATGTAACCCCGCTTGTAATTTTTCCATTTTGCACATGAATAACAGTCTTTGCAACCATTCCTCCATCTGCAGCTCTCCCTCATCTTTCCAGTGTCTGAGTATTATATTGATAGCCGCAAGAAATATCATTTTGCACGATTGAATTTTACCTTCCAGCGCTTCCCCCTTCGGATAGAGACCCAGAAGTGCCACCTCAGGCCTAAAGGGAACTATTATCCCAACTAATTGATTTATTACCTTCCAGATTTTACTCCAGAAGGCCTGCACTCTGCTGCAGAACCACCAGCAGTGTAGGTAATCTCCCCACTCTCCGCAACCCCTCCAACAAAGTGCTTTACCCCCTGGCACCATGTATCTTGTTCTATCTGGGGTTAGATAGAATCTCATCGTTAATTTTATTTGGGCCTCTTTAATTTCTAAGGAGGAGGCGCATTTATGCATGTGGTCCCACACTGTTTTGGCTTCTTGTTCTCCTAGCTCTTTTTTTAGATCTTTGCTCCATCTTTCAAGGTAAAAGGTCTCGGTGCTATATAATATAGATTTGAGCTCTTTATATATTCTTCCCATTCTACCTGCTGTTTTGCTTTTTTCAAATAAATTTTTTTCAATTTTATATGGATCCCTCCCATAATTCTCTCCCGCTTGTTGCGCTGTACATAGACTTTTTAGTTGTAAATATTGGAGAGGTTCCACTTTTTGCTGTATTAGCGATTCTATTTTTTGTACGGGAATAAACCTCCCGTTGTTGAATAGTTGATGCATTTTAGTGACTCCTCTCTTTTTTAGTTTATTTCTCAAATCCGGGGCTAGCTGTGATATAATGGCCTCTTTCGAGTCAATGGAGGAGTATGGGGATCCACCTGGTATTATTTTTGCCTTTTTTTGTAGTTTCCTCCAATTTTTTAGTATGGGACCCAAGAAAGGGTGTAGCTTTGTTGAAGGCAATTGACCATCATTTCGATCTAGTATTACACTTTTTAGTGACTCCACTTGCATGGCCTTCCTTTCTATCTCCACCCAATCCTGGACATCCCCTTGTGAACACCAGTCGGAAAGGGCTCCCAACACTGCCGCTTTGTAATATATTTCCAAATCTGGTAGATTTATCCCACCTTTATCCCTTGTTTTCATAAGGGTTATTTTTTTCATTCTTGGTTTCCTGCCATTCCAGATTAGATTATTTAGCATACGGTCGCATTTCTTAAAGAAGGTCTTCGGTAAATGAATTGGAAGCGTGGTGAATCTGTATAGAATTTTGGGGAGTGTTATCATTTTATATAGGTTTATTTTCCCTAGCCATGTTACCATCAGATGCCTCCAAGGCCTTGTTTCTTCCTCCAATTTATTTAGAAGGGGGGCGTAGTTTTTCTCATACAGCTCTTTAGTGTTTCTGGGTAGGATAATCCCCAAATATTTTAAGCCTGTCTTACTTATAGGGAAGGGCAGCATCTTTGCCAAAAGTTGTTCCTGCTGTTTGTCCTTACCGAATACTAATGCGTAAGACTTTTCTCTGTTAATTCTATACCCAGAGATTCCCCCAAACTCTGCAAATACTTTTAATAATTCTTTGCATGAGGCTTCTGGTTCTGTTATATAAAGTAATAAGTCATCCGCAAATAGGGAGAGTTTGTGTTCCTTTCCTCCAATTTCTACCCCTTTAATTTTATCGTTTTGACGAATTGCTATTGCCAATACCTCCAAGACAATATTGAACAGCAGCGGGGACAGAGGGCAACCCTGCCTAGTCCCTCTTTGCAGCTGAAAACTTTCGGATAGCTCCCCATTAATTAAAATTTTTGAGTGCGGCTTTTTATAAATCGTTTTGATCCAATTTAAGAAGTTTCCCTCAAATCCCATTTTCCCCAATGTGAGGAGGAGACATTCTATTTCCACTAAATCAAAGGCCTTCTCCGCATCTACTGAGATTATGGCGGCTGGGGTCTTACTCAGTTCTAAATTGTGTATTATGTTTATTGCCTTCCTTATGTTGTCTTTCCCCTGTCTCCCAGGTATGAACCCAGCTTGATTGGAATGAATTATTTCCCCAATTATAGACCTCAATCTGTGTGCGAGTATTTTTGCGAATAATTTGTAATCCGAATTCAGTAAGGAGATTGGCCGATAACTTCCACACAATTCCACTGGCCTACCTGGTTTGGGGATTAGCGTGATCGTTGCTTGATAAAAATTTTGGGGCATAACCCCTTCTTTCAGAATATTATTAAATGCATTGGCTAAATGTGGTGCCAGTATCTCCTTGAAGGATTGATAAAATTCGTTGGGGAAGCCATCCGGACCGCACGCCTTATTTTTCTTTAGAGCGTTGATTGCCTCCATGACCTCCTGTGTGGATATAATTGTGTTTAGGAAGGCATTCTGACCTTCATTAATCTGGGGCAGCTTCATCGAGTTTAGAAAACTTTTTATTTTTTCAGTTGGGGGGCTACTGGATGTATAGATTCTTTTAAAGAAGTCTAAAAAGGCCTTTTGTATTTGCTTGGGTTTGCTTAACCCTTCCCCCTGTGCGTTTTGTATCCTGGAGATGTAGGCCTTTCTTTGTTTAATCTTAACTAAATTAGCCAACGTTTTGCTCGCCTTGTTTCCAAATTCATAGTAGTGAAATCTAATTTTTTGCAATTGTGATTCTACTTTCCCCAATTCTGCTATATTGATTAGTTCCCTAGCTTTGCAAATTTCGTTTTTCAGATTATCAGAGGGGCCTATTTTATTTTGAGCTTCCAGCTTTAGCAACTCCTTGTAGAGTTCTTTCACAGTCTGTCTTTTTGTTCTATCTATCTGTGCCTGGAGTGAGATTATCTTTCCCCTCATTACTGCCTTGGCCGCTTCCCACAATATTCCTGGGGAGGAGACTGAGAACTCGTTTAGTTCAAAAAACTCCCTTATATCTTCTAAAATTTGTTCTCTGTTTTCCTTTACATTTAAGATGAATCTTTTTAGCCTCCAGTTCCCTTCAGCTCTTTTTGGCTCCCCTGGGTCCCTAAATGTGGATATAATCGCATTGTGGTCTGAAAGTACCACCGGCAAAATAAAACATTTACAGCATCTTCCCAGCTCCATTTTTGAGCCCAATACATGATCTATGCGTGAATACATGTTGTGCACCGTTGAGTAATATGAGTATTCTCTTGCATTCCCGTTTATGTGTCTCCAAACATCCACCAGTCCCACCGCATTGAGCAGCACAGCTATCTTTTTCTGTTCTGCTTTTTGCCCCTCTCCCTTAGAGTGATCCAAACTTGATAACGTAATATTTAAATCTCCCTGCAAGATGGTCCATCCTTTCGCTTCTTCCCCCAATATAGTCATGTATTTTTTGTAAAATTCCAGTTTGCCTTCATTTGGCCCATATATATTCACCAAAGAGAGGTACAGTCTCCCCACTCTGCCAACAACACACAGAAATCTCCCCTCCTTGTCTGTTATTATTTTTTCTTCCTTAAACTCTATGTTTTTATCTAGTCCAATCATAACCCCTGCCTTTTTTTTTCGTGCACAGGAGGCATATAATTTCCCTACTTGAGGGGTTGACATTCTTACTACATCCTTTCTCAGCAGATGAGTCTCCTGCAGGAAGAAGATATTTATCTTCTGTTCTGCTATTAGATTTTTAACTCTTTTCCTTTTTTGGGGAGTATTTAGACCTCTAACATTAAGAGAAATTGTTTTAAATCCACTCATCATGCCATTTTCTTTTCTTTTTCTCTGCCCCCTTCTCTCTCTTTTCCCCTTTTTTTTCGGTCTTTTAAGGTTATTACTTCCCCTTTTTTGCTTTCCCTTATTTGAGTTTTCTGACTGTGTACCCTCTCTTTACCTTCCCACACGCTAACGCACATTCTATCTCTTGACAACATTTTAAACAATTCCCCACCATTTACCCACCCTCCCTCAACATCCCACCCCTCCTCCCCCCTTCTTGCAGGTTTACTCTTCTCCATGTTACTTCGCACGAAGCTGCGTCTTTGAAGATCTTCTTTTCCTTACTTCTTAATAAAACTCCCCCTCCCCCCACCATTTATACTTCACAGTTATCTACAAGCCAACTCACCTCCCTCTGCCTTTTGAAATTTTTATTTTTTTTATTTTTTTTTCCCCCCTTTTTCCTTTCCTCTTTTTCCTATTTTCCCAAATCTCTTCCCTCTCTATTAACTCTTTAACCTCCAGTATCCCAGGTTCCTTACACTCTCTATCGTACCCCTTTAAACCTTGTTCAAAACCCCCCTATTCCACTCCACCTTCAGCATTCCACTTAAGCTTATTTTAGTTTAGGTTAAAATCCCTTCCCCACAGCCTCCCCCTTATTCCCTTCTGGTAATACCCCTTAGGTGTTCTTCTTGGATAAGCACGTTTCCTGTGCTCACTCCCTCTCTTTTAGATGGGGCTCAAGACCCCCCTCCTCCACCCCACCTTAAGTCCAAAGGTGCATCTATAAACCCTGGATAGATGTTGCCCCTATCAAGACCCCCCTTTTCCTCCTTGCTCTACTTAACTTTTAGAGAAAGGTTCTTCCTATCCCCCTTCCCCCATTTAAGGTGGCGCCTGCCCCCTCTGCTCGCCCTGCTATCTTATCCTAGTGGGGTCTTAGCAGGTCAATTAAATCACCTGCCTTTAGCTTGTCACTATTTGTTTTGATTAATGAAACCTTGAGAGTGCTCTATTGAGTCAGGAATCCTTATGTGTGGCTCAGTTCAGTCATTCTGCTGCCCTTTCGTTGTCAGTCCTTGCCACTGCTGGGAGTGCGATCAGAAAAGCCTCCAGGTCTTCTGTAGCATTGAAGATTTTCTTTTTTCCTTTGACCGTGATCATTAGCTGTGCGGGGAAAATAATCCTGGGACTGAGATTCTTCTCTAACATAGTTCCAAAAAACTTGTTCCAGCTCATTCTTTTCTTAACCGTTTGTGCAGAGTAGTCTGGGAGCAGCCTAATTGGGTTCTGTTGGTAAACCAGCTTCCTATTGATCCTAGCCGCTTGCAATAGCTGTTCCTTTATATTATACGAGGTAAATTTCACAATGATAGGGCGGGGGGGCTCTGCTTCTCGTTGTCTTGGACGCCCCACTCTGTGGGCCCTGTCAATACTTGGATTATGCAGGTTCCCCCTATCAGGGAAATTTTCTTTTATTATGGTCCATATAATTTCATTGATGCACTCTGCACCTTCCTTTTCTTTTACCCCATGTATTCTCAGGTTTACTCTTCTTGCTCGGTTTTCTAATTCCTCACACTTTTGGGCTAGCATGGCTGTCTCTTTTTTAAGCTTGTTAACTGTTCCATCCCCTTCCATAGCCTGGTCTTCTAGGGCTGCTATTCTCCCCTCTGCAATTTCTGTTCTTTTAGTTAAATTCTCCAACTTTTTGTTGCCATCCTCAATTGCCCCCTTTATTTTCTTCATTTCTCCTAGCAGCTCTCTTCTCATTTGCAAAATAAGGTTCCTTAATGGGGCCCCTTGTGCCCCTGCATCTGTCTCAGAGCCCTCAGAATCTGCTTCACTCATTTGCAGCTCTGGTGCCCTTTTCTTGCTTGCTGCAGCTTGTCCCCGTTCTCCAAAGACAGGGGGATTTCTCTTGCTGCTTATGCCCCTCTCCTTCAATCCAGCCTCTTCCCCCATCCTTCTACTGTCAGTTCTTTCTCTGGGGCTTGCTTGGGAGAGTGCCTGATCCTCCGCTTCAGCCTCCCCGCTCTGCTCTGTTGTCTCGGACATTGCCAAGTCCTCCCCTGCATCGGGAACTGTTGGCGCCATTTTTGCATTGCCTGAGGCTTCAGAGCGCTTCTCAGGCCCCGCTACCTCCCTCCAGTGGCAAAATCTCTCAAGCGCGTTTGCCTGAGAGATTTTTTGCCTGCTTTTAGCTTTGCTAGGCATACCTTGATTTTTGCGGGGCTCTTTTCTTCTTTTTTTTTCTTTTAGTTGGCTATTTGCTACATGTGGGTGCGGAGCTCGGGCTTCTCCTGCCTACCCCGACCAGCGCATGCGCAGTCCCCCAATTTTCCAACTTTTTGATGCATTGTCATATGAAGTATTATAAAAATAAAATGTAATTGAACTTCTGATTTTGGTTTAACTCAAACAATCACAGTGTTATGAAGCAATGGTTTAAGGCCTGATCCCAAGCTCCATATGTTTTTTTTTCCACTGACTTCAACCAGTTTTGGATCATGCCCTTTGAACACAAGCTCTAATTTCTGCAAAATTGGGTTCGAAGTCTGGCATTGCTCTCTTATGAAAACAGGGTTTCTTCCGAGTCCCAGCTCTCTGTATCATACTATCATACTTCACAACTCAACACCGACCAAAGCAAAAGGAACAAGTGGGAAAACTTACAGTAGGTGAAAGCAGATGTGATGAGGGCCTGCCATGGTCTGCTGTGGCCCAGTACTCACTGCATGTGTGCTTCCACACCACCAGATATTGGTTGGGGAATGTCCCAAGGTGGGTAGGCAGCTGGCCTGGAATGAGTCCTGGGCCCAATCCCAGGCACCCATTCCGGGCCAAGGGCCTCCCACACAGACTAACACAGGTACAGTGGGCCAACATGTTTGTTTGGCCCTGCTGCCTGTCATGGCAGGAGGTGGGATGCTGGGGGGCACGGGTGGGGTTAGGCCAGCTGCCTGCATGTCTGTTGTGCCCCCCCCAACCTGGGTCATGCAAGCTGTGGGACGTCTCTCCTGGTAGGAGGCACATTTGTTCAGTGCTGCCTGCAACCTGGAGGGTGACTGCTGCTCTTTCCCACCCTAGCTCAGGTCGGAGAGCCTACACACCTGCTTTTATTCAGTGTTCTGTATACACACTATACGTTGCTCAAGCTCTTGTTATTTTCTCACATCAGTTGAAATTTCTTCATATATATATGCATCAACTTTCTATGTATATACATATTCATAATACATTTCTAATTGGACAATATTTGGGGAATAAAAAGGTTGCAGAAATTTGACTCAAACTTTCTCTGTCTATGCATATACATAGAAAGTTTGAGTCAAATCTCTGCAATATTTTTATTCCCCAAATATTGCCAATTAGAAATATACTTACACATAAAAAATTATGGAAATATCTTTTCCATAAAAGTGTATCCTTTACATGTATCTTTTATAAATAATTTATTTAAAAAAAATTAAAGTATATTTTCAAAAGTGTTCATGTACATAGTCAGTATTTTTGTACCATGCTATAGAACTTAATGGATATAAATGATTAGAATATCTAGTTCTAAAAATCCTATACATTTCCTGTTTAAAAAGTCTTAGTTGTCAGCAATTACTAATGCTGCTGCTGCTGATGATGATTGATTGATTGATTGATGATGATGTGCCGTTTGGAGTGGTTTACAGCATTTTAAATACAGTAAAACAGCATAACTTAAAATCCATATAAAAGCAATGTAAGGACAGCAGGTAGTGCTGCAGTTAGGGTGTTATTTTTATATAGCACTCCCCTGCCATGACACACAGAGCACTTTACATATAACTAACACAACTGATAGTGTAGCTAGTTTTTAAAAGGGATTGGATATGTTCTTGGAGGATAGGTCCATTAATGGCTATTAGACAAGTAGGTTTTGTGGACATAACCTCTTACTATTTGGGGTTGGAACAACGGGGAATGGATTGCCCATGGTGACCTGTTAGGTACTTCTCTCAAGAGACATAAATTGACCACTGTCAGATACAGGATGCTGGGGTTGATGGACCATTGGTCTGACCTAGGACTTAAGTGGCAACTCCTTTTTCCACGCCAATATTTCTTCCACCATTTTGGAATAGCCCGTAACTTTCCTCAGCTTTTCCCCTGGCATTTCACTAATTGTATGCCCTTTGCTTTGTGACATTGGAATAATTGGAATTCTCAGAATGTGTTGGAAATAATCTTGGAAATTGTCAGAAGAAACATTGTTCCGCTACTTTCCGGATGTTGGAAAGTGCCAGTGGAAATTGCAGAAGTAGCGGAAGAAAGTAGCAGAATGAATGTCTCTATCGCATCGTGCCACTCATTACAGAAGAGCTCTTTCTGTCATAAACAGCTACCATGGCAGCTTGCCATTTCAGCCCTAGTCTGACCCAGTTGAGCACTACTTATGTTTTTATGGTGCTGCATCTGGGCTAGGTGAGTGCGTTTCTCCAGGACACTTGATCAACTGTTTGGCGGCAGCTCCTCCTGGGGGCCTGATCCTCCTGGGAAACAAAGGACTGGGAGTCTTGTCCCATGTGGACAGTTCCTCAGCTGACCCGTGTAATGAGGGAACTTGTGATGGCAGCCCCCTCACCCAGATTCTCTGCGTGGGAGAGATGCTCATTTGAAATTCCCTTCCTGTGGGCCCAAAGTGATGTGGCTGTGGTGGTCCTCCCCAGGGCAATCAGGGGAACTGGCTTGCCTATATCACTTTTGTTTTCACCCAAAGAACTAGCCCATCATTCTCTCTCCCCCAAGTCAGTGACCTAGAGCCATAATTGTAAAGTTCCTGAGGTTTGCAACAAGGGAATTTATATTGCAAAAAGCTAGAGACAACCCCCACCCTCCAAACAAACAACAAACAAAAAAACAAAAAACCTACCCAGGAGGAAGCCAGCAGCTAAAATAATGCTATTTCCAGACTGCATGAGAAGTTATTGAAATGGGGGCAGCATTTAACCACACCAAACTGATAGCAAGAAGAAGGGCTCAAATGCTTCATTTAATATCCAGCAAAATAGCATATAAGGAATAGTGAGAGAGTACTGATGTTCAGCTCTCGAACAGAGGCTTAAAGATACCTCAAAGATCTGTACACCGCTTCCCACAGGAGGAATCATCTGTGAATTGATTTGCTGGATTTTCATGTTTCACGTTAAATCTTATACCATATATTCCTGACCTTAAAACTCCACTTGAAAGGAGAGTACAGGGGCTTCTTCTAGTTGCCCTTGTTCATCCTTTGGTGATTATTTCATGGTCTGGTAGTTAACTTATATGTTACTGACTCAAGATAGAATTTTATATGGGCAGTTTTTGACTGGGAACTCTGGGTTACGGAGTTTGTTTTTTAAAGTTGAGATCTGCTGTGTGCCTCATAAGAAACAGTTCTGTTCAAAGCTAGATCCCTAGCCCTGTTTAGATATTGATATGTGCAACAGAGGCCTTTATATGAACATGAATAATTTTATTAAAGCCACATAGCCAAAACACCAACATAAATAAATAAATGCAAAGTAAAACATTTAGTACAATATACATCATAAAATTAGAAGCAAAAAAAAAAGGAACATGAACATTAAAAAGACCAATTCTGCCCCTTATTCCAATCCTTCATCAACAGTTGTAACATCATTGTTATAGCTTGCACCCAACTGAGCATTCAGCCCATATTCCCGCTGGATGTTAATATATCTCCTTGTATAAATTGCTACAAATTTAGTTCTCGATGCATAGTGTCACCTAAAATGTAGACAAGTAGTTGAATATTAGATCTACAAAGACCACCACCAAGAGTCAATTGGAGCTGACCACATGCATTATTATGCAAAGGACATTTTAGCATAAAATGGCATAAATCCTCTACCTTCAAGACACATAAACATATACGTTTAGCATAGGGTATCCCCTCATATCTCCCTTGTACAACAGCAGTGTCTAAAGTTTGTAATCAGAGACTGGTAAAATATTTCCTGAGTTGGGGGTCTGTTAGACAGTGGATATATGATGCACCCCCTTTGGGGGGGAATCAAATATTTAGAAAATGGAGAGATAAGGGATTTAGAAGTATTAGCTCTCATTTGCTGTCTATCCACATCAGCCACCTGTAGCCTTAGCCTAATAAGCTTGATTACATAGCTACTAGTATTACCCTGAAAAAGGCCCGTGAAAAGCCCAGGAAATAAAGACAATCTGGGGCACAATCTGTACGGCAAACCACCAAACATCTAGTCCACATTCATTATCCTGTTGATTTTCTTGCATGGCCAAGCCTACCAAAGATGTATCAGGGGTATCCCTTAACTTTGCCCAGAATATTAACATACGTAAATTAATTTACGCAGTCAAAGATTGATTGCCAACCTCAAGGTTTATGATGGCAGAGCTAGACGAAGGCGGTATCGTCAGGATCCATCTCCAGCAAGTATTAACAGTTGGTTCAAGACTGGCACTGCACGTCTATCATAGCCCCACAATTGTGCGCCATATAACATTCTTGCAATCATTCTAGCCATCATTATCTTCTGTGCTGCCTTAATACATTGTTGACCATGGGCAAAGAAAAACCAATGTATAGCTAGGGATTCAACCCTTGCCTTTAGCTTGGCAGCCGAAATATGCACTTTCCAGGTGCCATTATAAGCTAAAATTACACCGAGATATTTATACACACATGTCTGCTCCAGTTTATGGCATTGTCGAAACCAATTCTGTCTTGTAAATCGTTTAGCAAAGATCATAATTTTTGTCTTATCGTAATTTATTCTAAGATTTCTGTTGCTGCATCGACTCCCAAAATCCTCTGTTGCTCTGTCCAGACCCACTTTACTAAGAGATAGAAGCACCGTATCATCCGCCTATAGGAGCATGAAAACCTTCTTACTACCTACACGCGGGGGATGATATCTTCCTGCATCTTTGTGTTCAAGAATAAGAGGATTCACATAGATATTCAATAATACAGGGGCCAGTAGGCAACCTTGCTGCACCCCTTGGTGTGTCTGTACTAAATCTGACAGGATCCCACTAGAATGTACTCGCACTCTTAGTGCAGTTTCCGAATACAGTGATCGTATCAGCAATAGTAAGCGCCTGTCCACCTGTAAACCAGCAAGTTCGTCACATAACTTCGACCTACAAATCAGGTCAAATGCCAAGGACAGATCAATAAATGCTACGTATACCTTACGGTTATGACGTTTGTATTTCTGGATTATATGATCTAACACAAAAGCTTGGCCGATAGTATTACTATTAACAAACATTTATATAGCACCAGCAGTGTACCTGGCACTTTACCAAGTAATAAAATAGACACGGTCCCTGCCCCTAGGTTTTACAATCTGAGAGACAGGAGCTGGGGGAGAGACATAAGAAGGGGAACAGAGGGAAAGACAAGGGGTCTAACATTAATGAAGATGCGAGGTCTCAGGTGCACGTACTTGGCTTGGTTATGATGAGAATGACAGCAGGCAGGTCCATGTGGCAAGGATAAGGGTAAACAGACCGTAGGTATAGGAAATAGTGGCTCAGCAGGATAAAGAGTCAGACAGAGCAGAGCGAAAGAGGTGAGTTTTAAAGAGAGCTTTGAAGGTATGAAGGGAGGGGGCAAGGCGGATGTGGACAGGGTGGTAGTTCCAGGCATGGGGGGCAGCAAGTGAGAAGGGTCGAAGGCACTTAGGGGAGCAGAGACCTACCATCTCTAAATCTGGCCGGTTCCTCAGTCAGAATACCTTCAGCAGAAATCCATTCTTGTAGCCTATTCAAAAGTAATCTAGTATATATCTTCAGAATAATACAAAGTAAACTTATCGGTCTGTAACTCTTTGGATTTGCTTTATCACCCTTTTTGAAAATAGGGATGATAATGCTGATGTTCCAGATATCCGGGACCCAAGCAGAGGCATTAATTAAAGTGAATAAATGAGCAACAGCAGCCATCCACCATTCTGGTAGCATTTTAAATACTTTGCCCCTAATAAAAACTGCCCCAGGAGCTTTATCCTTTTTCAATTTCCCTATCGCCTCCATAACCTACACAGCAGTGATTGGTTCCCAATGGGGTATGATTGAATCAGCATAATGGGCACAACTACTTTCCTACCTATAACATAATAATATGTTAAGGATTAAGACAGCAAAAGTTTCAGAAGAGATAATGACTATTTTCTCCAACGTAACTTTCCTGCTTAAGTCTTTACACTACAGCAATATAGAAGAGGATGGATAAATTTTCTTATGCTCAAGTGTTGATCCTGCATTTAGAAGGAGAAATTGGGGACGCACTATATTCATGTAACACCCACCCTTTTTGGAATTTAGTGGTGAGAATATTGATTTACATTTGTTACAATATGCATTTAGAGCACAATCCAATACCCTGCATATGCTGCCCCCTATGTACAATGCACGGCCAGAGCATGTGTACTGCAGGCATGCAGGTGTGCATGCATGCCGCATGTGCAGCGCAACAACGAGGGGTGTTTGGGCTCAGGAGTTCAAGTCATCCAAGGTTGGACCTTTGACCTGTGCAGTTGTGCTGCATGTGCAGTGCACATACACGCCTGAAGCACACGCATTCTAGCCATGCACTGCGCATAGGAGGCAGTGCACTCAGACTATTGGATTGTGCCTTTAGAGTTTATCTAATTTCCTTGAATGGCAGAATCCTAATAATTATTTTGATTCTATAAAGAATTATTTGTGATTTGAGATTATTTATTTACTTACACTGAGGAGATGCAACTCTCTGTTAAATGCTGTCAGGTGTCAATTACTATTATCTTGTCACAGCCTTATCTTCTCTCAGGTTATGGATGTTAAAAGGTTAATACTTCCTGTTGCCTAAATTAACTGTTAGTTGCTTGTAATCTTCATTAGGATATTAAAGCAATAGGGACTTATTACAAATATAATGTTTGATAGGGGTGTGTATTTTGTTTGTTTTCTGTTTAACTCAAACAAAATTTTGTAATTTCATATAAGGTAAATAAAAAACATAAATGAAATAAAAAAGATAACAAAATTTTGTTTAAAAACTTTCTTTATCTTTTTCCTGACAGTGTATACAATGAAGCTGTATCAGGCAAAGCAAACAGTGTATCAATTCAAGCCAGCAGTAGTGGGAAAGGGGAAAGTGCGATTGGCATCTCTGCTAGTCAATTGGAGCACTTCTCTCTCTCTCTCTTTCTCACTAACACACACACACACACACACACACACACACA
>QEPC01007673.1:55212-80776 GCA_003113815.1 Sphenodon punctatus | reverse complement strand
CACCCTAGTTCTTCTACCCCACCTACTCTACCCCCACCCTAGTTCTTCTACCCCACCTACTCTACCCCCCACCCTAGTTCTACACCACCTAGTTCTACCCCTAGTTTTAGACCTTACCTGTAGCCCACACCCTAGCCCCCCCATTAGTTAAGCCCAGTTAGGTTTTTTTTAAAAGTTAGTTAACCCCAGTTAGTTTTTTTTAAAAAAAACACACACCTGTTGCCGGTGGTTCTTTCTTGGTGACACAGTCAGCAACAGCTTAAAGATGAGTGGTCAACGACAACATGGAACTAAGAAACCAACCATGAGTGGCAGTGCTGGAAGAGGCAAGAAGACTCCTCCTCTTAGGCAGCTTACTCTGACTGGCACAGGGACACAGGAGGTAAGGCCACCTGTGGCCTCTTACTCCAGCACACCAGCTTCAAGTACGCCCAAGATTAAGGTCTCTGGACATACCTTGAAGCCACCGCAGAGGCTGGGATGGGAGGAGGGTGCTTCTTCCTCCCGGTCGCTGCCTAGCAGGAAGAAGAAGGGGGCTCCTTCTTCCTCTGCTAGTGCAGTTGACCTTTCACTGGCTACCTCCTCTGCTTCTGCTCCTGCTCCTGCTCCTAGTGCGCTGCTGTCCCCTGTGCATGCACTTACATTCTTGCATTCGCCTGCTTCCCCGGCCACATCCTCCACTGACACACACCTAGCGCGCCTGCAACCCCACCCTCTCCCCTTGCTGACACGCACCATAGTGCGCCCGCGTCTCCTCTGGCCCTGCCCTCTACACCCACACATGCTGTGCCTGCTGCCACCACCCCTTCTGCAAGTGTTGCAATGAGCACTGCCTTTGCGAGGTCTACTCCCAGTTGTGCTGCTCCTGCCCTCCCAGGAACAAACACGAAGAAGATCACATCCTGGGTGTGGTCTCATTTTGACATCTGGGAGGAAGATCACTCAAAGGCAGTGTGTTTGCACTGCTATGACAAGGTCAGTTGCAGTGGCTCTGATTCCATGAAATGGGGCACCTCTGGCCTTAGGAGTCACATGGAACATCACCACGGGCACCTCTGTGTTCCCAAGGGATCATGTTCCAAGCAACCATGTGGGGAGGTGGCAGTTGTAGAGGTTGTGTGTGATAGTTCCCCGAAGGAGGAGCCCTCTTCCACTCCCACTACAACTGCTACCACTGGGCTGTCTCGTGACAGCACTGAAACCACCCCCCATCCCCAGAAGAGGCAGAGGAAGAGCGCTAGCCACTCATCCCAGCTGAGTTCTTCCTTGTCATCATCCTCCCAGCAGACTGTAACTGGGCTCTGGGAAAAGAGGCAGCCATTTGCACCCAGACACCCCCGGGCTGTGGTCATCACCAAGGCAATTGCAGAAGTGATTGCCCTGGATGAGAGGCCATTCAACCTTGTTGAGGGTGTTGGTTCCAACCGGCTGCTGAATTTGCTAGAGCCAAGGTACAGTGTCCCTTGCTGCAAAACCTTCTGCTAGAAGGTTGTCCCATCTCTGTATGGGAGGGTGATGTCCCAGCTCCTTGCGGAGTTGTCATGTACGGAGGTGGCCGTGGTGCATTTTACCATGGACCTGTGGACTAGCCAGAGTGCGGTCCACACCTATCTGGCATTGACCGCACACTGGTGACAGATGTCACCAGTAGCTGTCACCAGCACATCGAGGATCAGCAGCAGCAGAAGCACTGGAGGAGCGGTGACCTCTGGCAAGCCACACTGGGCATTGCTTGATGCCCCTGTGTTTGACAGTGAGCACACAGTGAAGCAAATCCTCGGGGTGATAAGATCCATCCTGGGAAGGTGGACCCATGCTGAGGGATCTAGCTTTGAGGTCAGTTACTTTGTAACCGATAATGCCTCGAATATGGTTGCAGTCATGAGTCAGGGTGGCTACACCCATATTTGCTGCAGTTTGCACATTCTGAATATGGTGGTTCAGAATGCCATCTCTGGGACCGAGGCCATGGAAGAGATCCTTGGAACTGCCAGGAAGATTGCCGGTTTCTTCCATGGGTCAATTTCAGCCAGTCGGGCGCTGCGAGAGAAGCAGCAGGAGTTGGGCTCCCCTCCTCACCAGCTGATTCAGGATGTTGTCACGAGGTGGAACTCCACTTTTTTATGCTGCAACAACTCCTGGAGCAGAAGGAGGTGCTGCATGCCCTATGCTTGTCGCGGAGCATTGAGGCAACACCACTGTCCAGGGAGGACTGGACAGTGGTGGAGCAGCTGACACAGGTTCTGGAGCCATTTCACATTGGCATGGTGGAGCTCAGCTCGGAGCTTTCCAGTCTGTGTCAAGTGTTACTGCTTTTCATGATCCTGCAGCGATGAATGCAGGCATTTCTTTCTCGCGGTGACCTTTGTGAGTCTGTGAGGGCACTGTCAGTGGCATTGGTTGACAATTTGGAAAGATGTTTTGACGTCTTGCTGAAAAGTCAGCCACATTTCCTGGCAGTGCTACTCAACCTACGGGTCAAGAGGAAGATGGCTGCACTCATCGTTCCCTTCACGACCCTCAGGGGTGAGCTCATCAATGAGGTGTGGCAGTATTTCTAAGTGCAGTGGCCCCCGCAGCATGAGGCAAGTGCTACTGCTCCTACAGGGGTTGCAAGTGGGGGCCAGTCCGCCATGACTCTTTCATGGCTGGAGGAATGGGTGGAGGAGGATGCAGAACCTACATGTGAGCTGGAGCAACAGGATATTGCAAACACTTATGTTTCTCAATATCTTGCTGAGCCCCCATGCCTTGTATCCACCAAACCCATGACCTACTGGTCATTGAAGATCCATGTGTGGCCCCCGCTTGCAAAGGTAGCCATGCGATACATCTCATGTCCTCCTACGAGTGTATCCTTGGAGCGGGTGTTCAGTGTGGCAGGAGAGATTGTGACCCCACATCGCTCCAAATTGGACCCAAAGACAGTGGAAGTGTTGGTCTTTCTCAAGACTAACCTTCCCCTTCTTGGGTTCATGGAGGGTGAGACCTTTGACTGGGGGACATGATGTGCTTGCCCAGCCCCAGGGGATATCCTCTCCGGCTACCTTCACTCCCCTGCACCTGTGAACATCCTGACAAGACTCAGGCAATTACATCGGCCTGCAGTTTGGTCAGCGGTGTCATTGATGAGCTCAGAGCAGCAGTGGTCTCGGTTTTCACAGCCAGCATGGCACCTGCAGCAGGGCAATATTCCCAGTCCAAACACTCCACCAGGGAAAAGTAGTAGGAAATCTATTACTTATTCCCATATATTGCCAGCCCACAAGTTGCCTCCTTTGATCCCATTCCATCCAGGAAGGGCAAGGAGTGCACTTGTCTCATCTATCTTTCTTGTCTCTCTTACACACACACACACTGGAGTGGAGTGCCCCAGTGGGGCCCTTCACCCAGTCACAGAGCACACCACACAAAACAAATACATCAGCCCGACATGCGTGGGGTGGCCGCCCCTGCCCCCAGGAAGATGTGCAGAGGGCTTTGGGAGGGAAGAACATTTTCTGGGGGGCGGGGCATGCTCCCCAATGACACAGCCCATTCCCCAGACCAGCCCCCCTCCTGAAGAACCCTCCCCATCCACCCACTGCTCTCTCACCCAAGCTCCAGCCCGGCCCCCCTACGTGGGGTGGCTGCCCCTGCCCCCAGGAAGATGTGCAGAGGGCTTTGGGAGGGTGGAACATCTTCCGGGGGGGCGGGGGCCACTCCCCAATGACACTGCCCATTCTGAAGACCAGCCCCCCTCCTGCAGCACCCTCCCCATCCACCCACTGCTCTCTCACCCAAGCTCTAGCCCAGCCCCCCTGCGTGGGGTGGCCGGCCCTGCCCCCAGGAAGACATGCAGAGGGCTTGGGAGGGTGGAATGTCTTCCAGGGGATGGGGGATGCTCCCCAATGACACGGCTGGTTCCCCAGACCAGCCCCCCTCCTGCAGCACCCTCCCCATCCACCCACCACTCTCTCACCCAAGCTCCATCCCAGCCCCCCTCAGCCATCTAATGTGTCCCCAATGCCCCACCACCATCACTGCTCCTCCAGACACGGTAGGACTACAGTCCCCTGGGATTAAAGTACAAACAATTCCTGAGGCTTTAGTCCTTCCATATCAGAGGCTCCAGCACCCCAGCTATGGCACCTCACCTGGAACAGAGTGGACCACAAAGGTAGAAGATGAATGCCAGTCACCCCCAATGAGTGCACTGCATGATGCAATGGGGCCCATTTTCCTCAACGGGTGTTTCTGATGAGCCTCTGAAGAGAAAGGGTCCTTGTGTGTCTCTGTAGCCTAGCATGTGGATTTGAAATAAAAAGCATTCCACACCTTGGAGTCTGACTGTGTCTGTCTAGAAGAGAACTCTTGCAAGGACACACACTGAGGACAGGACACAGCAATGGCAGAAGAATAATTGATTATGTAACACTGCCAGCCCAACAGTGCACTGCATGATGCATTGTGCCTTTTAGCATCATTGTGTGTTCTGCAGATCCTATGATGCTATTAGGCATCTCTGTGTCTGTAGCCTTGCCTAATGCCTGCCTGAGTGCTACCATCATGGAAAACAACTGGCATTCCAGAGAAGATTAAACCAAGAGCACTCCAGTAGGTGAGTGATGACATTGGAGTTTGAACGTGGTTGGGACAGGGTTACCCCCCATCCCATATGCATGCATGTGGCATTGCATATACAAACACACACACACACTCCAAATTTTCCCTCCCCCACCATCCAGTGGACTCAGGCATGAATTGGTGAATGAATTAATGAACTGCTGACAAGGTCTAGGACTAGGCCTTTGGACTGAACCCTGTGACCCAGTGGACTCAGGTGTGAATTGGTGAATGAATTAATGAACCGCTGACCAGGTCTAGGAGTAGGTCTTTGGGCTGAACCCTGTGACCCAGTGGACCCAGGTATGAATGGTAATTAATGAACCACTGACCAGGTCTAGGACTAGGCCTTCACGCTGAACCCTGTGACCCAGTGGACTCAGGCATGAATGAAAGAACCTTTCCTTTCCCCTTTCCCCTTCCATGGAAATGAGCCCTTATGTTAAGAGGACCCCTTAATAAATCTTACCTGTGTGAGTGTATCTGTGTGAATTGAGAAATGGGTGGTGGTGGTTCAAAGGATATTCCCATATTCAAAGGATATTCCCATCACCCTGCAAAAAGGAACCATTCAGAAGACTACTGGTGGCCAAGGAGGGAATGAAGATCGAGGATTTGGAGGTCCAGGATAAAGGTAGGTGAAAGCAATGTGATCTCGTTTGGGGGGGAAAAAGTAAAAAAAAATAACAGTGATGCAATGTTGTAAGTTAACCCCGCATTAAACTCTGAACTGCAATTTCTGGGCTGCTGGTGGTTTCAGCCCTGCAGTTGCTGTGATAGAATCAATCTGATGATTTGTGATTGATTTCTGAGTGGCAGTGCTATGGAAAAAAAAACAGTTAAAAAAATATATATTAGTAGTGTGGCTGTTGGGGCCAGCCCTTGCGGGCTACTGACTGTGACTGAGCAGAAAATGTTGTCAAAGTTAGTCTAGGACTACTAGTAGTCTGTCTCTGTTAATACTGGCAGTTGGTTGCTGTGATTTATTCATAATCTGATTTCTGAGTGGCAGTGCTGTTGGGAAAAAAGTTAAACTATTGCTTAAATAAAAAAATAATGGTAGTGGGCCCATTGGGGGCTACTGGGGGCCATGGGTACTGGGGGCACAAAGTGTAGTGTGCTGGGGGCTGGCTGTTCCTGTGTGATGGCCTGACACTGACATTTTGAGTGTACTAAACTGCTTTTGCTTTTTAAAAAAACCCTATTTTTTTTTTAAAGAATAATAAAAAAATAGGTAGTTGGCCGTGGGGTCCAATGGGGGCTGTGGGGGCACAAAGTGTGGTCTGGTGGTACTGGTTGGTCAGTTATCAGCTAGATTCACTTGTGTTTTTACTTTTTTTTGGTAATTGAATTGCATTTGCAGGTAATTTCAGTTTTACTTTTCTCTCCCATTGATTTCAATGGGAAAAGATCCGGTACTGGTATACTGGTTCTAATCCGGTATTCAGAGATCCAGTATCCAGTAAATCCGGTAACCGGTATTTTCCCCCAAGTCCTACTCCTAGTAATAAGCCCTTTCCTTTAATAAGATCTGAGGTCAACCAAAGATTTGGAGATATCAGTAGACAACAAGCAGTGGCAATGATAAGGGCAGTACGTTTTCTGAGAAATTATGTCCAATTGATTCCAGACCAAAGACTCATGGCCTCATATTTGTCACGAGAGATTTTGTTTTGCCTTAAACAATTCTTTCTATGTGCACAGCTAAAATCACTACCCTCTAGTGTTCTAGAGGGTAGACATCATAATATCGAGTATAGTATTCATTTATGTCCGTTTGATGGATTAACGACAGTCATTCAAGCATATTTTGCTTGAATGTTAACTGTATGCTAAGCTAAGAACTCAGTATTTATCCCCCCATTTGAACAAATATCCATGGAGATCTCTTATTAATTTAGGGTATATTATTCTTGAAGATAAAAATCCCAACATAACTTTGGCAGTTGCAAGTTTTCTGGCTAAAGCATCTGTCATAAGAACAAATTTTCTTAATTTTGTGTGCTTGGAAGAGGATCATGGTACCAATCTGGAAGTGTAATTATACATTAGTGGTTAATCTGCAGTGGCTCAATCTATTTGTTTGTTAACTATTGTTTGTATCTAGGTTTATACTGTTTTTAATGTATATATGAAGCGTTTTATATAAGTAATTTGATATGGATTTTTAGGGCTTGTTGTTTTATGCAATATTTTATGGAATTTGTGTGGCAATAACTTATGGTTAAGCCTAAATAAAGCATGATTTGATTTGACCCATTTGTTTGGTTATTTTGATGTGTAAAATAATTATTGTGTAAGCCACCCTGAGTCTTCGGGAAATGGTGAGGTAAAAATGCAAATAATTAAATTAAATTAAATTAAAAATATTTTCTTCAGGAATAACTTATAGTAGTAGGAATACATTTCAACCAGGGGTTCAGTGTATAATACTGTTCCATGTCACTCAGAAGATGCAAAACTTGGGTAAAAGCTAATGTTTAATCCTTTGGCTAGTTGGAGGGGGAATTCTGATAATTTCAACCTCTCTTCACTCATTTAGTGAAATATGGACTCCAATGGGTGGAAATAAATGTGCAGCCAGTGTGCAGGCTACACACGCCGAGAGGGGGGGAGGCGGCCCTGGCAGGTTCAGGTCAGGGCCACATAACAAACATACACCTGACCGAGCCAGCTGGCAAGTCCTTCCCTGCCTCCCAGAAGGAAATGGAACACACATGTGGTCGGGTGGCCCCACTCACACTGCTCCCCATACCGCTACCATGATGGGCAGTCATGGCAGCCAAGCACAGGAAGTCCTGTCCATCATGGTGTCCCCTGATCCCTGACAGGGGATGGGGCCGTTAACAGATACACAGGCCCACTATGGCCTGCATTGGCCTGCTTGGGAATCCCTTGGCCTGGGCTATCGGCCAGAATGATCCAGGGGGCTGCATATGGGCCAGCTGCCTATCTGGGCTGGGGCAGCAGTGTGCCCACCCCTGTTGTCCCATGAATAAATGACAGGGAGTCCCTGGCTCAGGCGGGCCCCTGTCACTTTTATTATCACCCAATTAAGTCATTGCCAGAACTCTTGCTGACTGTAATCAGGCCATGACTCCAACCATTCTGCTTCCATAACTAATATGAAAGTGGCATTACAATGTCTTTGTCCTATCTTCCACAGCACATAACAGATAAATAGATGAACCGAAAGGATGTATGAAAACCCCAGGAATACAAGACAGACTAACTAAGAAATAATCCTTAATGACCAGAACAAGGAAATAAAGGGCAGGGATTACTGGATGTATGCCTTGTCTGTGATAAATTGGAAAAGATCATCCAGACTCCAAGTCACAAATAGAAACAAGAAGAGAGATATGTGATAGTCCCTTGAACAAGTGCATCAGGCAATTGGGTAGTATGAGGTAATCAGGAATAAAATGGCACTTGTTTACTTGTCAAATAGTGTATATTCAAACTATAAAACTCCCATATTCTCTCTGGGATGTTGCATTCCCCCCTCCCTCTTTTCTTTCAGAATAATCTACTCAGGGCAACAGAAACAGAAATAAATAATACAAATTGTTAAGCAATAGTCTCTGTATTTTGCAGTTTTGCATCTCCCAAAGAAGTGCCAATGCAGGAAATAAATAAAAACTAGAGGGTCAAATTCTTGGCAGTGTAAGGGAAAATGAATCATACATGAATCCTGCACAACTATGCCATATCAAACACTATGCTGAGGGTGCTGATTCTGAGTAGAGTCAGGCCAGACTCCAGAGCAATGTGGAGGCATAGCCAATGGCTTCACAACTAAGGCCCTTTTCACACAGACACTCTAACACGGATTACATTTTACTATACATGTTGCAGGCCACCCATAGAGCACACCTGCAGTCCTGAAACATGTATAATAAAATGTAACACCCATGATATCAGTATTAGAGTGTCTGTGTGTAAAGGGTAAAATGATACATTGGCTGCTATCAAACAAATGAAGAATGGGATGAGAGTAGAATAAAATGTGACACCTCAGGGTAGTGTGAGTGGGGAGAGAAGAGAAGAGAAGATAAAATCCAAGTGGTGGTATCCCAAAGAGAGCAGGGATTGAATGTACAGAAGCACCAGAATTAATCTAAAATGTTTAACTACATTTCTTTAGGGAATAAAAAGAAATGTATTTCTGCATCTTTTAACAACCACGCAAATGACAAAACCCATGGGCACAAAATCCTCCATTCATTGAAGTCAATGGCTTAGCTCCCATTGATTTTAATGGTGGAGAATTTGCAACTGCTTAAGATGGATGCAGCAGTGTCAGCTACTGTCTCAGGCTGCCAGCAGACTCAGGCAGAGACCTCTGCATCAGCTTCACTTTCATCATATTAAAGGCTTATGCCATAACAGTAAGGGCTAGAAAAAAATATTTGAATGTTCTCATGTAACTCCAGAACAAAGGACCTTAAATACTGAGCTTATATTACACTCCATTCTTGTTGTATTGCTGTAAAGAAACTGTTCTTTGTACACAGAACATTTTCAAATTTCTAATTAAAGATTGAAATTATTAGTCCAAGTAGTCACATACATTTTAAAAGGGAAATTTTAATGTAAATCAAAATCATGAAGCATGAAAAAAAAATCCATAGGTCAGCTGGAAAGCAAGGAAGTAAGGGGAGAATAAGGATGTATTAGAGTGAATTAAAAAAGTATTGATATCCATCTGTGAGGGAGTAGGCTATGGTTCTGTAAGGGAACAAACCCTTCACTTTTGGCCCCACCCTCTTCTGGGGCTGCTACAGGTAGTGAGAGTGGTAGGAGCTCTTCCAAGATTATTTTCTCCTGGGAGCTGTCCTCAGTGCTGAAGGGAACAGCTAAAGGTCATGACCGCGATCCAGCTAAGAACAAAACCAGTGGGCAGGCAGTGCAAACTAGAGTGAGACAGCAAGAGAGGGTGCACCCAGACACAAGCGCCAGCAGAATTGGGGAGGAGCCAACAGAGGTGCGCCTTACCCCCTCCCCCCCGACAGTCGTAGTCATGCCCCTTGCGCACCTGGAGAAGAACAGGGTCGTACAATGGGCGGACACCACTCCGTAGGTGCATTCTAATGAAGCAAGCATCGTAAGACAGGTGCTGGATGAAGCTACGCCTCATCCCCAACAACAGCATGCTGCACTAGAGCACACAGCATTGGCAGAAAGTTGCTACTTGCGCATGGCAACTGGCTAGCAATGGCATGGAGGGCAGCCAAAGGTTACAGGAAGGACAGGCAGGCAGGGCGGTGGATATGAGGGAATGAAAAGGCAGGGATGTGGACAGGGGAGAAAAGTCAAGTCAAGTCAAGTCAACTTTTATTTATATCCCACTCTCTCTCACCTATGGCGACTCGAGGCGGCTAACAACAAAAGTAGAAGACATCTAGAAAACAGTAACAATTATAAATTCAACACAAACAACACAACCTCAATGACACCTCAATTAACACAATAGCATACCATTTCATAACATACCATTTCATTTTAACCATACCCTCTCTGTCCCTCACACAATCCAATATAATAACAACAAATCAATAATATTACAACATATCATAATCACACCAGTCCTTCAATATGCTCCATCCCTGCTGCCACCAGGGAAGGAGCCCATCACATCCCCCCCTTACCCTCCTGCTCTCACCAGGAGGGGGGACCTATCATCCACAACAATACCCCTAGTACAACAACAATCTAAATATTAACTAAACAGTTCTAAATCAACAAAACAAACCCCTCTACCCCTTAACCTAATTCCAAAAATCACCCCCCATCCTAACCCCACCTCCCCCCACACCTTCCCCTGCTGCCACCAGGGGTTGGTGCTGGGGCTCTCCCCCTCAACACCCTAATCATTTGCTTCCCCACCCCCACACACTAATTTTCCATGTTGTTGTTGCCCCTCCGATCTTCAGCAGGGACTGACAGTAGTGACAGCGGCGGCAGCAGAGCATCCCAGCAGCAGCAGTGGCAACAGCTGCAGCACAATGAGCCCCCCTTGGAGGTCCGGCAGATGGAAAGCCCCGGTCAGTTTGTTCCCCCAGGAGCCGTTGGCAGCATGGTGTCTGATATGGTATCTGACGAGCAGATGGACCCTCGGGCACCCCAGCCCAGCAAACGGCCCCAGTCAATGGCTGACACCCTTTAGGTGTCACCCTTTGAGGGCTGGCCCCCACAGGGCCCCGCCCTGGAAGTTATTACCTGGGAAAGGGCAGAGAAAAGCAGAGTGACAGCAGGTTCCTCCAGTCAATGCAGCTCCAGTTCCCCCAGCACCAAACACAGCTTGCCGCTGACCACAGTGCCCCACCCTGGGAGTTATTACCTGGGAAAGGGAAGGGAAAAGCAGAGTGACAGCAGGGTCCTCCAGTCAAGACAACCCCAGTCCCCCCAGCACCAAACACAGCTTGCTGTGGTAAATGGAAGGGGGGTAAATGGAAGCAAGGCAGATATAGGCAGAAATGGGTGACAGTGAGGAGAAGGGAAGGCCGAGACATGGCTCCACGGGCCATGGAGAGCCAAACAAGCGGTAAGGGATGATGGTGGAGGGGAGACATAGGAACATGGGAAGGAAGGATGAGCAGGGCATGCAATGGGAAGGCAGGTGTAGAGAAAAGGCTATTGGGAAGGGAGGGTACAGGAGGGGATCTGAGGGCAAAATACAGCAAGAAGGCACTCAAAATATTGGACCCGAAGAGAATGGCAGACAAATGCCACCTACGACAAAACCACAAAGGGGGCACTGGAAAACTATATCATGGGCCCAGAATGCTAATGAGCCATTGTGTAGCATCCCCCACAATGAGGCACGCAGCAGCTGTTACAGTTCAAGAGCAACCCATAACCACTAGGGATGGGCAAACACAACAGAGTTCAGAAATTCGGTTCGGTTTGGTTTGGTTTGAAATTCAAGTTTGAAAATTTGGTTCAGTTCAGTTTGAAATTCGAGTTCGGTTTGGAAGTTTGGTTCAGTTGACAGAACAGACCGAGTTCGGTCTGAACTCTGAACTTCTGAACCGCGTTCGCCCATCCCTAATAACCACCAGTCATGGAGCCTGCAAAAAGAGATAACCATGAAATAAGAGAGCAGGTATGGACTCCCCCAAAATTTTGAGGACACAGCAAATCCCAGCGATGTTGTAATACATAGATAACAAGCTCCCCCCCGACACCATGATGCTGGCAAAAGGCAGTATGAAGCATAAGAGGTGTCCTGCAGTCCTGTTTGAGAATCACGTATGCAAATGCTGCAACCCCCTAAAAGTAATGATCCATGACGTGCCTACGATAAGCAATATCCCTAGGATCAGCACATTGTGCAGATGCGTTCCATGGAATACGGACATATAAAGGGTGTGGTGGGAGGTTTGTACAGCAAGGGGACATTGTGATGAACAGCTAGGTTATGCAGCATGCATGCAGCCACAATGATACATGTGGTGCGGTCAGGCGTCACTAGCAACCACCCCCCGGAAGCATCAAGGCACCCGAATCTCATATTCAGGTGGTCTAACGTTCTCTCAGTGACATTTCGAGTTCTGTGGTGGGCTGAGTTGTAAGCTTGTTCAGCACGACCATGCGGCCGTACATAGAGAATCAATAGGTAGTGATGCAAGGGGTACCAGCTGTAAAATTTTGATATTCCATCCTGTTTACAAGACATTGGCAGGAATGTATCACATACCTTCCCTGTCATCCCTGCCAAACTACAGGAGAATTTCATAAAGGGAACCAATTTTATAAGCAATTGACGTTGTCCCTTGAAGACAGTTATTCAGATGAATAGCAGCACATGCAATCCCAGTCAGAATCAAGCACCTGACATGGCAGGGGGAGGGAGTTTGTAGGAGGGAGGATGTGGAGCAACCCAAAAGACTGACAGACACATTCACTGGCCAATTACTGCATGCTTCCAGCTTTACAGGACCAATCGGTAGTGACTTCAAGGCGGGCATAGGGGGCGGCCCTGAGGCGGGCATAGAAAGGACGTAACTGGGACTTTGGGGATAGCATCCCAGCAATCAGGAGACATGGTTTACACATCCAGGCTGGTCAGTTATCACCACAATCACATCCTGCAGCACTGTGACAGAGGACATAAGAGAATCTCTATTGGCTCTTTCCTAAACAGATGCTACTGACTTCCCAGTAACAAGTGGGTGAGAGATGTTGGGATGGTCACAGAACAGAATGAGGATATCTGGTTGACATTTCTGCTGACCAACTGGCATCACAAACCGATCTTATACCACAGTGACACTTAAGAGTATCTCTGACATAGGCTCCTTCTCTGCATATGCTGTACAGGCATATAAAATTGGGACCTATTATCACATCTTTCTTATATTTGCAGAGATAATCATGAAAGTGTGAAATAGATCCCTGCCAAATTTCATGTACCCTGGTTGGACTACAAAAATGTTACAGTCAGACATACATTTAAAAGTTAGTTGCTTATACTACCAGGACCCTTTATCCAATACTTCTGGAAGTTGACAGAGATAGTAAATATGGGAAAGGGTATAAATGTGCCAGGTTTCATCTACATTAAATGTGAGGCAAAGAAGTTACACCTAAGAATGTATATGAAGATGTTTGCAAAATAAATGAATTCAACTGCTTCTAAAATTGGATTCCTTTATCAAATTGTACACATAATGCCGTTCATTGGAGGTATAATCACTCCATGTTTTACCCAAATATAGTGAAAAACAAAAAAGCTACAGCTGAAAATGTGTTTTCCATTGAAACCAATGGAAAATGAAAACGACAATTTGATATTCATGAAAACGAAAATGACAGATGTAAATAACAAAAATGCAAAAAATGAAAATGAAAATTACATGGGCCCCTGGTGCACACCTCTAGAAGTAAGGGCGTCCCTATAATGTCAGCACCACCTGATCCCCAATGCAGGATGGTATATGCTCTGAGTAACACTGCTATTAGGTCAGCTGTGGTATAGGAAAAAAAACAGTTCCTGCAGATATGTCATAGCATGCTGTGCATTGCTGTGAAATAGCCAAAAAACATGCATGCCGGCCATGGAGATGGAGATGGTGGTTTCCATAGCAATGTACACTGTACAGTGTGTGCGTTTCTGGTGGACCACAGGTCCATCGTAAAGTGGACCATTGCCCCCCCCAGCCCCTTCAAGCTGTTCCCTCACCCGCTCCTTCAAAGCCCTGTATAGCTTTGGGGCCACAGTCCAACTCAGGGAAGAGCGGGAAGGCAGCTTAAAGTTGGGGGCCAATTAGCCGCTGGAAGCCCTTGTCCTCCACAATGGACAAGGGCTGACCATCCAGGGCAATCATCTTGGCATTGAGGCACTTGCCTTTGTCCTGGAAGCCTGTGCCATGGCGCCCTGCCGATGGCCTCGACACATCCCCCCACCCCATCTCCTCCATGGTTGACTGATGGAGCTTCTGGAGAGGCTCCTGGTGTTGTTCTGCCCCCATACTGCTCCTGCTGGTAGAGGCATCAGCAGTTGGTGCAGGATGCTGGCCCTGATCCGGGTGACTGGCTGCTGGAGTCGGGAATCTGCTGGAATCTATTTGCCCTGCTTTCCCACTCAGCAACACAGCACTGTGGCATGCCTTGTGGTGCCTGGCCATTGCGGTTGTGCCAAGGTTGGCAAGCACCTGCCTGCGCTTCACCACCTTTTTGCACAGTGCGCTCTGCACCTCTCTGGGATTATCTGCCCGCACCGCCTTAAAATGATCCCAGACAGAGGATTTCCCCCCCCCCCGCCTTCTTGTCTGCTCCAGCAGACGCACTGCTGCCTGCGCTGCTGGAAGGGGAGGACTTTGTGGCACTGGTGATGCAGCTCTAGGAGGGTCAGACATCGCCTTGTGTACAGAGATCTCCTCTGCGGTACTAGTGTCACTGACTGCCTCTTCCTCACTGTCCCCGGGGATCACGGTGATGTCCCGTGAAGGGGAGTACTGGGACCCAGAGGCTACACTGCCCATGCCCACCATGTTTCTGGCATGCTCCCTGTGCCCCACTCTGTAGCTGCTAGTGCTGCTGCTGCTGCTTCTCTCCCTAGTACTGGCTTTGTCCGGGGCAGGGTGGGATCCACCAGCTCTGGACTGCTGGGGATTGCCTCAACTATGGAGGACATTGGTGGCCCTGGAGGAACATCGGTAGAAGCTGCCCAGCACCTGCTCCAGCACCACCTGCAGCAGAGACAGATGCAGCCAGAGCCTCTTGTTCTCCAGGCCTTCCAGTGCCCTGCATGTCAGTGGAGGGCACTGCCAGGAGGCGATGCAGAGCAGCCTGTTTCCCTAAAGCAGGCCTGCTGATTTGGGGGGGGGGGATGCGCTCTGCCTCTGGCTACTGCTGATGCTGCCTGCTGCCGCTCCCCGTGCATGGCCCTGCCCACCTCTGGCACATGCCCCCATTGCCTCCCCTATGGGCAGCAGTTTGGCCTCTCCTTCCCTTCTCCATTTCTCCCGCAAAAATAATGTTTTTTATTTTATATATATATATATATATATAAATGGTTATAGATAGACAGATATATATATATATATATATAATATATATATTATTTTATTATATATATATATATATAAAAATCTATTATATATGTCTATATATATACACTAAATATAACTACTATTAACTAATAACTAACTATTCTAAATGCTATGAACTAAATGGATCACTAAACACTATCTCTATCGGTAAACTAAGTCTCCTACTATCTCAAACCTAAAATCAATCTATCTATCTATCTATCTATCTATCTATCTATCTATGGGATGGGGGTTGGGGGGTAATCACAAAAAGCACAAGGAGGGGTACAAAGCTGAAATGAAACCTAAATCAATGTAATAATATCCTACTCTAAATGAATAAAAAAACAGGGGGAGGGAAGGGAATCAGGGATGGAATATATAGGGAAAGGATTCAACAATGAAGGGGGAAGGGAGGAAGGAAGATTGAACACAGGGAAGGATAAAAACAAAAAATAACAACTAAATCTATCTAAACTAAGCTAAATAAATGAGAATATGAAGGTAGATGGGTTGAATGGGTGAAATAGGAGGAGGATGGTAATGGATTTCGGAGCTGGAAAATTCTGGGAGCGAGGGAGCCTTCTGAAACGCCTGATGTTCAGGAACAGTGACTAGCTCAGAAAGTGTTGGGAAGTGGGGAGGCCGACAGTTTTGTTTCTTGCTGCGCCCGCCTCACGGCAAGCCCATTGGCTCCGTGCAGTCTAGCCCATGGCCAATCGCAGACTGCCAAGCCAGTGCTCTGAGGCGAAAAGGGATGGTGATTCGACAGGCTGGCTGCTACTCCAAGCCACTCTCCACCCTCCACCCCTGGTGCCTGGAAGTCTGCTCCTAGCTGAGTCAGATGACTTCCCCCTCCCTGCTACATTTGGCCTTCCAGAAACCTGTCAGTAGACCACGTTTTAGCCACCCGAACTCAACCAAACGTGTTCCGAACTGACCGAAGTGTTTGGCCATTTCGGCATTCGGCGTTCGGTTCGGTGTGTTCGTGTTCATGTTCATGTTCATGTTCATGTTCATGTTCATGTTCATGTTCATGTTCGTGTTCGTGTTCGGTCATCCAAACAGGCTGAGTTCGGGCCGAACACCGAACTTCCGAACTGCGTTCGCCCATCCCTATTAATATAACATATTACCCAGTCCTTTGTCCCATTCTGACGATTGGATATGAAAAAAGCTCCATAGAAGGAATTGTTTCTGAAAAATCCATTTCTCCTCTCCCTTCTTATAGAATGAAATTTGCTTGGAAGTCAGCAAAATATGATGGCAGCTCAGAACTGCTGACAAGGAAGGTTTTCTTCAAAGTACATAGTAAGAAGTCTGTTGATACATTCTAAAACAGGTGTCTTTCATCTGAGATAGGATTAAGAATGAGTAAACTCCAAACAAACAAGGCCTCTTCCTGCCCTGCTTGGGAGCCACGTATCTTGAAACTGGTCAACAGAAAATGTTGATTTCTTTAAGAAACAGACTTCATTGTATCTTTCTCCAAGATTACAGCTAAAAGGACATTCTAAAGACAGTTAATTAGACATTAACCATTCAAAGGCCTAGTCTAATGTTCAACATATTGAAACACAGAGGGTCAAAAAATATATGTTTATATACAGGATACATGACAACTGTGACCCTAGCCCCCATTGCTGCTGCCACAGTGTATATCTCCAGGGAGGCCCATTATACTGTGGAAACAGGGTTAGATTAGAGAGGGCTGTTAGGCCATTCCCACGTTACATTTGGGGAACTTTGAGGAGACAAGGAATGCCTAGCTTGGAAGCCAGTGGCATTCGAGGAATGTGTTCACCAGGTTGCTTGGTCAGGTGGGGGACATGTCTGTTCAGTTGGCTGACCTTCGGAACACAGTGGAGGCGATTCCTGGTACTTAAACGTGGTTCCACCAGATATATGCGAAGGCTAGATCCCACTGGTCGATGAACCCCCAATGGAGCATGGGCTTCGGCCAAGGGGATGACCACCTGGCCATAGTAGACAATGGGGTCCTCGCTGGTGACCCAGGACAGTAAGCTTAAATGGTAGGGATGTGCAAATGTGGTTCAGACGTTCAGTGTTCAGACCAAACTTGGCCCATTCAGACAGCCAAACTGAACTCCAGAACCAAACGCCAGAACCCACAAACAATTTGGGCGCTTTCAGCGATGTTGAGATGAGTTTGGGAGGGGAAAAAAAGGCCTGGAACACCCAGGGAGGGGGCGGGCAGCTGAGGAGTAGACTTCCTGGCAGCAGGGGTGGAGAGGCTTGGACTAGCAGCCAGCCTGCCCAATTACCATCCCTCTTTTCCTCAGATCACTGGCTTCGCAGTGTGCGATCGGTCATGAGCTAGACTGCACGGAGCCAATGAGGCTTGTGGTAAGGCGGGCACATCAATTAACAAAAATCATTGCCCTCCCCCCTTCCAACTCCTTCTGAGCTAGCCACTGATCTCCCTCTCTGAGCAGTTTGTCTTCCTAATCCATTGCCATCCTCCTCCTATTTCACCCATTTCCACACATTTACTTCCATAGTTTCACTTATTTAGATTAGATTAGATTAGATAGATTTAGGTTTTATTGTTATTTTTTACTCCTCCCTGTGTTCTTTCTCCTTACCCTCCATTGAATCCTTCCCTCCTCCCTGTATATATTGGATCCCTGATTCCCTTCCCCTGTTTTTGGATTTATTCAGAGTAGCATTAGATGAATTTAGGTTTCATTTAAGTTTGGACCGCTCTTTGTGTTGTTTGTTGTGAGCTGTCTGTGTTTCCCCCACCCCATCCCTGTGTGTATTTAGTTCCATATATATATATAAAATCTTCGTGTTCATTCTTTGGGTGGGAGAAATGGAGAAGGGAAGCAGGAGAGACTGGTCTGCTGCCAGTAAGGCAGGCAATGGGGCATGTGGCAGAACCGGCAGGGGCCGTGGCAGCGGAGTGGCAGCAGGCATCAGCAGCAGCCCGAGCCCATCACCATGCCCCAAACTGCACAGGCCTGATTTTGGCAGTCAGGCTTCAGAGGCTCCCAGCAGTGGCACTAGCTTGGGTGTGGTTCAGCGGCGCCTACTTCCAGCGTCGTCCACTGCCACGCAGGGCACTGGAAGGCCTGTGTTCCAGGAGGCTGCAGCTATCTCTACTGCAGCTGCAGGAGCGGGTGCAGGTGCTTTGGGGTCAGATGTTCCTCCAGGGCCACCGATGTCCCTGACCCCCATTGTTGAGGTGATCCCCAGAAGTCCAAGACTGGTGGATTCCACCACAGCAGTTAGAGGCAGGTACCAATTCCAGGGCAATGACAGCAGGGAGAGGAGAAGCAGTAGGAGCAGAAGCAGCAGTAGCTATAGGGGGCACAGGGAGAGTGGCAGCAGTATGGTGGGCAGTCCATCAGCCTCAGGGTCCCAGTACTCCCCTTCATGGGACATCACTCAGATTGGGGACAGCGAGGCAGACACTAGTCCTACGGAAGAGATGTCTGGTGCTGAGGTGATGGCTGTCCCTCCGAGAGCTGTGTTGCCACCATGTTCTTCCCCTCCCTGCAGCGCTGTCAGCAGTGCATCACCTGATACGGGCCAGAAGGCAGGAGGGGAAAAAGAAATCCTCCGTCTGGGCACATTTTAAGTTGGTGCGGGCGGATAATCCAAGGGAGGTGCAGTGCACTTTGTGCCAGAAGGTGGTGAAGCATGGGCAGGTGCTCACCTACCTTGGCACAACTGCCATGCGAGGCACCTGAAGGCATGCCACAGTGCTGTGCTGCTAAGCAGGCAGGCAGGGGCAGTGGATGCCAGCAGTTTCCCGACTGCAGTGGGTAGTCGTCCACCTCCATCAGCGGGTGAGCATCCTGCTCTAACAGCTGCCTCTAGCAGCAAGAGAAGTATCACTGCTAGGTGGCAGCAGCAGCAGCAATGCACCATGGAGGAGCTGGGGTGGGGGCAGCTGCCAAATCCATCGGCAGCTGCAGGACGTGGAGGGTGGCGTGGCTTTTAACTGAAATGTGTTGCATTCCCCCACGCATGTTGGGGGAAATAATAGCGCTGGATGGGCAACCCTTCTCAGTGGTTGGGAACATGGGGTTTAGGTGCCTGATTGGGTTCCTGGTCCCCCAGTTTAAGCTGCCCTCGTGCACCACCCTGAGTCAGCAGGTGGTGCCAGCCCTGTACCAGGCTTTAAAGGAGCGGTTGAAGGAGCAGCTAGCAAGGGCTGGAGGTGCCACCGTCCACTTCACCACAGACTTGTGATCGAGTAGGAACGCGCAGCATGCCTACCTGGCAGTGACGGCGCACTGGTGGCAGGACCCAGAGGCAGCGTTTGTCAGTGGCAGGAGGGGTCCTGACGCAGGGTATAGGTGGGCCCTGCTTCAGTCAGAAGTAATGGACGTCCCCCACACCGCTTGGAACATAAGTCATCCCTGACCGCCATGGTGAGGGAGTGAGTCACTCCAGGCACGCCCTTCACCAAGGGGTGCGAGTTGACCGACAACGTGGCCAACATATTGAGGGAAATCCATGAGAGGGGCTTCACCAGTATCCCTTGCACTACACACGTCCTTCACCTGCTGGTCAGGAACGCTCTGGGCTTAGGGGAGAAGGAGATTGGGGCTGGCACCCTTAGCTCCCTGATCAAGCGGGGGAGGAAAGTGGACGATTCTTTAACCAGAGCATGAAGGGCAGCGACCTCCTTTGGGCAAACCAGGCAGAGCAAGGCTCCCCAGTGCACCAGCTGGTGCAGGATGCATCCACCCGGTGGAATTCGATGTTCCTGATGCTCAAGCGACTTTTTGAGCAGAAAGCCACCTTGCATCAGGTTCAACTGGTGATGGATAGCAGGGCACCTCCAGGATACGATGGGGTGGAATGGGAGACCCTGGCTCTCACGGTCTTCATGCTCAGACCATTCCTGGCTATGACGGAGACCATCAGCCCCTCCACGGCCACCATCAGCCAGGTGACCCCTCTGGTCCAGAGTCTCTTGAGGAGGCTGGAGGAGATTATCCAGGGATGGGATTGTGGCCCTCAGGGCAGGAAGCTGTCAGATGAGGTGGTTGCCCTGGTACAGCAGCTGAAGGCAGGGCTGAAGGTGTGGTTCGATGAACTCCTGCAGTGGGTGGAATATATTTTGGCAACCATGCTGGACCCCAGGGTCAAGGGCAGCGTGGAACGCCAGATAGCACTATATGGGTACTGGAAGGATGACCTGGTGGAGAGGGTCTGGCAGGCAGAGTGAGCTCTGGAGGGTGCATGGCAGCAGCAGCAGCAGGACGCCCCTGGGGAGTGGGAGAAGCCACCGCTTTCAGCCAGTGGGGTCTATCCCTGCCACTAGCCCTAGCAGTAGCAGCAGACTGAGCAGAATCAGCACTCCAATTGCCAGCAGCAGAAGCTCATATGTGCAGGACACTCTGGCAAGCATGGGCTCATGCACAGCAGGGCAGGCAGGTAGCCGAGATCAAAGCCTGCCTCAGTCTGCCTTCCCATGCTCATGTCATGCTGCCTGTCTTCCCACCCGCCCAGGTGGCCAAGATCAAAACCTGCCTCAGTCTGCCTTCCCATGCACATGCCACACCGCCTGTCTGCCTGACCACCAAGGTGGCATAGATCAAAGTCTGCCTCAGTCTGCCTTCTGCTCATGCCACACTGTCTGTCTGTCGGTGCTCCCAGGTGGTCAAGATCAAAGCCTGCCTCATTCTGCCTTCCCATGCTCATGCCACGCTGCCTGTCTTCCCACCAGCCCAGGTGCCAGGATCAAACCATGCCTCAGCCAGCCCTCCCATGCTCATGCCACGCTGCCTGTCGGCCCTCCTTGGTTGCCAAGCTCGAACCTGCCTCAGTCTGCCTTTTGCTCATGCCATACTGCCTGTCTGCCTGCCTTGGTTGATGAGTTTAAACCCTTAATCAATCTGCCTTCTGCTCATGCCAAACCGCCTGTCTGCCCACCTGGCCCCTAGCCTGTTAACATTCTGACGAAACTGTAAGACCTGGCTGTTCACCCAGGCCTTTGGGTGGGAGGGTGAGTAGGGTGGGTTTTTTTTAGCTCCCTCACCTATTTTTGGTTTTTATGATTGTATCTAGCCCTGTTTTAATATTTTATAATATTTATGATGATTTTTAATTGATTTTATTGTTTTTTAATGTATGGAAGCCGCCGTGAGCTGCATGGCAGGAGGGGCGGGGTAAAATTTACAAAATAAATAAATAAAATAAATAAAACCCTGACTCAATCTTCCTTCTGCTCATGTCATGCTGCCTGTCTGCCTGCCCGCCCAGGTGTCCAAGATCAAAGGCTGCCTCAGTCTCCCTTCCCATGCTCATGCCATGCTGCCTGTCTGAACGCCCGCCCAGGTGGCCAAGATCAAAGCCTGCCTCAGTCTCCCTTCCCATGCTCATGCCACGCTGCCTGTCTGTCCGCCCACCCAGGTTGCCAAGATCAATGTCTGCCTTCCCACTCTCATGCCACGCAGCCTGTCTGCCTGCCCGCCCAGGTTTCCAAGATCAAAGCCTGCCTCAGTTTGCCGTTCCATGCTCATACCACGCTCCCTGTCTGCCCACCCTGTGGGCAAATCTGAAGCCCTGCCCCAGCCTGCCTGCATCTCATGTCAAGGTGCCTGTCTGCCTGCCCTGGCAACCCTGGGTGATGTGCCCCACTGGCCTGGTAATCCCGCTGCTGCTGTCTGCTGGTCCATGGGTGCTCTGCCCTGGAAAATCCAAATGTGCCCACGCAATCCTGCTGCCATCTGCTGCCATATGGGAGATCTTCCCTGGAAAATCCTACCATCCTGGCTCCATGGGTGCTGCGCACAGGCAAATCTTGCTGCTGCCATCTCTGCGGTTCCATGGGTTCTGTGCCCAGTCAATCCAATGTCTGCTGCTGCTTCCAATGCCTCCTCAGCTGTCTGTGGCATGGGTTCTGCTACTGGGCAGTCCAATGTCTGCTGCTGCTGCCAAAACTCCCTCTGTTGTCTGTGCCATGGGTTCTGTGCCACGACAATCCAATGTCTGCGGCTGCTGCCAATGCTGCCTCTCTTGTCTGTGCTACGGGTTCTGCTACCGGGCAATCCAGTGTCTGCTGCTCCTGCCACCAATGCCACCTCTGCTGTCTGTGCCATGGGCTCTGTGCCCCGGAAACCCAATGTCCGCTTCTGCTTCCTCTGCTGTGCCACGGGTACTGTGCCCTGGAAATTCAATGTCTGCTACTGGGTGGCCACAGATTCACCACTGGGCAAGGCTTGATCAATTGGCAGATTAGCTTGTTGAGATCCGGAGAGTAGGATGCAAGCCTGCAATGCCCGGCCAAGTAGGGATGCCCACCACTGAGACCTGGCTGGGCCTCTGCCATTGCTCTGCTGATCCCAGACAGCCTGCAATGCCTGGTCGAGCAGGAGTTCCAGCTATCAAGGCCTGGATGGGCCTCTGATGCTGCTCTGTAGATGCCAGCCTGTAATGCCCGGTGAAGTAGGGGTGTCAGCCACTTCAGCTCCAGGACCCACCATCAGGGTTCTGGGGCCTACGTTCCAGGCAGGGAGAACTGTTGTTCCACTTGTCTGCAAGTGTCCCACACAGAGGCCAGACAGCCAGCCTGCAACACCCAGACAAGTAGGGGTGCAAGCCACTGAGCGCTGGCTGGGCCTCTGTTGCTGCTCTGCTGATGCCAGCAAGCCTGAAACGCCTGGCCAAGCAGGGGTGCCCACCACTGAACACTGACTGGGCCTCTACCACTGCTCTGCTGATGCCAGACAGCCTGCAATGCCCAGCCAACCAGGGGTGCCAGTCACTTCAGCCCCAGGAACCACAGTCAGCGTTCTGGGACCATCGTTCCAGGTAGGGAGGGCTGTCGTTTCACTTCATTCTCTGCAAGTGTCCCACATTGAGGCCATCCAGCCTGCAACACCCGGCCAAGTAGAGGTGACAACCACTCCAGTCCCAGGACCCACTGTCAGGGTTCTGGGGCTATCATTCTGCTCATGGAGAGCCATCATTCCACATCATCTAGAAGCTGCCACTCTAGTCCCAGAACCCACCATCAGGGTTCTTGGGCCTATATTTCAGGCACTGGGGGCTGTCCATCCACATCATCTAGAAGCTGCCACTCTAGTCCCAGGGCCCATCACCAGGGTTCTGGGGCTGTCATTCCACTCACTGGGAGCTGTCATTCCACCACATCAAGAAGCAGCCAGTCACTCCAACCCCAGGACCCACCATCAGGGTTCTTTGGTGTATGCTACAGGCATGGGGGGCTATCCATCCACATCATCTAGAAGCAGCCACTCTAGTCCCAGGACCCACCGTTAGGGTTCTGGGACCATCATTCTGTTCATGGGGAGCCATCATTCCACTTCATCTAGAAGCTGCCACTCTAGTCCCAAGATCCACAATCAGGGTTCTAGGGCTGTCATTCCGCTCACAGGGAGTCATCATTCCACTTCATCTAGAAGTTGCCACTCTAGTCCCAGGACCCACCATTAGGGTTCTGGGGCCGTCATTCTGATCATGGAGAGCCATCATTCCACTTCATCTAGAAGCTGCCACTCTAGTCCCAGGATCCACCATCTTGGTTCTGGGGTCATAATTCCACTCATGGGGAGCTGTCATTCCACTGCATCAAGAAGCAGCCAGGCACTTCAGCCCCAGGACCCACCATCAGGGTTCTGGGGCCTATGTTACAGGCAGGGAGAGCTGTCATTCCACTTCATCCAGAAGCTGCCACTCTAGTCCCCGGACCCACCATCAGGGTTCTGGGGCTGTCATGCCACTCACGGGGAGCTGTCATTCCACCGCATTAAGAAGCAGCCACTCCAGCCCCAGGACCCACCATCAGGGTTTTGGGCCTTACATTACAGGCATGGGGGGCTGTCCATCCACATCATCTAGAAGCTGCCACTCTAGTCCCAGGACTCACCGTAAGGCCCTGGGGCCATCATTCCACTCACGGGGAACTGTAATTCCACTGCATCAAGAAGCAGCTATGTGATATGTTGTTGTCCACCCAATTGATACATATACAGGGGTGGATTGGGTCATCTGGTAACCGGGACAATCCCCAATAGGTGGTTAGGTTGCTGGCCTGGTCTGGAGCTACAACCCCTGTGGAGTAGATGCTTGTCTATCCAGTTCTGATTTCAGGCTTCCTGCCTGAGCAGGGGGGCTGCAGTGATCCCTCCCTGCTTGCAGGAGGTGTTTTTGCCTCCATCATGAAGCCTCCAGGCCAGCTCAGCCCATATCACTATGGTGGTACCTTCACCTGGGAAATCCCATTCACCCCAAAGACTTGCCCCTCACCAGGTACATAGACTGCCCCTCTTCCACGCTGCCATGCCCCACTGTGGCCCCACTCTTACCCCCTCCCCTCAGAAACCTGCACCTCCACCCCCTCCTCAGCACCCTTTTCCAGCCCATCAGCACTCCCTCTGCAGTACCTGTGCACCCCTCTCTCAGCTCCACAGCACCCCCTTCCCCATAACCCTCACACTCTGTGCTCCAGGAGCACCTGCCCCTCAGCATCCCCTTCCCAGAAGTACCCACTTCTCCAACACCCTCACACTCTGTGCTCCATGACAGCAGTTGGGTATGGGGGTGATTAAGAGGTGAAGAGGAAAGTAAGGCTACAGATCATGGATTTGTTCCCTGGATCTGGCCCTTCACCTTGTGCACATGTCCTCATTTCTGCTCCCTAGTACGTTCAGGGCTATCAATGGATCAGTCGATAGATCTGTTTTCCGTTTGGTTTCCTGTAACTCATCCTGCTGTGTGCTTGCACAGGGGTCTGTGGACACCCATTGTACTGCCATTGGCCTTTCCCATGCTTCCCTTCCCTGCCCATCTTCCTGCCCCTGCCCCTTTCTGTTGTACACATTGCCATCTGGTGAATGCTGTGCTGTGTGTACCAGTGTTTCTTTGTCTTCCGCTGGCTCTTACTCCGGCAATGCCGGGGTACAGTTGGATAGTGCTCCTGTCTCTAACCATGGTTCCTCATATATACCTGCCCTACATTTACTCATTTTTAGAGATGGACGAACAGATCGCGGTTCGGGTTTGACTGTTTGGTTCAGCCATTCGGTTAGGTCACTGGGTTCGGGTTCGGCCATTCAGCCATTTGGGAAATGTTTTGTTATGGGGATTTTTTGTTTGTTTTTTTATATTTTTTTTGTTTTTTTATTTGGTTTTATATGGTTTTTTGGTTTTTAATATTTTTTGTGGTTTTTTATATGGTTTTTTAAATTTAATTTGTTTATCTAATATTATATCTACCTGTCTACACTAAATCTAACTGCTATTAACTATTCTAAATGCTATGAACTAAACAAATTATCTAATAAGTACACAGGCCTACTAAAACTAAGTCCCTAACGCTATCTCTATCATTAAACTAACTCGTACAACTGTCTACTATCTATCTATCTAGATATAGATATAGATATAGATATAGATATAGATATAGATATAGATAT
>QEPC01007673.1:40375-55112 GCA_003113815.1 Sphenodon punctatus | reverse complement strand
GGAGGGGTAAAAACAAAAAATAACCACTAAATCTATCTAAGCTAAGCTAAATAAATGAATGAGAATATGGGGGTAGATGGGTTGGATGGGTGAAATGGGAGGAGGATTGCAATGGATTGGGGAGCTGGGAAATGCTGGGAGAGGGAGCCTTCTGAAACGCCTGCTGTTCAGGAACAGTGACTAGCTCAGAAGGTGTTGGGAAGGTGGGAGGCAGATAGTTTTGTTTCTTGCAAGCCTCTCCACCCCTGGTGCCTGGAAGTCTGCTCCTCAGTTGACTACCCCTCCCTGTCACGTTTGACCTTCCAGTGACCTTTTTTGCCACCCGAACTCACCCGAATGCGATTCAAACTAAACGAACGGTTCAGTCATTTCGGCATTCGGAAGTTCGTTTGGTTTGGTCAGTTCGTGTTTGGATTTGGGTTCAGGTTTGGTCATCCGAACAGGCCGAGTTCGGGCCAAACTCCGAACTTCCGAACTGCATTCACCCATCCCTACTCATTTTATATATTTCTCCTGGCTACTTTACATGCCTGAAGAATGACCCTGTGTGGCCTGAAAGCTTTCTTATTTCTACCAACAATAGTTGGTCCAATAAAAGATATCATTTGAACCACTTTCTCTTTCAAACCCTGGGAAAAGGCAAATTCTGCCTGGTTTGTGGAGGAGGAGGTACCAGGGAGGCAACGAAAAAGATAGTATTGCCCCTGCTGAAGGCTTCCTGGCCATGCTATCTAAATTAGGGCTATAAAAAATAGTAACATTTAATTTTTGAGTATTTCCAAGTTTCTGAGGACTGGCTAGACTGGTCCTCAGAAACTTTGACAAATACTTGGTACTCAATACTCAGTAAAAGAACTCAGTACTCAGTACTCAGCCCCGAGCTGCTGTTTTTCAGGAGGGTGCAGGATAAGAATATACCAAAATAAATAAATAAATAAATAAAATGTTAAAAACAAATCCAGGTACTGAGTATTTTCCAAATAACAAGTACCGGATCACCTTATATAGGGGTAGGAAAAGCCCTGCATGTTGGTCCGAGTACTGGACCAAATACTGAATACCGAGTACCAAGCTGATTCCTCAGTTTATCGGTACTCGGTAAAACCATGTCCAATACCGAGATACCAGTGCTGTAATGAATAGTAATTCTGAGTACTCAGGCCGAATACTGAAGTTCCGAGTAATTGACCCAACAACTCGGTGGTCCTTCGGTGCTGTTTCCGAAGTTTCAGAATTCAGACTCGGAATTCTGGACCTTGGAAAACTTCGGAAAATTTCAGAAACTTCAGAAAGTTGTTGCAAAGTTCTTGAACCCACAGCCAAAGCACTACCCAGAAAGCACTACCCAGAAAAACAGGTTTGGAAGAGTGGGACAATCGCTGCAGAGGACAAATCCACAAAAGTGCAACTGCATGCAGAAATCCGCCCCAAACTAACAATCATGTACCCACAGCATGGCCCACCATCAGCAGTGAGTGCACCCACTTTAATCATTATGCTAACCAAGCAGTGTACAAAAATGCGGGCTAGCAAGGGACATTTCCTCAAGAAGAATACAACTACCCCGCAAAACAGTCTGCAACTGCATGGATAAATAAATCCCACCAAAATCCAGCAAGCCCAGGCCCCAGCAGTCACAAAATTAAGAAACCAGACATTCAGACCCCTCCACCCCTACCCCAGGGGCGCCTTGTTGGCATGGCATGATATTGGTATGGTGGCACTGGTAAATTGAACAGACCAGGCAAGGGGAAGTGGAGCCAGGCAGAGAGATCTCTCTGGCCTCATGGTGCCAAGTGCCAACCATGCAGCAGGCAGAGCTAGAAGCAATGTGGCATTCAATTATTATTTTTTTTTTTAAAAAACTGCTTGGCATGATAAAGGTAAATCTAACTCCCATCCCCCAGCATTGGACCTATGAATAGACCAGGCCAAACCAGGCCAGGCCTCCCTTTCCCCAGATGATTACTTACAGATCCAGCATCACTGTAGCACACAGCCAAATTCTCCAAAGAGAATGGACAAAATGCCTGCAGCCACTTTTATTTTGCCCTGCCAGTCAAAAGCTTCCAATCTGACTTGGCCAGGCAATCAAAACTTGCTATCTGCCTTACCATCACTCAACTGTCTCCTCCCATACCCCCCTACTACCAAATAGGGCATTAAGTTTAATTTCCACAAGAAGCTCAACTGTCCACCCATGGAGCAGTTTCTGAAGTTTCCAAAGTTTTCCGAATATCTGCCTTGGTCTTTGGAACTTCGAACTTTGGACTTTCCAAACCGAATACCATAATCTTCTGTGATTTCTGAAGTTTTCTGAAGACTGAGTTACTCAGTAAAAAATGTATAATCTCAAATTCTGAGTTTCAGCACTAACAAATTAGAAAGAATGAGCACAATTCTCTTCTCACTTCCACCAACGTTACAAAGCTCCACTTCCATTGAATTTAGTATCTGTCCTCTAAATTTACACCGCAGTAGCTGTGACCGACAATCCATTTATTCTGGAGTTGTCCCACTGATGCCTGCAGCAAGTGAGTGTTTAAAACACACTCTGCCGTCAGGACCCGACACGGGTCGGGAACCTGCTGCCAACATGGTCTGGCCCAGGTTGGGCCAGATAAAAAACGTGCAGAAAGCTGGGTTGCCAGGGAGGGCAGGAAGCCACACAAATATGCAGCTAGCCATCCCTGTGATGCACCCAGTGCCCTACTCCCTACCATGATGGGCAGACACAGCAGCCAATGATGGCTTCCATGGTGGCTGGCCACAGAAGACCCCATTCAGGCCTGTTCATGGCAGACTAAAGCACATGTGATAGTGGGTCTCAGTGGGCCAAAGTGGGCCACTTTCATGTTTGTTATCCAGTGAGTTGTGGATCTCAGCCAAAATATGAGAAAACTTAATCATCTGGGAAAAAAAATCTTAATAGCACTGTGAACAGCCCAGTGAAAATATCTATTCAATGCACTATTGTGGTCAAAATGAGATAATTGTTGAAAAACCTTGCTTATGAAGTCTATAATTTCTCCTTTAATGAAAGCCTCTGCATAGAAGACACCCAGAGAGAATCTTTCAGCAAGTTAGCCATATCAATACCTTTAGATGCCCCACAGAAAAAATGAGGGAAAAAAACACTGAATTGATTTATTAATTAGTTAGCATGATACTGTTGCAGAAGAAGCTTTGACAAGGCTGTTAGTGCATGCTTTTGTTAAAGATAGAAAGACTCTGGTTTTATGTGACACGTCTTGTGGACTGGTGTGAAAATCACTCAATAGGCTTCTAGAGATGAGTTGGCTCCAAAGTGCCTGTGTCCCAGAGAAAGTAAATGGAAGTTGGCTGCACTAAGGCTATTTTTGCCTTCAGTAATGAACTCTAAAGTTGTACACTCCAATTACTTGCTTTTAAAAGTTTTTAAATAATGATTCATTTTAATTATTTTGTTTTATTTTCATTTTGTTTACATTTTTACCCCACCCTTCTCAAAAGACTCAAGGTGGCTCACAACATTGAAAATATAAAATACAATAATATACATTAAAAAAACCTTAAAACCCCATAATCCTAACTATTCACCCACTCAACCCTGCCTGGCCAAACAAAAAGGTCTTACATCTCCTTAAGCCCAAGACGAGCAGGCTTGGGCTTAAGTGGACATCTAAAGGGAGGGAGTTCCATAATTGTGGGATAGCAACTGAAAACTCCCACCCCAATCCCCATGCCCTTATTGCAACAATTTCATGGGAAGTTGGCTCTCACAAAAGGGTACCCCCAGTCAACCTCAGAGGTCATGACAGGGCATAGAGGAAGAGGCGGTGTGGCAGGGAGCAGCTGCCCCTTTAAGTGAGCTGAGAATGGGTGCCAAGAGGAGTTACACTGGCTCTGGACGTGGGAGACCCAGCCCTGAGGCCATGTGCCAGTCTGAGGATTGGATATACACAGGCTCAAGATAGCCCTGTGCATAAAGACCAGCCTGAGATGGAAACAGACTGGAGAAAACAGAGATAGAGGGGGCAGATGATGACCCTTTAAGGCTGAAGAGTGGAAGTCTGGCCACGCCCACTCTGCCAGTATAAAAGGAAGGCTGAGTGAACAGGACCCGTGTGTGCACCTGGGACCTCACATCTTCATGAATGTTATACTCCTTGTCTCTCCCTCTGTTCCCCTTCCTTCATCTCCCCTCCCCGCCCCACTGTATCTCAGATTGTAAGCCCCAGGACAGGGACTGTGTCTATTCAATTACTTTGTAAAGTGCCAGGTACATTGCTTGCACTATATAAATGCTTGATAATAATAATAATAATAATAATAATAATAATAATAATAATAATAATAATAATAATAATAATTAATAAAAAAAAAAATAGGAACTTCAGTCTCTGCCTGGGAGCTGAACAGGCAACATCTAGAGGCATTCATCAAGGGAGCTGCCCGTTACTGAAGCTTTGCTAGGAGAAGCCTGGATCCCCCTTGGTCTTGGGTGGAGAAACTCTACCACTCTGCACTCTCCAAGGTACTGAAAGGACTAGATGGGGCCAAGGATACTGAAGGGGTTGTATTCCCAGCATTAGAGTAGGCTAAGCACAGAGAACAAGTCAAAAGGTGTGCTTTTATAGGAAACAGTATGGACCAGAAATAAAGAGACTGTATGTACTAATTCCTGCGAATGACTGTGATTGCTATGGGTCTGATCCTGTGGGGACACACCCCTGGGGAACTGAACCCTGTTACAGTGGTGGAGAATTTGGGCACCCCTAACATCAGCCATCAAGCCATCTTACTGAATAGGGGGATGGATTCTGTGCAGGGGCGGTGACTGGAGGATTGTGTCTAGATGCTGAACGAGCCATTAAGGCAGCCATGACTGGAGAACTACACTTGGAGCAGTGAGTGATCAGAGGACTGATACCCAAGGTGGTGTAAGCTCAGAACAGAGAAAAGGCTCACCCAGAGAAGGGTTCGAACTGAGCTGGGAACCAGGAGGCTCTTACACAGTGACACTAATAGTGACATGTGGTTCCAGAACAGGACGGCATCAGGAGGAGTATGTAGCCTGAAGACCATCAACAACAACCATCTGCTTCTGGAACTATGTTGAACCAAGACTGAGGCAGTGTGACCAGCAGGCAAGGACTTGGACAATCAGGTACTGGGAACCCAAGTGGAGGATGTACCGTGTTGACATGCTATAATTTCAGTCGGCCTGGATGCTATTGGAGTGCCTGATGGGAGAAATGGCAAAGCCACAATAGTCAGTGGACTTTAGGATGTCAGAGCCAGACAGGTTCCGTGATGGTTCTGATATGTGGGGCCAGAGGGACTGTCCCGTTGATAAAAGACCTGAATGTGAGTCCTGGAGAAATGATGGAAAATCCCATGTTGGACTCAGAAAGAACAGACATATGAATAAGTATTGTTGGACCTGTGTCCCTATGGGAATGGTCCTCAAAGGAAGAAAAGGGACAAAGTTGACCACAGAGGAAAGTGGGACTCTGAAGGCAATATGCAGCCCCACAGAGTAAAGGAAAGAGATAAAAGGGCAGAAGCAGAGTCCCGTCAGGAGGTGTTGAGCTTTTCAAGCCATGGGACACGTAAAGAGGTTTTGTCCTAATTGAAAGCCCCAAAAGGAGGGTCAGAGGCCTGTTAGACAGAAGGTTCGAAGTAGCTGGAGTAAAGAGGAAAAGGTAACTCTAGAGGGGACGTCGATGGGGACCCAAGTAGAAGGGAATTGCCCAGAAGACATAGACGCCCTTAACAGAGCAACCAAGCAGATGCTGGATGATAATAACTTCCTCTTAAAGGAGCTGGAAAGGAAACACTATGGCTACAGTTCAGTCCTAAATCCAGAAAGGTAGAAAGGGGTGACACAGATATCAATGGAAACACTAGAAAGAATAAGTAAAGACAGAATAGCAGTGGTAAAGGAGAACCTTGCTTTCCACTTAGAGGTGGGGGAGCTAAGAGCTGTTCTCTGAGATCATAGTGAGTTAGGAGAATCAGAAGGTGGAGCAAAAGAGGATTATTTCCCTAAAATAATATAAGTGAGAGTCCTGGGAAAGCACTAGAGTGAGAATCCTAGATCAGTGGGTGTTGACCCACTCTTAAGGGGCCCAGGACTGGGAGTCAGGAAAGACTGGGTGGACCTTACTCCCATCCTTTCTCAAGGGAAGAAGGGATCTCATAAACAAGGGGTACAGGGTGAGAGGTGATCAAGCTCGTACCCTAAGGGACACATTATTCGGCTGGTTTTGACAAAAGGGAAAAGGGGGGTGGATGAGCCAGTACCCTAATGTTACTAAGGGTGGCAGGAGGGTGATTGAGCCGGCTACCAGCCACAAACAGGACCTCATGTTGCTTAACCCAGCAGGGGGGCAATTGAGCTGTCTTGGACTTTGACCTATGTATAGCTCAGCAGAGGGGTACATGGAGACAGCTAGCAGTGCTTAATTTTTAAAAAATGAATTGCCAGGGCCCAAACTTGCCTCTCAAGCCACACCTACTGCCCCAGAACTTGACAGAACAGGGAAATGAACCCTGGTCTCCAGCTAGTAATCTAATCACTAGATTAACCTGTCTCTCTATAGCTGAATATAAAGCAGAAGCTCTTGTGATTGAATCTATATGATGGCCAGCACAGGAGATGGGACACAGAAGTCATAAATGAAAGCCAAATAAACTATGCAGGGTTGTTCTAGCTTTCATTTCTAACCCTGAAATGCCCAATATCAGCCTTTCCCTGACCTTTCACATTTCTTGGTACACACTTCTAATGGAAATATTTCCCAGGGCTCAGCCTCCCCCCCTCCCTTGAATTTAATTGCTAGGACAGAACCCTGGCAAGTGTCCCCCACACCCCACCACACCCCCGCCACACACACATTGAGCCCTGGAAGGATGGCAACAGTGGAAACTCGTCAACACAGTGATTGTGGGTGGTAGGGTGCAGACAGAAGGGCCAACAACCAAAGTTAAACAAGCCCTGGAAGGGACTGTAATGTAGTAGATTAGTACATGGCCGGATTCGTCTGGCTTTGAGGGTCCCGAGGCTGCAAGGAATGGGTGGGCTGACCTCCCACCACAGATTGAGTCTTGTATAAACATGAGTTATGAGTGTATCCTAGACATGGACTGTAAATGTAAAGTGTTATAATGTGGAGATTAAGTGGTACTAATTTCCTTAGTTTCTTTGTTGGGTGGAGGAATACTCCTCAACAGAAAAGACATGCTAATTCCCTGAACAAGTTAGGTGGAGGTGGCTTGTCAACTGATAAATAATCCCAGTGGCATGGGCCTGGATAAAAGGGGTGATGTGAAGGTCGGCAAGGGCAGTAAAGACTGTCTCCCTAAAGGGGGAGGGGTTTAGCAGGCTGGAGAATACAGAGACGGAAGAGGCAGATGCTGGCTCTTTAAAGCTGAGGAGTGGAAGCCTGGCCATGCCCACTTCACCTGGACCTGGAGTTTTCTGGGGCCTGCTGTGACATGTTTATGTCATACATTGCGGATAAAATCGCTCACATTGAACATGACTTCAATGTTGCCCTTTCAAATACAGTGGCAGAGCCAGAGGTAAGAAATGACCCGTCTGGTCAGTGTTTATGGGGTCAATTTCAATTGGCGATGCCTGCAGAGGTGCTTGGATCTGTGTGAGCCACAACATGTGAACTAGACCCTTTGCTGTCCTGGCTGGTCAAGGCTGTGGCAGACTGAATGAGGTTGAACTGAATGACTGAATGAGGTTGAACTGATTGAAATTGAATCCCAAAAAGATGGATGTTATGCTCATTGACATGTCTAGGGTTTTGGACGAGGGGGTGCTACCTGTAATTGATGGGGTTTGCCTTGTATTGTCATCTCAGGTTAGGAACCTGGGGTTTTTCCTGGATCCACAGCTGTGTCTGGATTTTCAGGCATCAGCTGTGGCCAGGAGTACGTTCCGCCAGTTACATCTGGTGAGGCGGCTCTGCCCCTACAACTCGATTCCAACCTGGCTACCGTCATCCATACATTTGTCACCTCGACCCTAGACTATTATAATGCACTTTATGTGGGGCTGCCAATGGTGATGATAAAAGGAGCAGTTACTATAATTAAATGTCTACAGGCAGCGTGGAGACTATTTAAAAACACCATCTTGAAAGCTCAGATTAAATGTATTCCACAAATTAAATAATGTAGGAAGAGGACCAAACGTCTGCCTGTGTGGCTAAATGATGAGGTGAAGGAGGCTATTGGAGTCAAAAAGGCATCCTTTAAAAAAAGGAAAGAGAGTCCCAATGAGGTAAGTAGGGAAGAGCATAAGTGTTGCCAAAGTAGATGCATAAAGTTAATAAGGCAGGCCAAAAAGGAATTTGAGGAGCAGCTTACTAAAGATGCTAAAACTAATAATAAAAACTGAACAAGTACATCAGAAGCAGGAAGCCTGCTGGAGAGTCAGTTGGGCTGTTAGATGATCAGGGGGTGAAAGGGGTGCTTAGGGAGGAAAAGGGCATTGCAGAGAAGTTGAATGAGTTCTTTGCTTCGGGCTTCACTGCAGAGGATGTTGAGGAGATACCCACGCTAGAACCTTGCTTTGTAGGTGATACATTGGAAGAGCTGCCACAAATCAACTTGACTCTGGAGGGGGTACTAGAGCAAATTGACAAACTAAATACTAACAAATCACCAGGACCAGATGGTATTCACCCGAGTATTGAAGGAACTCCAATATGAAATTACAGACCTAGTATTAGTCATTTATAACCTATCACTGGAATCTGCCACTGTACCTGAGGACTGGAGGATGGCAAATGTAACCCCGATATATAAAAAGGGATCTGGAGGTGATCCTGGAAACTACAGATCAGTAAGCTTGCCGTCTGTGCTGGGCAAAATGGTAGAAACAATTATTAAGAACAGAATCGCTGGGCAGGTTGATAAACATGGCTTAATGGGGAAAAGTCAACATGAATTTAGCAACGGTAAGTCATGCCTCACTAATCTGTTTGAATTCTTTGTGGGTGTAAATAAGCATGTTGTCCACAGGAGACTCAGGACATATAGTGTACCTGAATGTCCAGCATTTGATAAGGTCCCACATAAAAGACTCTTGAGACATGGGATAGGAGGTAGTGTCTTACTATGGATCGGTAGCTGGTTAAAAAATAGGAAACAAAGAGTAGGACTAAATGGTCAGTTTTCACAATGGAGAGATGTAAAAAGTGGTGTGCCCCAGGAATCTGTATTAGGACCAGTGCTGTTGAATGTATTCATTAATTATCTGGAAAAGGGTGTTAAGAGTGAGGTGATGGAATTTGTAGATGACACTAAGGGCTCATTCAGATGTGCGTTTAAATCGCACAGCCATGGCGGCAGCATCGTGTGATTTAAAGCACTGTGGACTTCCGAGTTGGTGTAAATGCACCAATTCAGCCTAACGCGAACTGTTGGAGTGCGGTTTTGAAAGCTGCTCAGAGCAGCTTTCAAAACCGCACTCCAACAGTTCGCGTTAGGCTGAAATGTGCGTGGTCGGTGCATTCACACCAACCCGGAAGTGCGTGGTGCTTTAAATCGCCCGATGCCGCCACAGCTGTGTGATTTAAATGCATGTCTGAATTAGCCCCAAGTTATTCAAGGTAGTTAAAACACGAGCAGACTGAAAATCTTCAACAGGATCTTATGAGACTGCATGCTTGGGCATCTAAATGGCAGATGAGATTTAATGTGGACAAGTACAAAGTGCTGCACATAGGGGCAAATAATCCAAACGATGAGTACCAAATTCTGGGAAGTAAGCTAGGAGTTACCATGCAGGAAAAACATCTGGGAGTGATTGTGGACAATACACTGAAATCCTCAGCCCAGTGTGCAGCATCAGCAGTCAAAAAAGCAAGGAGTTATTTGCAAAGGGATAGAGAATAAAACTGAGGATGTCATAATGCCTCTATACAAATCAATGGTGCTACCACACCTTGAATATTGTTTGCAGTTCTGGTCACCCCATCTCAAAAAAGACATAGCTGAACTAGAAAAGGGCAACGAGAATGATAAAGGGTATGGAATGGCGTCTGTACAATGAGAAGCTTGACAAGCTGGGTCTCTTCAGCTTAGAGAAGACTGAGAGGGGACATGATAGATGTTTATAAAATCTTGAGTGATCTGAGACGAGTAGATAGGGATGGGTTATTTACCCTCTCAAATAGTATTAGAACTAGGGGACACTCCATGAAATTAGCTGCTGGCAGATTTTAAAACAAATAAAAGGAAGTACTTTTTCACTCAACGCATAATTGGCTTATGGAGTTTGTTGCTAGAGGATGTTGTCAAGGCAAGTAGTATAGCTGAGTTTTTAAAAGCCCTGGATAAGTTCTTGGAGTGTAGGTCCATTAATGGCTATTAACCAAGTAGCAGGTCAGGGTTCCCAGAGGCAGCAGTGGCAGAGCGGCCACACAAGGATATATGGACATCCCCCCCCCCTCCGATGACATTGGAGGAGAGGTTGCTGTACTGGGGACGGGCCGCTGCAATTTGGCCAGCCAGAGGCTTTGGCACGGCTCTCCCTCCCTAACCACCCTTGTGGGGGTGGGGGTCAGGGAGGTGTTCTTCTGGGCCACTCCCCATAACAGCGGGGGCGGCCGCATGGAGAACAGGCAGCAGCAGGCTGGGGTTCCCAGAGGCAGCAGTGGCAGAGCGGCCGCACAAGGACATATGGACATTCCCCCCCCATGACATCGGAGGAGAGGTTGCGGTACTGGGGGCGGGGCGCTGCAATTTGGCCGGCCAGGGGCTTTGGCATGGCTTTCCCTCCCCTACCACCCTTGTGGGGGAGAGGCTCGGGCAGGTGTTCTTCTGGGCTGCTCCCCATAACAGCGGGGGCGGCCGGAGGCCATGTCAGAGGCACGTATTCAGGGCCTGACCAAAGGGGCACGGGACGTGGGGCCGGAGAGACTGTCGGTTGGGTAGGGGAATGTAAATTGCCACTGGTATTTATTGATGAGAAGGCCTCCATCTCTCCGGGTGAAAGAGGGTTTGAAGGAGGGATGCCCTCTGGTGGCAGCAGGGGTCAGCTGGAAGTGATTTATGAGAGATGCCTGGGGAGATCAGGGTTGTGAAATGTGAATCTTAATACTGGATGCTGGTGGGAAATAGTTTTGGGTTAAATATGATGTATTATGGGTTATTGTATAAATAATGGGGTGGGTCTTTCTTTTTATGATATGAAGTCCTCTGTGTGGGATGCTTTAATACTGTTATTATGTGATGTTGTTATTTCTAGGTTCCCCTGTGCGGTATGTAAAACCTAGTTGCTTATGTTTTGGTATATTTTTTGTATGCTGTAAGCCGCCTCTAGTCGACTTGTTCGAGAGAGTGCGGGATATAAATTAAAATTGAAATGAAAATTAAAATTAAAAATGAAAAAAGTAGCTTATGGGATGAACTTCTTACTGTCGGGAGCTGGGAGTGAACAATGGGAAATGGATTGCCCATTGTGACTCTTGGTTCTTCTCCCATGTGATTGAGATTGGTCACTGTCAGAGGACAGGATGCTGGGCTTGATGGTCCATTTGTCTGACTCAGTATGTCATGGCACTTCTTATGTTCTTATGGTTTGGAAGCTGCAGCTAGTACAGAATGCTGTGGTACTGGCGTGTCTGCTCACTGGGCAGGTTGTAGGGAGCACATTATACCAGTGCACCGGGCACTGCAATGGCTGCCTCTAGTCTTCTGGGTTTGATTCAAGGTGCTGGTGCTGACCTATAAAGCCCTAAACAGTCTGGGTCCTACTTACCTGAGGAACCAACTCACTTTCTGGGCCTCTGGGCAGATCCTTTGGTCATCATGGGCTGCCCTCCGGGAAGTTCCCTGCTATAGACCGGTGGGGACCAACAGGAGGGCATTCTCGACGGCCGCTTCGGTGTTGTGGAACTCTTTACCAGTGGAGGTCCACCTCAGCCTGAGCCTTCTTACATTCCGCTATCAGTGTAGGACCAGGCCTTTGATGGAGGGGAGGGTTAAAGGGGGGGGGGGGATTTTTGTTAATGACCTTCTCACACTATTTGTAGCTATATTTTTAATATTTTAAACTGATTATTATGGTCATTTATATTTTTATTGTATTTTTATATGTTGTGAGCCATCCAGAGCTGCCCTAGGCAGGAGGAACGGGATATAAATGTATAAAATAAATAAATAAATAAATAAATAAATAAAATACTACCCTTCAGTACTTCCACTGCCAAGAGTCCGGGCTGTATTCTGGACCTGGTTTATCCCATTCAGACTATGAGGACATAGGAATCTGAGCAGTCCTTGGCAGTGCAAGAGCTTGGAGTCCTCCATTATTGGTTTCCATCTCCTAAGAGGATATATTACTTTTTAATGCTGTGAAGTACTCTAAGTGTCCACTGTTTTGCAGCAGCTGATTCTGTTGCATTCTAAAATGCCACAGAGAGGGCCACACAACAGCAATAGCCGTTCAGTGTGCCTCAGTCCTCCCTCCAACATGCTCAACAACCTATTTCATGCAATGAAAGTGTGGTGGGGGAAGTGGGAGGGAGGCATTGAAATAATCAGAAAATAACCTTCAGAATAACCCTATACAAATTAGCATTTATAAATATGGATATGAGGTAAGAATATTTGCAGTGGAAGCCAGGTGCACCCTAATAACATTGGCATGTATCCTAATAAGTTTTCAGTGTTCACAATGGAAACTAAAGGGCAGCTTTGAATATATATGCTGCAGGTCAGATCCTCAGCGGTTGCATATTAGTATGGAGCCATTAGAATTAATATAAGTATGCCAATTTACACCAAATTGCACAACTTTATGCCTAAGAGTACTCAAGGGACTCTTTCCTTTCTTTGTCCTATAATCTAAAAACAGTATGGGCCAGTCATCTTTCTTTGTTCTTCGCTTTGGAAAGAATAAAAGTGGAGTTATCATAATTTACAAATTATTTTTTATCCCTTCTTGGTTAATTTGCAGTAGGGAACAATAGAAGAAATGTTACAGTTTGCCATTCTGCCTTGGATTAGCATGATAATATTCATTTTCTTTTTGAATAGTTTGGAAACCACTATCATTTTGAGTAATTTTCCATAGCAAAAAGAAAGATAAGGGTCATGAATCAAAGATACGTATTCATTTTCTTTTTAGAAAAAAAGCCATTTGCTTTTCTGGAATTAAACTTAACCACTATGGTCTTTTGTTTTAAACTGATAACAGGATTACAAAATTATCTTTGCAGGTCTGCATCGCAGACAGTGTTTGAATAAAATGCCCCTTGTCTGAACTCAAGTTACATTTGAAAATGTATAAAGAGACTCACTTTATAATAATTTAAAGTCATCCTTGTTTATCTTCATTCATTAAATATAATGTTATTTTTTGGAGGCCAACAATATGCCCATCAATGTGATACATAGGTTGGAATCAAATAAGACAATAGCCCACATTAGCCTTCACCAGGCGTGTTCCCTCATGAATCTCTTTTAGGTGTCCACTACATGGCCTCCATGTACGTAGTCACTACAGAGCCGCCACTCATGGCAGAGTCCAGAGACATAGCAGGACCACTGTGTAGGCCAATCAGGGTTAATGGGCCCCCAGGTGTCCAAGTCTCTGTGTCCGAGTCTCATCAGTTAGGTTCACCAGTATCCTGGTTTGCCAGTAGATAGAGTTCCACTTAGCGTACCCAGTCAGCTGAGAGGTATGAGAGTGATAGCAATCTCCTTCCCCCACAGTTGCTTCTCAGCTGAGACGCACGTTAAAGATCTCCCTCCCACCACATTCTCCCTTCCCCATAGCCTCTCAGCTCTCAGCACACTTCTCATCTGAGAGGCTGCCGCGGAGGGGGGGAGGGAGGAGATCACCAGCGCCACTGGTGGAAGATCCCACAAGCACATGAAATACAGGTAGGGGCTGCCCGTTTATTAGGCTGGATGTGCTAAACATACGTGGGAGCTGGACAGACCAAACATGGATTGCAGTGGGCTATTGTCTCATTTGATTCCACCCATAGAAACAGAGGCAAAGCTGGGTTAAAATGGACTGGTAAAGGAGATTGGGGCAGGGGACACCACTTCACCAGGGAATGTGAGCCCCTCAGGCTTGTATAACGGCACTACTTGTCCCTATTGTAACTACACCCTCATGTAGAAGGATACAATGGCTCCTCAAAAGGGGTGATATTCTGACACAGGTAAACAAGCAAGGGGTGGATGGGTGTGTGTGTCTGTGGCCACTAAGTGGCACAGCTGTGGAGCACCCACTCAGGTGGAGTGAGTGGTGAAGGATTCTAATGGGCAGCTCCCAGCATGGCTACCCTAGCAGCTGCCTCACGCTCCCCCTGCCACGGCCAGGTTGGAAGGGGAAGTGCACCAAGATGGCCTTTGAAATTAACATGTCCTGGGCATGCGTGCAGGGGAACCGGGTTCCCCTGCACTTGTGGCCAGTTCTGTGCCTTACAAAGGCCATGTCCTCTGCCCACAGGACCAATGAGTGGGGGACCTGAGTGTCTGCTGGTGGGGGTGGCTGCCCCAGTTCATATGAGCAGGGGATGTATGGGCACACACCCCTGCACCATCTTCAGATGGGTGGTTGGTAGGGATGGGCGAACAGATCGCAGTTCGGGTTCGTCCATTCAGTTCAGCTGCGTTGGGTTCGTCTGTTCAGTTCGTCCGTTCGGTTCGTCAGTTTGGTTAGACTGCGTTCGGTTCATCCGTTCGGTTCGGCAGTTTGGTTAGTTCGCCGGGT
>QEPC01007673.1:6386-40275 GCA_003113815.1 Sphenodon punctatus | reverse complement strand
AGCAACCTGGGTGGGCAGAAAAGCACCTTGGCATGAGGGGTAGGAAGGCAGGCTGCGGCAGGCTGGCTTTGAGCTTTGCGGCAACCCGGGGTACCGAACCCTTGTCACAAATAGCATATAGGCCAAGGCCTGGGGCGGAGGGAATCTCCATGAGTGGAATGACAGCATGTGCGAGGAGTTCTAGAGAATGAGGGGAGACACTGAAGCTAGTAAAACTCCCCACCCATACCTAGTAGTCACCAAAGTAAATAAAACCCACATACTACATAAATGTGACAGACACAAACATATGGGTATAATGTCATGTTGCCAATCCTCCTAACCCCCGGTTTTCACCCATTTGTACGGCTTTCTAATCTTCAGGCATTTCATGACATACTTTATTGATGTCCCCATGCATGGGAGTCATCAGCACCCTAACGTCCAAGAGCGTTGAGGTCCAGGTTAAGAATGATGAGGGGACAGGGGTAAGGAGGATGGGCAGGGACAGGTGACAGTAGGCCACGTTTTAGCCACCCGAACACAACTGAATGCGATCCGAACTGTTTGGCCATTTTGCCGTTCAGTGATCGGTTCTGTTCAGTATGTTCGGCCATTTTGCCATTTGGTGTTCGGTTCTATTTAATATTCTCATGTTCGGGTTCGGGTTAGCGTTCGGTAGTCCGAACAGGTCGAGTTCGGGCCGAACACCGAACTTCTGAACCGCGTTCGCCCATCCCTAGCGGTTGGATGAGTGTCTCCTGGGTGACCATGTGTGGTAGCATCTCATTTAAACACATCTTAATTAATTTATGGAATATGTTTCCAAGGGATGTTGTCAAGGCCAGTGGTATAGCTGAGTTTAAAAAAGGACTGGATAAGTTCTTAGAGAGTAGGTTCATTAATGACTATTAACCAAGTAGCTTATGGGATGAACTTCTTACTGTCTGAAGCTGGGAGTGAACACGGGGAATGGATTGTCTATTGTGACTGTTGGTTCTTCTCCCATATGATCAATATTAGCCACTGTTGGAGGACAGGATGATGGGCTTGATGGACCATTCGTCTGACTCAGTATGGCACTACTTATGTTCTTATGTTCTTAACCAGAAATTCACTTTGATAAGTACAACACTCCATGAGTGGCCCAATGACTTCAGTAAAGCCAGCCCTTAAAATGGAATTATTTTACTATAAGGAAAGGTTGTAGGAAAATGTAAATAAGCAGGCTTATTTAATGCAATTTTTTAAAGTATCAGAATAGGGAACTATTAGAATGGTATTCCTGTCCATTCTAGACCATTTGCAACAATACGAACATAAGAACATAAGAAGTGCCATGCTGGGTCAGACTAATGGTCCATAGGGGCGGGCGAACATGGTTTGGAAGTTCGGAGTTCGGACCGAACTCGGTCTGTTCGGTTGACCAAACCGAACTTCCGAACCGAACTCGAATTTCAAACTGAACCGAATTTCTGAACTCGAATTTCAAACCAAACNGAACTTCCGAACCGAACTCGAATTTCAAACTGAACCGAATTTCTGAACTCGAATTTCAAACCAAACCAAACTGAACCGAATTTACGAACTCCATTCTGTTTGCCCATCCCTAATGGTCCATCTAGCCCAGCATCCTGTCTCCAACAGTGGCCAATCACGGTGGCTTGGGAGAAGCACCCAACAGGTCAAAATGGGGGATCTATTCCCTGTCGTTTCCCCCCAGATCCCGTCATGTTCCCTGATCCTGTCTGGCTAATAGCTGCTAATGGACCTATCATCCAGAAACATGTCCAAACCTCTTTTAAACTCAGCTATAGTACCGGCCCTTACCACAGCCTCTGGCAGTAGATTCCACAACCCAATTATATGCTGAGTGAAAAAAATATTATCTTTTATTTGTTTAAAACTTGCCACCCATTATTTCATGGAGTGTCCCCTAGTTCTAGTACTAGCTGAGAGGGTAAATAACTGTTGCTTGTTTATTAGTTCCACACCACCCATGATTTTATAGACCTCTATCATATCTCCACTCAGTCGTCTCTTCTCCAAACTGAAGAGCCCCAGCCTACCAAGCCTCTCCTCATACGGTAGCTCTTCCATGCCCTTGATCGTTTTTATTGCCTGTCTCTACCTTTTCTAGGTCAGCTATGTCTTATTTGAGATGGGGAGACCAGAACTGAACACAACATTGGAGGTGCAGTCGCACCATTGATTTGTATAGAGGCATTTTGACCTCCTCAGTTTTATTTTCTATCCCCTACCGAATAATTCCTAACATTCTGTTTGCTTTTTTGACTGCTGCTGCACTGCACTGTGAATATAATTGTATTGTCCACAACTGCTCCCAGGTCCTTTTCCTGAGTGGTAACTCCTAGCTTAGTACCCAGCATTGTGTACGCATGGTTTCAATTATTTTTCCCTACGTGCATCGCTTTGCACTTGTCCACATTAAATCTCATTTGTCATTTAGATGCCTGGGCACCCAGTGTCATAAGATCCCATTGCAGTTCCTCACAGTCTGCTCATGTTTTAACTACCTTAAATAACTTGGTGTCATCTGCAAATTTGATCACTTCACTCTTAACACCCTTTTCCAAATCTTTAATGACTACATTAAACAGCACGGGTCCCAATACATATCCCTGAGGCACATGACTTTTTACATCACTCCATTGTGAAAACTGACCATTTAGTCCAACCCTTTGCTTTCTGTCTTTTAACCAGTTTCTGATCCATAGTAAGACACTATCTCCTATCCCATGGCTTTTTAATTTTCTCAAGAGTCTCTCATGAGGGACCGTATCAAATGCTTTCTGGAAATCCAGGTACACCATATTTACTGAGTCTCCCTCGTCCACATGCTTATTTACACCCTCAAAGGATTCCAACAGGATAGTGAGGCATGACTTACTTTTTCTAAATCGGTGTTGACTCTTCCTCATTAAGCCATGTTTGTCAGCATGCCCTGTAATTCTGTCCTTCATGATGGTTTCCACCATTTTGCCTGGCACAGACATCAAGCTTACTGGTCAGTAGTTTCCAGGATCACCTCTGGATCCCTTTTAAAATATCGGGGTTACATTTGTCACCCTCCAGTCCTCAGGTACAGTGGCAGATTTTAGTGACAGGTTACAAATTACTAACAGTAAGTCTGCGATTTCATATTTGAGTTTCTTCAGATCTCTGGGGTGAATGCCATCTGGCACTAGTGAGAGAATAAGGTGATACTCAACATAAGTAAGGAATCTGGCCCTACGTGGCCTCCAGGTAGTCACCACAGAGCCTCCATTCATGGCAAAATCCAGGGACATCGCAGAACCACTGTGTAGGCCAATCAGGGTTATGGTATGTTATGGTATTTGCCTGATTTAGTCTGAAGAGAGAGAGTGATTGCCATATTAGTCCCAAATGTAAGAGATGGAGAAAAAGTAGTTAGGATAATACATTTAATTTGACCAACTATGGTAGTATATTGTGAGACACTGCACAGTCTGGTCATCAGTTAAACAGAGAAGTTGTGAAATGCTATTCATTTATTTACCCATTTCAGAATCTTGCTTAAAATTTCTGCTTTAGGTTTTGTTTTGTTTTTTGAAAGTTCTCTTTGTATTTTTGGCAATACAGCCAAAATGTCTGAAATAAATGGAAAAACCAGAGTATCCGATACAAAATATTCAAAGACTTAAATACACAGCTTCATTTTGGGTGAAAATTTTTATTTGAATAAAAATCTGCTCTTTATTTCATCTCCAATGTTGATAAATAGCTTCATTTATTAGCTGGTTGTGAATGCTGAGCAACACTGAATTTTAGACAGTGACAGGGTATCCCAGACAACATAGTAACATGATTCCATTGCTAATTTGGAATTCGCTTCCTTACTTATATAGCAACTTGGCAGTATATAATATTTGAAGGGGTTGCTTATAAAATATTGTTTCCAATACAAGTAACTGTGTTATAGTGTTTGTATTCTACACTTCAGATCATGGTATAATCCCACATTCCTCAAGTAATTACTATATATTTATTGTATTTATTTCAGCAGTACCTAGAAGCTCCAGTCATTGACAAGAGTGCTATATTATACTTTGTACAGCATTAACATGTATCCCAGGGTTGGGGAACCTTTCCCCTCCCAGGGGGCACTTTGAAAATTAGTTCAAGCTCCGAGGGCACATAGAAGTTGGGACTGGGGGTATTAAAGGAGTGTACTCAGGAAAAGGGGTCTCTAGATCATGGATCTTTACCATGTACTATCATTGGGTAATTTCAGACTTTACGTGATCACAGTCAACCATAGACAATCCCATGTGGTGGCAGATGGTCGCATAATATCTGGTTGCTCGCCGCCAGATGTTCACCACGGTAAACCACTAGCGGTGAGCAAAATAACCACGCTTTCTAGGATGGTCTGGGCACCACTCCAAAAGTGTGGTTAACTGAACCATGGCCTGGAATCAGTGGCCAGTAACGTCTGTTACCGCCACCGATTCCGGGCCGTGGTCCAGACCCTGGGACGGAATCGGGCGCAGTGACCCGATTGGTCACTGCGCCCGTCCTTCCCCCAGAAAGCGGGTGGCCTGGGGAGCATGGGGGTGGGGTGGGGCCGTGCAGCCAAACGTTGTACCACATGGCCCCATCCCCTCCACCAATTCCCCACCAGAATCAGCTGGCTCGTCTGTTGACGGGCCATTTTGATTCCAGCAGGGAATCAAAAGTTGATTCTGTGACAGGGCCAATAGGTGCCCCGTCACGTCTGAAATCACCCTGTGTGTGAATGCCCACATCTCTGTATCCTTTTCCTGTGCTCAGTTTTTCAGTGGTTACAGGCAGGAACTGGATCCAGGGGCCAAATCCAGGAACTGGATAGGGGACATATAAAACTTGCCATGGTGTTGTCAGAGATGCAGGATTCTCCCCCAAAAGACAGTCCCCCCTCCATACTCGGCAAGACCATGTGAGACATGGGTCGGTGGGCATTAGGGAGCCGGAGTGGGGGTAGCGCCAAGCCACTATGGAGCCTCGGGGAATGGAGCTCACTCATGGAAAAACCAGTCTGCTCTGGGAGGAAGGTAATTAAGTGGAGAAAGCCCTGAGTAAGTAAGGGGCCATTAAGAAAGGGTATCCTCCCTGTTTTGGAAACCACTGGTGAATAGAGCCCAGGTTAGCAACAGTCTCAAAGGCATGGAAGAATAGTATCCCCCATGTAAGCCAACACCCCCCCCCCCCCAGCACCATCAAGGAGAAATGCACAAAATGCAAAAGGATGTCGCCCATTAACCTTGGACTCCCTTGAAAATTCCTCCCAAATAAGTGGGAAAACCCTCTCCCATTCATGCCCAGGTGTGTCTCTTGTGTGCCTTTTGTCCCCATGGCTCTCGTATGCATCTTCCCTTTTGTTGGACCTAGACACCCACCCAGATATGCCCTGGTGGGTCATTTCTGTCCCTTTGTCCTCATGGCTCCCGTATGCAGATTGCCTTTGTCATCCCTGTGCGCCTTTTGTCACACCCATGAGCCTATCCCAACTCCTTGATCCTCACCCTATAACTTCTCCTCGCTTCCTCTCTGAAAACTGAGAAAACTTTGGATGCAAACATGTGTGGGATTCTCCGTGTGGGTCTGGGTCCTAAGGGGTCTCCCGGACTTTGGTCTGCCCTTCCCTTCATTCCCAAACTTTGCTGGATCCGCGGGCTGCCTGTCCCCTTTTCAATGGCAAGGAAAGTTAACCATTGGTCCTGACTTCCCCTCCTGCTTCTATCTCTCTCTTCCCCGCTCTCGCTCTGTGTATCTCTCCGGTATCCCCCCTTCCTCACTCCCCACATTACTTTCACTTTCCTCGCCACCACTTGTGTTTCCCCTGTGAACCGTCAGCCAGACTGGGGTATATTAATTAGTATATGTGTGTGTGTGTGTCTTATTGTGTGTTCTCTTTGATGTCCCTTTGAAATAAACATCCCCTTTTTATTGAACCTTTGTCTCCCTCTCTTTCTCTACATTTGGGGAGGGTACATAACCTGACTGTAGTGCGTACTGAACCTCAGACTGATCCTTGTGGCACGTGGGGACCTCTACTTCAACTAATTTGGCTAATTCCCCTAAATTGAAGAATTGGGCATATATTGGGGGTACCGACCCCCTAATAGTCATATGTGGAAGGGGGTCTCCTGCTAACAATGGGTCACATTTGGGATTCTCCCTGCCCCTCCCTGACCGACCTCATATGCTCCCCGCCCTAATGAGCAAAATTCCAGTTGGCTTTACTGATTTTAATATTTAGAGTTTATTAGGGCTGGTCAGAAAATTGTCTTTTTTTTTTACAGAAACATTCATTTTGTTCAAAAGTTTCTTTTTTTGGGGGGGACATTACATGAGGGGCTAGCTTTTTGTGAACATCTGCAGAGTGGCAACCCATCAATACAGGCTAGGGCTGAAATGAGATCTCAAATTTCTTGAGAATTTCATTGAGAACTGACTTCTTGACAGGATTCCCAAGAACAAGGGTGCTTTTACACGAGTGGGTCTCTGTGGCATGATCTACTAGTGCGATATTTCAAAATCCTGCAAGGCAGGATTAGACGAGGCGGAAGTCCGGGATCATGCACATTGAAGATGGTTGCGCATTGTTTTCAGACCTTCACTTATATACCACACAATCGAGGCATTTAATTCACAGTCTAAAAATAATGTGTGACCCCCTTCAACGTGCATGATCCTGGACTTCCGTATCATTTAATCCTGCCTTGCAGGATTTTGAAATATCGCATGAGCGGGTCGTGCCACAGAGACCCACTCATGTAAAAGCAGCCCAAGAGTGAACCAAGAATCATCTGATTCTTGACCCATTTTTGCAAGATTGTTTGTCACTTTAAAATGTCCTAAAATGCTCTGAGCATGTGCAAAATGGTTACTGTGGCCGTTCTGCACATGCACATCCCTTTTTCAAGATGGCTAAGGCTGCATCAGTACCATTTTGCAAAAGGGCAGCAGGTTCTGAGCATGTGCAAACCAGCAACTCTTTTCCAAAATCATTTATTATTATTAATTATTATTATTAATTATTATTATTATTATTATTATTATTATTATTATTATTATTATTATTAAGCATTTATATAGCACCACCAATGTACCTGGCACTTTACAAAGTAATTGAATAGACATGGTCCCTGCCCTAGGGCTTAAAATCTGAGAGATGGGGGGTGGGGAGATGAAGGAAGGGGAACAGAGGGAGAGACAAAGAGTATAACGTTCACGAGGATTCGACATCCCAGGTGTACGCTTTTGGCTTGGTTACATCAAGAATGATGACTGGTTGGTCCATGTGGTGAGGATATGAGTACACAGACCTCAGGTAACAAATTGTACTGAATGGAGGGTATCAGCAGGAGTTAGGTGAGGGGAGCGAGAAGTTGGGGAGGGCAGAGCAGAAGAGGTGGGTCTTGAGGAGGGATTTGAAGGTATGAAGGGATGGGGTGAGGTGGATGTCAGCAGGGAGGGAGTTCCAGGTGTGGGGGTCAGCTAGGGAGAAGGGACAAAGGTGGTTAAGGGAGCAGGGGAGGCGTTGGGGGGTGAGACATGAGACAGAGGAGGAGCGGAGTTCACGGATTGGAGTATGGAGGGAAATTGGCGCAGAGAGGTAGGGGGAGCAAGGTTGTGAAGAGCTTTATAGGTGAAGACTAGGAGCTTGTGCAGGATTCATTTAGGATGGGGAAGTCAGTGAAGAGAGGAGAGGAGGGACTGCACGTGGTCGAAGAGACGGGTGAGGTGGATGGCCCTGGCAGCAGAGTTTTGGATGGAGATACGGGAAGAAAGGTGACAGAAGGGGAGGCCAGTGAGAAGGAGGTTACTGTAATCGAGGCGAGAGATCACTAGGGCATGAACAAGGGTTTTGGCAGAAGAGACAGAGAGAAATGGGCATATCTTAGCAATGTTATGAAGGGAGAAGCAACAGGATTTGGCAACAGAGTCGATGTAGGGTTTAAAAGAAATGTTTGAGTAAAAGATGAAGCCTAAGCTACGGGCTTGAGGGACAGGAAGGATGGTGACCCCATCAATGATAATCAACAGGGAAGGGAAGAGGGAGAGGAAGGATAAGGAGGGAAGATAAGGAGTTCAGTCTTAGCTATGCTGAGTTTGAGCTGACGTTGAGACATCCAGGTAGAGATGTCAGAGACAGAGCTGGTGAAGCAAGCTTGAATAGATGGAGAGAGAGAGGGAGTAGAGAGAGAGAGTTGAGTGTCATCAGTGTAGAGGTGATATTGTAAGCCATGGGAGACAATCAGTTTGTCTAGGGACAGGGTATAGATAGAGAAGAGGAGCGGGCCAAGGACAGAGCCTTGAGGAACACCAACTGAGAGTGGAAGGGAGGAGGAGGTGGAGTTGGCAAGAGACACATTGAAGGAGTGGTCAGAGAGGTAGAAGGAGGAGAACCAGTCAAGGACGGAGCCACAGAAGCCAAGGGAGTAAAGTGAATCCAGCAAGAGTGAGTGGTCAACACTATCGAAGGCAGCAGAGAGGTCAAGGGGGACAAGAATGGAATAGAGGCGATTAGATTTTTCCACAAGAAGATCGTTGGTGATCTTAGCGAGAACAGTTTCAGTAGAGTGAAGGGGGTGAAAGTCAGATTGGAGGAGGTCAAGGGAGGAGTTGGCGGAAAGGAAGTCGAGGCAGCGGGAGTAGACAACACATTCAAGAAGCTTGGAAGCAAAAGGAAGGAGTGAGACATGACGGTAGCTGGAAGTGTTAGTGGGGTCAAGAGTGGACTTTTTGAGGGTAGGAGAGACAGTGGCGTGCTTGAAGGCAGATGGGAAGGAGTCAGTAGAGAGGGAGAGGTTGATGATGTGCTGGAGGGAAGGGGTGACAGTGGGAACAATGGTGGTCAGGAGGCAGGAGGGGATGGGGTCAAGGGGGCAAGTGGAAGAGTTGGAGGAGGAGAGATACCAACGCTTGCTCAGAGCATTTTAAAGGAGGTTTTAAGGTTTCCGAGAATCTCAAAACTCTAGCCAGAACGTACCGAGATCTTGCTCAATTTCCATGAGATTTTTCGCAAGAAGCTATTGACAGCTTGTTTTATTTATGTATTTATTTATTTATATTTATGTATTTTTATTTTAAAAACTTATACTAGGGGTGTGCAAACAGAACGCGTTTCGGATGTTTGGACGTTCGGATGTTGGTTCAAAACCTGAGTTTGGGTTCGGTTGTTTGGTTCGGAGGAGTTCTGTTTAGCTGAATTCCACCGAACATCCAAAAATAGTGCTATCGATACCTATATCAAAATCAATTTTTTTTCCTGGTATTGGTATTATTTGGCCCTGAAATCACCGCTGGTCTCCACCTCTGGTGCCAGGAAGTCTGGTCCTCACCTGCCTCCCCCTTCCAGACACGTTTTTCCCACCAAAAGTCACGTTTTTTCTGTCCCCGAACTCATCTGAACTTTTCTGAACTGTTGGGCCATTCAAACATTCGGTTTGGTTGTCCGAACAGGCCGAGTTCAGCCCGAACTCTGATCATCCGAATCGTGTTCGCATATCCCTAACTTATACAGTTTTAGCCTTAGTGCAGGCAAAGAAAGGGTTAAATACCTTGCCCTATTGCTTGGCTCCATGCTAGGACTGAACAGTAAGGATCCTGTCTGTCATGAAAATCCACCTTTTAAGAAGGAGCCAGAAAAGCTCAGGAAGAGAAGGAAAGAGGCGAGAGGTATTGGAGGTAAGAGCTAGGATGAAAGACTCTGGGTGTTAACAGATGAGAAATTTGCCTGCAAGAATCTGGGGTCACCCCTTGGAGCCCCCACAATGGTGCCACTCAGGAGTTCCATGCATTATGAATCACCGAACAGATGGACAGGCACTCCTCCCTGTTGTGCTCCACTACACCTCCTCTCCACAACTAAGACAGTGACACAGTTGCTCCCTGGATAGCCCTAGGCATCTGCCCATGACTCTATGTTCCTTGTGGACCTGCATGCATGTGGAGGCTGTGTGTACCCTAACAGATGGGTGGTGACCACATGGGTGCACATTCACCCACATCAGTCAGAATTAGCCCACATAGTGGGCTCCATGTTTGCTGGGATGATGCCATGAGTGGAGGCTGCAGTGTGGTTAGGTGGAGGGTGTGTGCTAACATCTGGCAGCCATCTAACAGATGGACAGATGGCCACCCAGCCGGGGGGGGGGCCATTAATCTGGGCTATTGTTTATCTGTTTTCACCTTCTGTATGGGGTGTTGTATTTCTAGTTCAGGGGGTAGGACCTAAAAAGCAGGCCTGGTGCAAGGTCCAGTGTCGTATTTACAGTCTTTTGGTACTGTTGCCAATATGTATTACCCCAAATGAGTGAAGACACTGGAAACTCCATTGCCTTTCTTTGAGAACTTTAGCTTCTGACTGTGGGGCTGAAGGGGCAAATGAGCAGCTTACCCTTATGTAATCCTTGGAGGGTGGGGGGGGGGTAAGCACTTACACATACAACCAATTCAACTAGGCATGTAAAATGCTCACATTGGAAAGCAAGAGTTGCACTGCTTAGCTTTAATACTGACAATTTTTAAACCACTGGCTCTTTTCTAATAATTTAATTCAGTTTGATCTCTATTTCTTTTTCACTTTGCCAAGGATAAAAGCCTTGTATTCTATAAAGGCTGCAGTTCACTGATGATCAAAGCAGAGAAAAAGAGATTCCTTTTTTTCTGTTAGGCAAATGAAAGACACAACATCTAGATTCCACCTCCCTCTCTTTTGGTGTGATACTGTTAACCAGATCTTTGAAGCCCTTTCTGAGAAACATGATAAGCATGTGGGAACTTATTGAATGTTTAGTGTGTGTACAGTTTGATGGCCAAACGGCTCTTACCATTTAGCCATGCTCTAAAAAGCATAGAAATTGTAACTTAAGGCTCCCACCTTAACTTGCACACCATGTAAGTAGTAAAAACATTGTAGTCTTACATTTTGGTTGGTTTTAGGTGGACGGGTTGCCCTAGTGCTGGCTGCCGCATTTTCTTTTACCCTTGGGTGGCCCATCTGTCTAAAGGTGCCCCCCAGATGTGCAGGCATGGAGAAGGCTGTGCCTGCTTCTGGGGCAGCCCCACTGGTGGTGCTCCAGAACATCCCAGAGCACTGCTGGAGGAGTGGGGCAGGCAAACCTGAGGCACTGGCCCAAAACGCCTCAACAGTTCTTCTGATACATGGACCCACGCGGCTGCTCGGCTTCCAGCTGGCTCTTTCCGTGGACAACACCATAGCATTGCAGATACTCTAGTCAGCAACTCTATGGTATGTGTGTGTGTGTGTGTGTGTGTGTTGCCACATGGGCAGACCACGTGCTAGGGAAACTGCCGGGTCTGTCTGAACTGGACACCAGCAGGGCTTGGAGATGGCAGACATGGAGGTGCACCTCCATAGCACCAGGGTGGGAAGCCCTGCATCTATCTGAAAACACCCATTCTGCTTGGTTACAACATAGGCTCCATGAACTCACACTTTGCCTTGGTTTTTCAGCCCCTGTCCTCTTCCTCTGCAGGTTGGGAGCAACACTGAAGTTCAGGACAGCAATCCTTCCTGCCCCAATATTATGTACTTAATCCCTGGCTAGTCCCAATGAAAATAATATGAAAGAGCATAAACACTGGCAAGATAAATGTAAAGTGTTAATAAGTCAGGCCAAGAGAGATTTTGAAGGGAGGCTAGCTAAAGAGGCAAAAACAAGCAACAAAACTTTTTCAAATACATCAGAAGCAAGAAGTCTTCTAGGGAGTCAGTTGGGTCATTAGATGACAAAGGAGTAGAAGGAGGAAAGATAAGGACATTGAAGAGAAGCTGAATGGTTCTTTGCGTCGGTCTTCACTGCGAAGGATTTTGGGGAGGTACCCACACCGGATCCTTGCTTTGTGGGTGAGGAATTGGAAGAGTTGTTACAAATCAATGTGATGTTGGAGGATGTTCTAGGGCAAATTGACAAACTGAATACTAACAAATCACCAGGGTCAGATGGCATTCACCCCAGAGTTCTGAAGGAACTCAAATATGAAATTGCAGATCTACTGTTAGTAATTTGTAACCTATCACTAAAATCTGCCACTGTACCTGAGGATTAAGGTGGCAAATGTAACTTTGATATTTAAAAAGGATCCAGAGGCGATCCTGGAAACTACTGACCAGTAAACTTGACGTCTGTGCCAGACAAAATGGTGGAAACCATCATTAAGGACAGAATTACAGGGCATGTTGATAAACATGGCTTAATGGGGAAGAGTCAACATGGATTTAGTAAAGGTAAGTCATGCCACAGCCTCACTAACCTGTTGGAATTCTTTGAGGGTGTAAATAAGCATGTGGATAAGGGAGACCCAGTAGATATAGTGTACCTGGATTTCCAGAAAGCATTTGATAAGGTCCCTCATGAGAGAGCCGCTTCTCCCTCCACAACGTTGCTAAGATCTGCTCTTTTCTGTCTGTCTACTCTGCCAAAACTCTCATTCATGCCCTAGTCATCTCACACCTCGACTATTGTAACCTCCTCCTCGCTGGCCTTCCCCGCTCTCACCTTTCTTTCCTCATCTCTCTTCAAAACTCCGCTGCCAGGATCATCCACCTAGCCCGTCACTTTGACCATGTGCAGCCTGTCCTCTCCCCTCTCCACTGGCTCCCCCTTCCTGAGCGTATTCTGCAGAAGCTCATCTTCACCTACAAAGTCCTTCACAATCTCCCCTTCCACCTCTCTGCCCTAATCTCCCTCCGAACCCCTGCTCGAGCACTCTGCTCCTCTTCCATCCCCTCCCTCACCCTCCCATGCCTCCCCTGCTCCCCCAACCGCCTTTGTCCCTTCTCCCTCGCTGCCCCGCACACCTGGAACTCCCTCCCTGCCCACATCCGCCTTGCCCGCTCCCTTCGTACCTTCAAATCCCTCCTTAACCCCTCCCTCTTCCGCTCTGCCCTTCCTAACTCCTATTAACCATCCCCACACAGGATTATATTCCACCTGTTATCTGCAAACTCCCAATGTACTGTAACCAAGCCAAGAACATGTACCTGAGTTCTCGCATCCTCATGATTTTGTTGCATCTCTTGTCTCTCCCTCTGTTCCCCCTTCCCCGTCTCCCCTCCCCCTGTCTTTAGATTGTAAGCTCTTGGGCAGGGACCGTTTCTATTTTATTCTCTGTAAAGCGCCAGGTACTTAGCTGGTGCTATATAAATGATAATAATAATAATAATAATAATAATAATAATAATAATAATAATAATAATAATAATAATAAATAATTAAAAAGTCTTGGGATAGGAGAGTGTCTTACTATGGATCAGAAACTGGTTAAAAGATAGAAAGCAAAGGGTAGAACTAAACAGTCAGTTTTCACAATGGAGAGATGTAAAAAGTCGAGTGCCTCGGGGATCTGTATTGGGCCGGTGCTGTTTAATGTATTAATTAATAATTTGGAAAAGGGTGTTAAGAGTGAAGTGATCAAATTTGCAGATGACACCAAGTTATTCAAGGTAGTAAAAACACGAGCAGACTGTGAGGGACTGCAATGGGATCTTACGAGACTGGGTGCCTGGGCATTTAAATGGCAAATGAGAGTTAATGTGAACAAGTGCAAAGTGATGCACGTAGGGAAAAATAATCCAAACCATGCATGGACGATGCTTGGTGGGTACTAAGCTAGGAGTTACCACTCAGGAAAAGGATCTGGGGGTGGTTGTGGACAATATAATGAAATCCACAGCGCAGCAGCAGTCAAAAAAGCAAACAGAATGTTAGGAATTATTCTGAAGGGGATAGAAAATAAAACTGAGGATGCCATCATGCCTCGAATATTGCGTGCAGTTCTGGTCTCCCCATCTCAAAAAAGACATAGCTGTACTAGAAAAGGTGCAGAGAAAGTCAACAAAAATGATCAAGAGCATGGAAGGGCTCCTGTATGAGGAGAGGCTTGGGAGGTTGAGGCTGTACAGTTTAGAGAAGAAACGACTGAGATTGAGGTCTATAAAATCATGAGTGGTGTGGAACTAATAAACAAGGAACAGTTAATAACCCTTTCAGCTAGTACTAGAACTAGGGGACACTAATTCAGGGGAGGGATTTAGTCCAATTGTGATCGCTCACTTTTCTGGCTTAACTTTTTGCACTTCAGTCAAATTACACCTAGTGCAGCCCAGGCCATAAAACTTTCACACATGCAACAATAAGAAAGGGAAACCATCAACAAGTAAGGCAGCTAAACATCTCATGTGAATGCACCCTATGATTCCTTGCTGGAATCAGGCCTACTGGCCAAAATAATTATTTAAGTTATCTTTGTAATATTGCAGAGTGCAGCAGTTGTGTGATGCTTCTTCAAGCAGTTGCTGAGACATCTTGTGCAACTCACTATATTAATAGTCAGCATAGTCCGCCTGCTTACATGACACGTTAGACAACCTGTCCATGGTGGCATTTTCTGGCGGTGGCACTGAGAGGTCCCCTAACTCATATGTCAAGCCTCCCTGTAAGGCTTGTAGAGTGGGCAAAAAAAATCCTACTCTCTGTTTTCCTACTCAGCTGAACACTGCGCCCATCTGTACTGTGACAAGACACTCTGCAGGCCCAACACTGTAGCTCGCTCTGTGTGTGTGTGTACGTGTGTGTGAGAGAGAGAGAGAAAGAGAGGGGTCCTTTTCACACAGGCCCTTTTCACACAGACACTCTAACACTCATAAAATGGGTGTTGCATTTTATTATACATGTTGCAGGGCACCCATAGACCATACCTGCAGCCCTGCAACATGTATAATAAAATGTAACACCCATTTTATCAGTGGGCATTTTTAGACACACGTTAAAGTTCTGGATGTTTCCGTCTTCTGGGTTTACAAGTCTTCTGCATTTCACATTGAATAACTTCAGTGCTGGGGCAATCAGTCTGCCCCCATGGAGTCTCCAAAACCTCAGCAGGCCCATCACTGTCTGCTGAAGTTTGAGCCTAGACAACTGGATATGTTTCCGCCAGCTGAGGTTGCTGACAAAACACAGACCCAGGTAAGAGTAGGCAGAAACCTGCTCGAGATTGGACCCATCCACTTATACTGCCTAAGCCTCTGGGGATAACTTCTCACTATCATGACCTTGTTTTTTTGATAGTTGGTAGAGAGGTGCATGTTTGCTCAAAATTGTCCAATAATTGTTAGCATTCTCTTCAAACCCAACCTAGAGGGGGAGAAAAAAGCCATGTCGTCGGCATACAGCAGGATTGCGAGAGACCACCCCTGAACTCTTGCAGGCAAACAATAATCCCGGGTGACTGCAGCAACTATTCCGTTGACGTAAAAGTTAAATAAATATGGGGCTAGCACGCAGCCTTGCTTGACCCCATTTGTAACAGGGATCTGGCTAGTGAGTTGGCCTTTGTTACTAACATGAACCCTCAGGGCAGAATTAGTATACAACAAATGTTCCAAACTCACTAGTCTCCGATCCATGCTAGTTCTATATAGTTTATCCCACAGAATGTTCCGATCTAAGAGGTCAAAAGCCAAGCGGAGATCCAGAAAGGCCAAACATAAGCTGCCCTTTCTGATGTTAACATATTTTTCCATAAGGTGGTTTACCATAAAGCAGTGATCAGTTGTGGAGTACTTTGCCTGGAAGCCAGCCTGCTCTTCTGGGAAGTAATTAGCCATTGTGGCCCAATCCTCCAGCTTGCCCAATAAATACCTTGCATATAGCTTGACGATCACGTTAATGAGACTGATTGGTCAAAAATTCTGGGGGAGCTTATTATCCCCATTTTTGTGAATGGGCATGATGATGCTAATGTTCCATCCTGCAGGGATAGTTCCAGAGTTGGAAATCATAGAGAACAACTGCGCAAGAATAGGTAGCCACCAGTCTAGATTGTGCAGAAACATTTCTGCAGATATGCCATTGATTCCAGGGACTTTCCTCTTGCGCACTGTTCTAAACAAGGACCTTATTTCCTCGCAGCCCACAGGAGGCCACAGAGCAACCTCCCTTAAAGTCTCCTGAGGGACAACACATAAATCAGGGATACGAGAAAAAAATTCCCCAAAGTGGGATAGTCAAGCACTGGCGGCTATACTCAGGGCCCCGATTCTTCCGCGGATTTTTTTTAAAAATTCCGCGGGAGTCAGGGGCCAATTCTGCGCCTCGGCGCGATTTACCATGCGGGGGGGGGGCTTGGTTTGCCTCCTCCTCCCCCCGCACTGGTAAAACCTCAGGGCCTCCCCTCCCCAGCTGCCGGGGCTTGCCCTCCCCAGCTGCTGGGGCGTGCTTGACTCCCACCCCCCCAAAAAAAACCCAAAAGCAATTGTCTTACCAGGGATGGCAGCAGCAGCAGCAGCACCCCTTCCACCCCCTCCAGGCTGCACGGGTGGAAGGGGTGCCAGGGCTCACCTCCCTGCCACCCTGCACAGCCTCATAATTTTTTTTTGTAAACCTCCCCACCCCAGGTATTGACCTACCTGGTGGTGCCTGGGCTTTGTCCCTGGGTTCAGTGGTGGTTGCAGAGGTGACCTGGAAGACCTAGTAGAGGTCTGAAGTGCTCCAGAGCACTTCTGCCACTGGACCCGCCGCCGCTGCTGCTGCTGATGCCAGACCCAGGGGCAAACCCCATCACCACCAGGTAGGTCAATCCCTGGCATGCGGGGGGTTTACATTTTTTTTTACGAGGCTGGGCAGGGAGGGAGGTGGACCCCAGCACCCCTTCCACCCATGCATCCTGGAGGGGGGAGGGAATCTGCCCCCTGGCCCCCCAAATGGGTTTGGCCCCCATGAACCCATTCAAGTCAAACAGTCAGAACCCCGAACAGTTTCAGGGGGGCCGAACCCCGAAAGGACCGAACCCCAAAGCCCCCAGTGCTCGCACATCCCTATCATGCACTTACCTGTGCAGCAGCCTCCCTACATGCTTTGGCAAAGGTGATGACGGGAGTGGTGTTGTGGTCCCCAAAGTCAGTAGTCTTGGGGGACTTCAACATTCATGCTGACCCTGACCTTGTGGAAGCGGAGCATGAGTTCATGGCCACCATGACAACCATGGACCTGTCCCAGAGAGTTATCGTCCTGACACATCAGGGGGGATATAACTTAGACGTCGTGTTTTGCACAGGCTTGAGGTGGGTGCTTCGTTAGTGTGGGAGTTATCAGCTGTACACTTGTCATGGACAGACCATTACCTCCTTCAGGCCTTGCTCCTGGTGCATGTCTGCCCCCAGAAAAGTGCAGAACTGATTTGGATGGTTCACCCGCGGAGGTTGATTGAACCTGATCAGTTCCAGAAGGCTCTGGGTGAGTTTCCCTCTGATCTTGATGACTGTTCCATCGATGACCTCGTCGTGTTATGGAATACCTTGCTGACAGAGGCCATTGATCGGACAGCTCCTAGGTGTCCGCTGCCCATGGGTGACAGCTCTATAGGCCTCCTTGGTTCTCAGAGGAACTGCAGGGGCTGAAGCAAGAAGGGCGGCAGTTGGAGAGATAGTGGTGTCGTTTGCATGCTGAAACTGACAGATTGCCTCACAGAGCCAGTTTACAGACCTATACTGTAGCTATGCGAGCAGCAAAAAAGGAGTTTTTGACTACCCTTATAGCATGCGCTAAATCCCGTCCAGAAGAGCTTTTCCGGGTGGTATGGGGGCTGGTCAGTCCGGCCTCCCTCCGCCTTGCAGTGGAGTAATCTACTGCTCTCTGTGACATATTTGTGGATTATTTTGTGGATAAAATTGCTCGGATTCACCACAACTTCGATGCCACAATTAATACATATGTGGAACTGGAGATTATGGAAGCCTCATCTTGTCTGGTTTTGTGGGATTAATTTCATCTTGTCTGGTTTTGTGGGTGACACCCGCCGATGCGGTTGGTGTTCTTAGTGCTGCTAGGGCCACATCTTATGAATTAGATCTTTGTCCATCCTGGCTGATTAAATCTTGCTGGGAGACAATGGAGCCATTGCTGGCTGGGGTGGTCAATGCCTCCCTTCGGGAGGGCAGAGTGTTGGGCTGTCTCAAAGACACAGTGGTTTGGCCTCTGCTGAAGAAACCATCGCTTGATGTTGACTCCCTTGCAAGCTATCGGGCTGTCTCTAACCTTTCCTTTTTAGGGAAAGAGCAAGCCATTCAAGAACAGTCCCGCCCACTCCTGCACAGTCCTGAAGTCACGTCACCAACATCTCATGATCAACTGTATCAAATGCAGCCGAAAATTCGAATAGAACTAACAGGGTCAAATGACCCTGGTCCATTTCCCTCCACCAAAACCATAAGCATAGTTTCTGTGCCATACCCCAGATGAAATCCCAACTGAAAGTGGTCCAGATAACCGACACGATAACTCTTCCTTTTTAGGGAAGGTTATTGAACGGGTAGTGGCTCAGCAGCTGTAGGGACATCTTGACCGTGTCGGTTATCTGGACCACTTTCAGTTGGGATTTCATCTGGGGTATGGCACCGAAACTATGCGTATGGGTTTGGTGGACCATCTGTGCCGGGAAATGGACCAGGGTCATTTGACCCTGTTAGTTCTATTAGAACTTTTGGCTGCATTTGATACAGTTGATCATGAGATGTTGGTAACGTGTCTGCAGGACTGTGCAGGAGTGGGCGGAACTGTTCTTGAATGGTTTCGCTCTTTCCTGACTTGTAGAATGCAGCGAGTGGTTCATGAGGAGTTATTTTCCATCATACCGATACCTCTCATGTGGAGTCCCGTAGGGTTCGGTTTTGTCCCCTCTCCTGTTCAATGTGTATACATACAGCCACTCGGTGATGTGATCAGGAGGTTCGGCGTGCAGCGCTGGTGTCATCAGTATGCTGATGACACCCAGCTGTAGCTCTTTTTTTCAACAGACCCAGGCCCTGCAATCTCAGTGCTTACACAGTGTTTGACGGCTGTGGGGAACTGGATGAGGACTAACTGACTGAAGCTGAATCCCGAAAAGATGGAGGTGATGTTGGTGGGTAAGTCTCTGGAGATGGTGGCTCCATTATTGGTGGGGTATGCCCTCCATTGGTATCCCAGGTATTGAGTCTGGGGGTGCTCCTTGACGCACAGCTCCACCTGGATGTCCAGGTGGAGGCTGTGGCAAGAAGTGCCTTTCACCAATTACATCTGGTGCGATGGCTTCAGCAGTTTGTTTCAGGCTCTGACCTGGCAACCATCATCCATGCTTCCATCACCTCTAGATTGGACTATTGTAATGCGCTCTACATGGGGCTACCCATGGTGACAGCTCAGAAACTGCAGGACACAAACTGACCAACAAAGATTTTATTTTTCATACATTCTTCAAGTCTTATATTTTGGTTTCTAATCTTATTGTTCTAAAATTTATCTATCCCATTCATACTTACTCAGGCTTACATTTGGACTGGCCATGTCCAAAGTAACCTTGTTGAAGGAGGCTTGGAGAGATGGCTGCCACTGAGCTGCCTCTAGGTGTTGGGTCAGCTGGTTTCTTTGTCTCTTTCTCTCCAAAGTCAGGGAGTTTGTGTCTTCTTTTATACACCACTCCTCTGGTTACTTCACTGGTCACCTGTCTGGTGATGGTCCAGGGGCTTTTTTCAAGTTGATGCTCTGTCAAAGATGCAATCTGTGGATCTCCAAAAACAACTTGATTTATCAGATGCCCTGGAGAGCCACAGCTCACACCCAAGAACCTCAAGACCATTTTTCTCCGTCCGACCTGTCAGGGGCTTTCTGGCCATCTGCTCGAGGTTGCTGCTGGTAGGTGTGGTGTCTTCCGTTGCTTCTCCAAAATAGATGTTTTTCTGCTGTCGCTCTGGTGCATTTCGGCTCAGTTCCTTTCTTTGGTGGGCTGGTACTTTTTAAAATAGATGTTTGTGCTGGTGCTTTCTGGCTCAGTTCCTCTTTTTTGGAGAGCTGGTACTTCTAAAATAGGTGTTCCAGATACACTTCATTGCTTCAGAAAAAAAACCCTGTTATTTTGCTAGAGGCAGGTTATTTTTCTCCTGGGCCATTTGTCCAGAAGCCTCACTTCAGCCTGGTCAACCTAAAACCATGCATTCAAAACTCATGCATACGATTTTTATCTAACACTTTGCTGAGGAGATATATTCAAATCACAATCCAACTCCTAATTAAATTAAGACACTGGGATCCCCAAAACTATCAACAGTGAAAATAAATGGACTGTTGTGGTTACAAATATCTGACCCTCAAAGTTATCTAAAAATGTTCCAAGAATTATATTGTAGCAGGGTGTAGCCTTGCATGGCTGCGGCCTCTTTAAAGGCTAAGCACAAGGTGGGTGATGCTGGTGTAGGGTGGGCGACTCCAGCCCTCTCAGAGAATGTCAGGCTGAGCAGTAAATAGGAGTGGCACAGGACACTGGCCCTTTAAGGGCAGATTGCTTGGAGAGTTTGCCATGCCCACTCCTGCTATATAAGATGAAGCAAGACAGAGAGCCATTCAGTCTCTGCCTGGGAGCTGTACAGGCAACCTCGCCTGAGAATCTCCAGCAAGGGAGATGTCCAATGCTGAAGCCCTGCTGGGAGAAGGTAAGGTAAGGATCCCTAAGGAGCCTGCTGGTAAAGGTCCTGAAGTGGCATTTGCAAGGTCTGAAACAGTGAGTGCCAGACAGGGGATCCCTGCCTGAGTGAGGAGATCTTGGAACTGATATTATGCTGAAGATATTGTTGTGTGTGGTCTTTGAATGCTGTGAACAGAGATTGTATATTATTTTATAAAGACTTTGTAAAGACTTTGTACATTGAGAGTAAAGTACTGAAGCTAATTCCCTGGAAAGACTGTGTTATTGGGTCCTACAGAGATTGACCCTCAGCATTGTCACCCTGTTGCATATATTTTATTACAGGAAATAAAAAATATATTTTTTTTAGTAAAAGTTCCAGTAGAACTAAGGATGACAGAGCCTTACCATTTTCAACAGTCATTAGTGAACAATTTATAAGACAGTTATTTGCGGAGTAGAGACACATATAAAGTGCTACTATCCCAAACAGATCTTTACGACAGCATAGCTGCCAACCAAGAGAGTGCAGAGAAACAGGTAAATGAGTGAAAATATGCGGCACTCCGTTTCACAAGATAAACTCAGAAGAACCAGAATGTTTTCACTGCTGTAAACAAGCAGTTGATCAATTCAATTGATGTATGCTAGCACGGAAATGTAAAATGTCATGAATGCCAGGAGACTGGGCACATTAACTGGATTCGCAGCTCTACAAATAAATGTTCGCCAGCTAGAAAGAAGAAAACTCCACCAGAGTCTATCATCAAAAAGTACCCCAAATTACAGTAGAGCACAATGTAATGAGGAAAAGCATGCAGAGGAAAATGATTCAGAGAAAAGTCTTGTACCATAAATACTATGAAATCAGAATGCTATCCTGAAATTATGATTGAGGTTGATTGCAGTAGAGAGCCATATTTTTGGAATTGGACTTTAGTGCATCAGTTTCCTTTGCTACTTTCAAAAAATCTCTAGGAGAAGATTAAGGAATAAGCACTTTAAAAGCCAGAATGTCAGGCTAAAAACTTTCACAGGTCAACTGGTGCCTATGACTGAAAAACTAGAAGTTCTACTAACCTATTAAACCCAAATGGCAACGTTATTGCTGCATGCTTTCCAGAGGTCAGAACTGGTTTTGTTAGACAGAAATTGGCTCTCACTCCAGTTATATTGACAGAAGGTTATAAAGGTGTGCAAAAAATGACCTTAGAAACTACTATCCTGATACCAGACATTTGACAATAAATTAATGTAGTAGCTGTGCAGGGTTATGCTGAATTGAAAGGTAAAAACTGCACCTATATTTTTCAAGACATATGCTATTGAGGATAGAACTCAAAGGAGCTTAGAAGTTGATAAGTCTGAATGTTACAGATAAAGTACTACTAAACTACTCATACTGGACTGTACCAGTTGTAGTGATAAAACAATCTCAAATTGGTCTATTGATATATGTGATGACAAAGAAAACTGCAGCCTAGTCATGAATAGCATAAATTCTATTTGTAAAGATGAGAAGATGTGTTAATGTGGCTGAGACTGCAATTCTCAAACCACATACTCCAGAGTAGTCCTATTGAAATCAGATGGATTACTTTGACATAAGTGGTTTGAGGACTACAGCCATAAAAGTTCTCTAAACTGGCTTTCTCCCAACTATTAATAAATGAAACCTCCAGGAGCTTGTCACCATAAAACACTGTTAGGTTTATGTGACAATTAGATATTAAATAAAAGGGGGAGCCAGCACGCAGCCTTGTTTAACCCCATTTGTTGCCAAGATTGGGTCAGATAATGTCCCCCCCCACCAGATTAAGCCTGACTCTGAGTCAAGTGTTGGAATAAAGGAGGCGGACTAATAATAAGAGATGCTCATCTAAATTTAGGGACTGTAATTTATCCCACAGTATCTTTTTATTATTATTATTATTATTATTATTAACAAACATTTATATAGCGCCAGCAGTGTACCTGGCACTTTACAAAGTAATAAAATAGACACGGTCTATCTTTCTATCGATACTGTTGAACACCGCCTTTAGGTCTACAAACAAAGAGAACACAGAGTTATTATGAATGTGAACATATTTGTTCACAATATGGGTCAGAGTAAAACATTGATCCAAAGTTGACTGGTTTGAACGAAATCCAGCTGTCAAGGAATTCGAAGTGGCCCAGTCCTGTAATCTGTTCTATATTAGGGATGGGCGAACGCGGTTCGGATGTTCAGAGTTCAGACCTAACTCGGTCGGTTAGGACATCCGAACCAAACATCCAAACCGAACTCTCAAATGTCCGAACAGTTCGGTCGTGCTCGGATGAGTTCAGATGCATTTGTGGGCAGGAAAAATATATTTTCAGGGCCAAAAATTAGGTTTTGGTTTCATTTCGGTTTTGGTTTCAGTTTCAATAGCGCTTTTTTTGACTGTTCAGCCAAGTTTGGACAACCCGAACTCGGCTGAACTGAACCATCGAACCGGAACTCAGGTTTCTATCCGAATGACCGAACATCCGAACCGCATTCTGTTCACCCATCCCTATTCAATATGCATTTAGCAAAGACCTTAGCTATGATGTTTATTAAGCTAATAGGCCTGTAATTGGTGGGAAAAGATTTGTCACCTTTTAAAAAAATTGGGACAAAAATGCTCATATTCCAGCCTTGTGGAACTCTCGCATGTTGGATAATGAAATTAAACAATTGGAGAAGAACTAGAGCCCACCATTGTCTGTGTTCATAAAGAAGATTAATGAGAATTCCGTCCTCACCGGGAGCCTTGTTAGCTGGTAACTGCCCTAGTAACCCCTCGATCTCCCCAAGGGTAATTTTACTGCAACAAGATGATGGACTTCCTGAGGAGACCTCAACACTGTCATCAGGAAAAACATTAAAGATTTTCAAAAAGTGGTCCTGCCAAGTGAGGCTGTCGATATGGGAGGCCATTGGAGAGTCGTTGCTTGAGAGGCTCTTATTGACAATGTCCCAAAACAATATAAAATCCTTCTGAGCAACAGCTTCCTCCAGCTTAGCCCAAAGAACCGACTGGTAATCAGATTGTTTCTTGCTTATCAGGGCCTTAAATTGAGTTTTAAGCTTGACATACCCTCTGACCCTTTCAGTCGAGTAATTCCCCTTCAGCTGTCCGGCTGCCTTTTGAAGTTGCATCTTTAAACACCTACAATCGCTGTCAAACCAAGGGTGATTACACCTCCTTCCCACAGGCCTCCTCTGAGTAAGAAGTCGGCTTCTAATGAATGAAAAGATATTCAAAAAAGAAGACAGACAGTTCTGAGGGTCTGCCTGCTCAAACTGAAGATGCCACCCTTCCAACTCATCTGATGCAAATAGGTAGTAGCCAACTCAGCAGTCCTACTTCCCCACTTAATAGCCCAGGGGGCCGGTTCCCTCGTAGCACCATGTACTGGATCAACTCGGTACACTTGCGATGTGCCACACCCAGGGCTAAAAAAAAGTTATGATTGGGAAGTGATCACTGCAGCCCAACGGGAGGACTGTGAAGTCTGTAAAGTTGGAAAGACTACTATAGGGGACGGCAATATAACACTGGCACCAGAGCCATAGAGAAAGGTCCAGTCTTTATAAATGACATTGTTGACAACCTTCAAGGTAGTGGTAGCCACCCCCCAGCTATTGGGGGTGGGCCTCTCACAGTCCTTCTCTATGCTGATGATATGGTCATCTTGTCTACTTCCAAAATAGGAATGAAGCATCAACTGGCTACCTTAAATCTATACTGTAGAAAAAACCATCTATGCGTTAATCACGACAAAACCAAAATTTTGGTTTTCTCCAGGAAGGCTAAAAATATCACTGGTCATTTAACCATGCCCCTCTTGAGCAAGTAGATAAATACAATTACCTAGGTATTTGGTTCTCTCGCATGGGCAGCTGGAGAGTTCATCTGGACTCAGTAAAACTGAAAGTGGCACATACCTCTAATGGGATACTGAAACTCTGGAATACCCGGGACGGGAAAAGAACAGCCCCTTTGCTAAAACTGCTCCATGAAAAGTTGCTGCCTCATCATGGCACCCCATTTCTTTTTTGAGAGCTGAAACTGGTACTCCTCCAATTGCTATTAAAATAAAATCTCTGTTGTTGAGTTATTGGCTGCGTATCTGCGCCATGGCTACTGCCCAATTTCCAAGAATTTGTTGGCAGGAACAATCTAATTTATTTTCAGACTACCAATGGCACAAAGCAGTTCAACATTACCTTTCCCACATTGGGCAATCAATAACAAGTATGGCACTCTATTCCAGACCCCAGGCCAAATCTTTAATTAAATCCAGGGTCTTGGATGTCGCTCTTCAATCTGAAAGAGCGGCTCGAAACGATCAGAGGATAGCCCCATGGTATCCCACGTTCAAATTGGGCGTGGACTACGAATCTTATCTTTCTGACATATCCAACTTTAAAATTAGGAGGGCATTGACCCTATTAAGATTCAACATGATGGATACAAAGGTAATGGAAGGCCTCTTTTTGGGTATTCCATTAGAATTAAAATTCTGTCTTTGTGGGCGACTTCAGGTTGAAGATCTTTCGCACTACCTTTTGTTTTGCCCCCTGTATGCTAGTCTGTGCACCGAGGTCTTTGGGACCTGGTTTGTGAGTAAGGACCATTGGGACCCCCTTCTTTGTATTTCCGTTCTGCTGTCAAATACTATTAAGCACATTACTCAACAAGTAGCGGTATTTGCATTAAGACTCACAGCCGAAAGGAAGAAACTCGCTGAGGCAAGTAAATCTTTCCCATAGAAGAGATCGCTAGGCTACGCTTTTTGGCCCTATTACTTAGTGCTTATCTTATTTGGGACTTGAGGTTGGGCTTGCATTTGCAATCTCACATTATTCCCCTATAAGAATTTATTTTTACATCAGGGGTCAAGTTCCACCGATACAAGCCCCGGGAAGGGCAAGGCAGATTTTAAGAGATTTTAATTTTGTTAAGTTTTGATTTAGTGTTAGGTTATCTCATTTGGTCTATTTAAACTTAGCACAATTAGTATAGAAACTTCTCTTTTTATTTTCTTCTTATTGCTGCATCAGGAATTTGATGTTCTGAAGATGAAAGTTTATATTTTAGGCCATGTAGCCTAATGTGGCCATCTTGTTCTTTCTTTCGTGTGATTTGTTATTTGTATTTTGTATTTTCTATTTTGTATTTTGTTATGACCTAACGGTTAAGACAATAAATCACTTTTACTTTTACAAATAGATTCTGCTGTATGGTATAGTTTGGCACTATATATTTTATGGATGGATAAGATTCTAGGAGAAGACATAATTACTGCCAAGAAATCTATGAAGGGATGAAAGAACAAGGAGTCAGAGAATCATTTTACAGCTATGCAAGAGGGGTAAGAAACAAGAACTGTGAATAAATTAAAGAGAAACTTAGGCTGCCTGCACAGGTGAGGATTTTTCATGTGTTTATTTTCCCAGCAAGTTTAGTGTATGTATAAAGGCGCTATTCTGAATTTATAATGAGAGGTCCCATCATGGTAAACACACATAACTTGGTTGTAAAACCTATCTCTTACACTTCTGTGATCATTTACTTACATGAAATGTGAATGTGGGAATGCACGTAATGCTATAATGTCACTTGCAATCACATGGGATTTGGCAACAACTTGGTTACTGAAACTCATGCGAGATTTGTGCATGTGCATGGACCCATCAAAGCCAACTCCAGAATGTGTGAAGTCACCCAAAGTTGTGAGGGACAAGAGAATGCAGTAAACACCTAATATTAAAAATGTTACCTAAACATGTCTCCCGTGAGCCACGGGAGAAATGCAATTGTGGGAGTAGCTTTAGTCTAAAGATCTGCTTATGCTTCCCAACAGCTTATGCTTCCACACAGTGAGATATGCTCACTGTCTCATAGCCTGCCTATGGAAGTGGGGAATCACCAGAGTTGTAGAATTACCATGGACAAAACACTATGTCACAATACCATGCAGGAAAGGAAATAGACTAATGAGTCCCTTCAGTCAACAATGCAGTATTTTACAACCTTTTTGGTGCATGACCCCATTTGAGTTTTAATTGTCCTACCACAACATCAGCCATCATCAAAGAGTTATAAAGTATATCCAATGTAAATATGCATCACACCCCCATTCACAAATGGTGTGAGTCATTTTGGGGTGCTGACCCATAGTTTGGGAATCTCTGCTTTATCTATGATTTGAAACAGACCCAAGCTGCAGTATCCGGACTCTATATGAAGTAGACCTTAGCTCCAAAAAAGCTTTCGTTCTTAAGCTCTGGCTGTTGTCTCTAGGGATGTGTGAACGCAGTTCAGGAGTTCGGTAATCATCCCGAACCCAGTCCGTTCAGACGCCCGAACTGAACGCCCGAAGCCCTGAAGAGTTCGGCCATGTTCAGATGAGTTTGGACAGGATCAGGTGGGAAAAACCTGGCTGGCAGGCTCAGGGAGGAGGGGGGCAGCTGAGGAGAAGACTTCCTGGTGCCAGGGGAGGAGAGGCTTAGACTAGCAGTCAGCCTGCCCAATCACCATCCCTCTTTTCCTCAGACCACTAGCTTTATAGTCACATTGGCCATGGGCTAGGCTGCACGGAGCCAATGGGGCTTGTGGTAAGGCGGGCGCAGCAAGTAACAAAAGTCATTGCCCTCCCCCCTTCCAATTCCTTCTGAGCTAGCCACTGATCCTATCAGCAGGCGTTTTCAGAAGTCTCCCTCTCCCAGCAGTTTGTGTACCTCCCAATCCATTGCCATCCTCCTCCTATTTCACCCATTTCTACACCTTTACCTCCATAGTTTCATTTATTTAGATTAGATTAGACAGATTTAGGTGTTAATTTTATTTTTTATCCCTACCTGTGTTCTTTTTCCCTTCCCTCCATTGAATCCTTCCCTCCTCCCTGTATATATTCCATCCCTGATTCTCTTCCCCTGGTTTTGAATTTCTTTAGAGTAGAATTAGATTGATTTAGCTTTCATTATAGTTTTGTACCCCTCCCTGTGTTGTTAGTTGTGAGTTGTCTGTGTTAAACACCCTATCCCTGTGTATATATATAAATAGATAGATAGTAGATATTAGATAGTTACTATTGATAGATATTGTCAGAGTTAGCTTAGTTATAGAGATAGTGTGTAGTGATTCAGTTTTAAAATTTTATAGTGTGCTTGTAGGACTAGGCCTTTGTAGATATTAGATAATATTCCATTTAGTTCCATAGGTTTTAGAATAGTTAATAGCAGTTAGAGTTAGTGTAATATTAGATTACCAATTTAAATAAATAAATAAATAAATAAATAAATAAATAATCTTCCAGTGCATTCTTTGACTGGTAGAAATCTAGAAGGGAAGCAGGAGAGGCCAATCTGCTGCCCATAAGGTGGGCAATGGGCGACGTTGCAGAGGTGACAGGGGCTGTGCCAGCAGAGTAGCAGCAGGCATCAGCAGCAGCCCGAGCCCATCACCATGCCCCAAACTGCACAGGCCTGATTTTGGCAGTCAGACTTCCGAGCCTCCTAGCAGTGGCACTAGGGGTGTGGTTCAGTGGTGCCTCCTGCCAGCATCCTCCACTACCACACAGGGCACTGGAAGGCCTGCACTCCAGGAGGCTGTGGCTGTTTCTTCTGTGGCTGCAGGAGCAGGTGCAGGTGCTTCTGGATCAGATTTTCCTCCAGGGCCACCAATGTTCCTGACCCCCATTATTGAGGTGATCCCCAGCAGTCCAGGTCTGGTGGATCTGACCCCAGCTGCTAGAAGCAGGACCCGATTCCTGGGCAATGGCAGAAGGGAGAGGAGCATCAGCAGCAGCTATAGGGGGCACAGGGAGAGTGGCAGCAGCATGGTGGGCAGTAGGGATGTTGAAACAGAACTGGGTTTGGATATTCAGCTGTTTGGTCATTCAGTTCAAAAACTGAGTTCGAGTTCGGTCATTTGATTCAGTTGAGTTAGGTTTGGCTGAACATTTGGACCCGCCAGGAGGCTTGGGGTACTCGAGGGACCCCCAGGGGTATCCGTGTTGGCATGACAGGCTGTCAGAGACCCAGCAGCAGAAGCAACAGCAGCAGCAGCAGAGACCAGGAAGGCTTGGCGCTTGGCACGCCGGGTTGCCCGGGCATTGCAGGCTTGGCTCATATTTAACAGAACTAAAGAAGATCTACTGACAACTGGTCAAGCCTTGCCCAGTGGTGAATCATGTGGATACCCAGTAGTAGACATTACCAGACCACAGAACCCGTGGTACAGACAGCATAGGTGGCATTGGCAGCAGTAGAAGACATTTGATTGCCCAGCAGCAGAACCCTTGGCACAGACAGCATAGGTGGCATTGGCAACAGCAGCAGACATTGGATTACCCGGGCACAGAACCCGTGGAACAGCAGAGACGGCAGAAGCAGGATTTGCCTGTGCACAGTTCCCATGGAGCCAGGATGGTAGAATTTGCAAGCGAAGTGCTCCATCCCATACAGCAGCAGATGGCAGTAGCAGGATTGCTTGGGTAGAGCACCCATGGACCAGCAGACAGCAGCAGCGGGATTACCAGGCCAGTGGTATGAGAGGCAGGTAGACTGGGGCAGGGTTCGAGCTTTGACTACAGGGCAGGCAGACAGGCAGTGTGGAATGAGCAGAAGGCAGGCAGACTGAGGCAGGCTTTGAGCTTTGCCCACAGGACAGGTGAACAGGTAGCGTGACATATGCAGAAGGCAGGGAGACTGAGGTAGGCTTTGAACTTTGCAATGTGGGTGGGCAGACAGGCAGCATTGCATGAGACAATAGGGAAGGCAAGGCACTCAGATAGGCTGGCAAAGACTATCTGACTGCCAGTCAAATAGGCTGGCAAAGACATTTTTGTTATTGTCAAGATCAATGCCGATACCCATTACAAAGATTTTGTTTTTGTTATCGGTATCGATATCAGTATCGGTATCATTTGCAGTTCTTTAGAAACAGAGTTAATGCACTCAGAAAAAATTGTTCATTGTCGAATTATGATAATAAATGAAAATCTAATAATGAAAAAATGTGAAAGTTTAGTTATTGATAAAAAATGAATAAAAGTATGTATTGTAAGGAATTAAGTATATATATTACATTTATGTTGATATGGATAAAATATTAAATATTCCTCAAATTCTGAAATAATTTCCATTTTTTTTAGCATTTTTGGTTAATTTCAGACATTATGTGCTCCCGGGTCACCACAGTGGATTCCCAACCATGGCAAGCCAGCCAACCCCCTCCTGTGGTCCAGGAAAGTCCAGGAAAGTCCAGGAAAGAGCCTGCGGGGATCCTTTTGCCATCTACTCACCTGCCTTGCCGCTGCGGGGGCTTGGGAAGCTCTGCCGCCGGCGGGGTGTGTGTGCTCCGTCGCTCCGCTGCCTGGTTGCCCCGCTGCTGCTGACTCCATCGCCGCCGCTGCCTGCTGGGGACCTGCGGGGGGAAGAACAACAGTGAGCTTTGGGGAGCTAGGGGAGGAATCGCAGAGGCCAGCCACATGGGCTGACCTGTCCCCTCCCCCCCCACCCAGAAGTAGCTGGGGGTTAAAAACCCCGGGACCAGTGGCTGAGCCGCAAGAGCCTGTGGGGATCCTTTTGCCATCTACTCACCTGCCTTGCCGCTGCGGGGGCTTGGGAAGCTCTGCCGCTGGCGGGGTGTGTGTGCTCTGTCGCTCCGCTGCCTAGTTGCCCCGCTGCTGCTGACTCCATCGCCGCNTGTTAGACCCCTTGTCTCTCCCTCTGTTCCCCTTCCTAAGTCTCTCCCCCAGCTCCTGTCTCTCAGATTGTAAGCCCTAGGGGCAGGGACCGTGTCTATTTTATTATTTTGTAAAGTGCTAGGTACACTGCTGGTGCTATATAAATGTTTGTTAATAATAATAATAATAATAATAATAATAATAATAAGTGACAAAAGGCAATGCCCACACAAAGGAAATGGGAAGGGAGTGGGAGGAGGGAGAGGAGCGGCTGAGGTGGCACATGCTACAGGCACAGGGAAGCCAAGGACACTAAAGAAGACAGACCACACACACACACAGGCACAAACAAACCTGAATGGGACAGGAAGGAAGTGGGGAACACACCGGGAAGGTCAACACACACAGCACCATGGACACGGGGGTGGGGAGCGTGGAGCCCCGGGCCAAGGAAGCGGAGGGGACCGGGATGGGCACGGTCCAGAACACAGGGAAAGACACCCAGAACTCCACTGACAGCACAGGGAGAATGGGCCACCCAACAGCATCCTCCTGAATGTTGCATCCCTTGTCCCTCCCTCGGCTCCCCCTTCCCTGCCTCCCTCCCCCTGTCTTTAGATTTTATGGCCAGGCAGGGACCATGTCTATCTTAATCTCTGTAAAGCACCAGGTACATTGCTTGTGCTATATAAAAGCCAATAATAATAATAAGTCACAGGTGTCCCCACTGAGCAGGGTCACAGGGGGAGGGAAACCAAGCAGGAGAAGGCACCGGAGTGGTCCGAGGCAAGTCCAGGAGGCAAGGATGCCCCTTGCTGATGCAGAAACATGGCTGGGGATGGAGGCGAGCTGGATCCTGTGGGCACCACATGAAGCCCCCCCCCAGAGGAGTCCAGGAGGCGCTGTCCAGTGGCCTCAAGTCCCGCACATTCACAGAGGCACCCAGGGGGCGGGGGATGCAGGGTAGACACAGGCATGTGGGCGGCCGGCCAAGGAAAGTAGACACCACAGGGAGAGCCCGAAGTGGTGTCAGGCAGCAAGAACCAGCCAAAGGGGGTGGGGGTGGCCATGGAGAGGAACACCACAGGCAGCGACGGACAGGGGGTGCCCATGGAGGGGGCACAGCGACACAGGCAAGCGGAATGGAGGCAAGTAACCCAGCCAGAACAGCCACGAGGCCAGAACGGTGCCGAGCGAACAGCCAGTGTCCCAAGCCGCCAGGGAGGTGAAGGGAGCACACAGTGGGGCCGTCATCCATCACACTGAAGACACAGAGGGCTTCACAGCCAACAGCAGGGGGTCATGAAGGGGGCTGGGACTGGTTGACCCACCAGATGCATGTAGTGGGGCCACTTCAGCATGCCCCACCTGAACATCAGCACAGGTCCACATAGCGGCCAGCACTGCCAGCTCCGGTCCGGTGGACCCTGACAAGGTATAGTCAGCATCAGGGGGCCATGGCAGGTGCCCAAGCTTGAACAGGTGGTAATACGCCACCCCACACAACCGCTGGTAGTCACAGGCCCCATGGATTCAGCAGAAGAAGGAAACGGCCAGGGCAGGGCTCCCCTCCTCCAGAGAGGCCATGAAGCCGGCCAGACTACACACCAAGGGGGGAGACACAGTCTCCACCATGGACCATGCCACATGTGAGCACCTCATCTCCGGACTGTGCCCATCAGGAAAGGATGGAGGCCAAGCGCCTCCGCATGGAGCCGGCACGTGCTACCGCTTGCCTTATAGCCAAAGTAGTGGATCCCAGAGCTCAGACTTGCATAAGCACTAGAGAGGGTATCCAGGAAGCACAGGAGCAGTTTCATGGCTGGGGACTGACACAGGTCACATAGGGCCATGGTCTCCCGGAAGGTCCAGCTATGGGGGTCGCCAGGCAAACCAGTGCGCGGGAGCCCAGGGGCAGCACTGCTGGCCATAGTCCAGTGGGCAGTGGGTCTGACCATCAAGGAAAGAGGGGCCCCACAATGCCATGTGGGCTGGGGAGGGAAGCAGGGGAGCCCCAAGGACATGTGATAAGACCGCAGGCCGCAACAAGGCACAGCTAGCAAATGATGCGTGGGGACTGGACCCAGCACAGCTGCAAGAACCAAGTGCACAGGCTGTCCAGCAAGCACTGATAGCAGGGAGGTGTTGACAACAGGCAACCAGCTGCGGACCGCACTGATGGGCGCATGCGGGCCCGGGGCACGAGCCCCCAGAACAAGAGTGCAGCTGCACCCAGGAAAGGGGCATTGTTTGTAGGCACACACCAGCTGGCAGGCAAGCCGCTCCCTGCTCCCTTCTTGTTACCATACAGCACACAATAAAGCTGTTGTTGTAGCTACACCTCGTGTTTCTTGTCCATGCCGTGCCCCCTTGTGCCCTCCCACTTCCCCCCCTGCCTTGCTTGCCCTCCACTCTCCTCTCCCTTCCATCTTTCTCCATCCAGCCTCATTATCCTGCTGCTGTGTGCCCTTTAAATCTCCCTCCCCGGTCCATGTGTTGTGCGTTTCCTGGTAGTGACACTGCGTGCTCTCACGATGGCTAGGGATTGTTCATTCTGATTCCACCTGGTGGTTGGTGTTCAGTCATTACTTTTGGCGGTTTCCCAGTGGGAATTGATTTCACCAGACATCCGGGGATGGTCCTGTCCAAACCTCCAGAAGCGTGGTTGGCTTTGGCCCCTGAGGGTAATTGACCATGGTGAACACTGGATGTCGCCAATCAGACGTTCGGGGATCTTTGGCCATGCTGCGGGATTTTCTGTGGTTCACTGTGGTTGACTGTGATCTTGTAACGTCTGAAATTACCCTATGTCTTGTTGCAATGTATGGTATTGTATGTTGTTTAAATTGTAATTGTAATGAATTTGTATTTTTTTTTTTGAGTTTAAGCTAGAGTCAAAATGATGTTGTGATGTTTTTGAAAAGGAAAGTTTTTAGTTTTAAAAATTGTTGTGCACTTAATGTTTTTTTAAAACTGTAATGTTTTTTGGTTCGGTAAATCTAACTAAGCTAACTCCTACAACTATCTATCTATAGTAACTATCTAAAACCCATCTCTCTCTTTATACACACAGGGATGGGGGTGGGGGGACAGAGACAGCTCACAACAAACAATACAGGGAGGGGTACAAAACTGAAATGAAACCTAAATCAATCTAATCCTAATCTAAATAAATACAAAAATAGGGGAAGGGAATCAGGAATGGAATAGATACAGGGAGGAGGGGAGGATTCAATGGAGAGTAGGGAGAAAGAACACAGGGAGGAATAAAAAATTAAAATAACACCAAAATCTATCTAATCAAATCTAAATAAATGAAACTATGGAGGTAAATGTGTAGGATGGGTGAAATAGGAGGAGGATGGCAATGGATTAGGAATAGGAACACAAACTGCTGGGAGAGAGAGACTTCTGAAAACACCTGTTGTCAGGAACGGTGGCTAGCTCAGAAGGTGTTGGAAGGGGGGTGTGCTTCCCCAACACCGAGTCCCTGCTCCAGGCTCGCTGGAGGCTTCTGTGGTTTCTGCAGCTACCGGTTATGCCTCCCTCCTCCTGCCTCTCTATGGAGTGACTCTTGTGGCAGCCCCCTCCCCCCCCCCGGCCATGACAATTTCCCCATGTACTTTCCCAACACTGAGACCCTGCTCCAGGCTCACCGGTGGCTTCTGTGGCTTCCGCGGGTACTGGCTATACCCCCCCCTCCTGCCTC